>CM053595.1:267345225-267380134 GCA_028646575.1 Pseudocheirus occidentalis | reverse complement strand
TTCACAGAGGAGACAGATCACACCCTCTGCCTCTTTCACAGAAATACTTAACCCTTAGTTACTAAGGACCAAGCACCTGCTAAATTAATTACCTTACACAGGCTTATGTTTTCCTAAGGCTCTTTCCACTATACCATTTTAACATTTACAATATTCATTATTCCATTTAATTTGCAGAAAACCCTATGAGATAGATATTACATATAATACTAATAAATAATAATAACAATAACTGGCAATCATACAGCATTTCAAAGTTTAGAGAACAGTTTACACATACTTACTATCTTGAGATTCACATTAACCCTTTGCAATTATCTGGGATTACCGTGCCCATTTTATAGGTAAGGAAATTGAGCATCATAGAAGTTAAGTAATTTATTCATGGTAATCATAGAAATGAGAATAAATGACATTTAGACACCACTTTAATGAATCTAAAACATTTTTATCTCACAAAAACTCCATGATGTATACCCTATAAACATTTATAATCCATTTTGCAGCTGAAAAAGCTGAGCCTGAGATTACACATTGTTTGTTTTTATACAACCAGCAAGTGTCAAAAGTAATAAGTGAAGCCAAGTCCTCCTGACTTTAAGTTCCTCCCTCTTTTCACTATGCCACCAGTTACTTCCATGTTTTCCTATTTCAAAGATCTTCAGAGAGGCAATAAATACGCATAATGTTATAATAATAAATAATGAGGCCGCTATGAATTTAGGCCTTCTGATTCTAAAATCAGTGTTCTTTAGTTACTATCATTTCCTAGAAACACTTGGCCTTGGTCTATATCAATAAGCCTCCAGACAGTGGTTCTCCACTTTCCTAATGCTGCAACCATTTAATACTCATATGTAAGTGTGTCTGCATGTGGGTGGACTCACCTGGTGACAGATATAGGACTGGTGTCTCAGTTCCTAAGACCACCGGAAATATGCGTTTTTTCTGATGGTCTTTTGCGACCCCTGTGAAAGGGCTGGTCAACCCCACAGGTTGAGAACTGCTGCTCTAGAAAGAGGCTATTGGAGGCTATTGAAAATTATCTGATTGGCAGTATATGAATGCAATATCTAAAAGTGAAAAGTATTTTACTTCTTTTCCAGGTGACTTTTTTTTTAACAACAAAGATAGAGGGAGCCTCAAAGACATTGTCCCTGGAGCCTAAAAATTATCTTTTGGGAATAAATATTTCAGAGAGAACTTGTTTTATTTCTTAGGTTAAGGGATTCATACAAGTCTTTCTGCTCTGAATTATTCCATCTCAACACTATCTGACACACATATAAGTTTATATAATGACCCCTGGGTCAGAACCCAAAGAAAACTGTGACTTGTACTTGTTTGTTTGTTGTTGTTGTTTAATAATAGAGCCAGGGGCAAAAAGGGCATCAGTCAACAAGTCTGTGTTGTTATTAAGTTGGTCAAAAGAGTTTGTATCCTGTACTGAACTGGTCAACTTGACAAGAGTGATGGTTATAATAAAAACATGTATAAGACTAGGTTTTCTGGACTATGTTGCTGAGATACTCTCTATCCCTACTGTCCAAAAAGGAAAAAAAAAGGAAAAAAGACAGTATTTCACTTTTATATATTGAATTTAAATGATTTATGAACCCTACCGTGTGTTTTTAATGTTCTTTTTATTTTAATCCAAATGAGATAATGAACCCATGGTCTGTTAATCTCATTTTTTCCCTTTGCATTAATGCTTAATTATAATAATGTTGTGCATCGCATTTGACTCCAACCTATCCTTAATCCAGAATCCCCAAAGAATTGTTAATAGTTCAATCAATTTCCAAATTGTGCATTTCCTCTGCCTTCGGATTTAATTGCAATCATCATAGAAGGCATTATGGGCATATGCTATTAAATTGGAGTAATGAGATAAAAATATATAAGGTTTTTATATCTTTAAAATACAATTCAATCAACCAATTGTTATTGAGTACCCATACTGCGGAAGGCCCTGTGTGAAACTGGTTTCACTCCAGAGGGAGTGGCTTTTGCAAGCAGACCTTTACATCTTGGTAGTTTTGCTATTATAATTAGAATTTGTCAGTGGATATAATGTTAGTTTACTCCTCCTTTGTTTAGGATTCAGAACACTGCAGGACACTTGTATAAAAATATGCAGGCATCAAGTTTTGACACTTCTTAGATTTCATGACAAAGTGACAATTTTGTGCAGTAGGAAGGATAAAAGCAAAAACAAAAAACACTGGATCCCTTGTCAGGATACCTGGGTTCTAGCTTCAGTTTTTTAGCTTCTTCAGCATCCAGTGTAGGACTATGTGCAGAGTAGGTACTTTATTCCATTTAGCTAAGCTTTGTGTCTCCTACAATTTCTATTACAGAACTCTGTACATGGCAAGTGATTTAGAAATATCTATTTCAATTGTTCAAAGGGATTTAAAAGATACTGCTTAATGTCTTTGCCACCATAGTCACTTTATATATATATATATATATATACACACCCTTCATTTGAGACCCATAAAAATTGTTTATAAATTCTACACCCATTATTACTCTCATTTTACAGATGAGGAAAGTGAGACTTAGTAAGGTGAACCAATCTGCCCATCATCATACAGTAAATACCTAACAGGTGCAGGATTCAAACTCTTGTGTTTTCTGACTACAAGTCTAGAACTCTACCCATTACACCACATTGCCTTTTCAAATTAAATCAGTCTGACCAAGTATAAAAACTAGCGGTGTGTTGTTTGTTTGTTTTTTTCTCAATTGAACTGACTCAGCTTGTAAGTTACATACTCATGTGGATCTGCTCAAAGAATGAGAGAAGTCATTTAGTTTTAAGCTCCCCTTTGACCAACACATGTGTCATCTTGGTTCCATCCTGTGTAAAGGAACAAAAAAAGATCCTCTATTCTCAATCTTTACTAATTCTGGTCATTATCTGGCAGGAAAGTGGAAATGGGAAGAAATCATAGGAGGGGAGAGGAGAAGAGAGGTGAGGAGACAAAAAAATAAACAAAAAAACTCATCATTCCCTTCTACAAAGCCATAGTCAACTCTTTAGAGAGGAAATAGAGAGATTGTGCTGTTGTATAAAGAGCTCAAAGATTTGTAGGCAGAAGGGTTAGAATTCCAAATTAACTATGTGATTGTAAACAAATTTTTTCTGTGCCTCAGTTTCTTCACCTAGTAAATGGGGACAATCATACTTGCATTACCTCATTAAGTTTACGTTAAGGAAAGTGTTTTGGCACTTTATAAATGTGAAATATCATAATTATGACATTGTACTTTGGTAGTGGCAGTTCCAGAAAAAATAGAACATATAAAAGAAGTGAAGGTGGTCCAGGAAAGTCACATGACTTCCCTGAGCCTCGGTTTCCTCATTTGTAAAAATAGTAGGGTTTGCAATATGTTACTTCTATCCCTGTTCCAAATTCATGCTTATGTAAAATGGATATGGAACAGGGAGCAGGATTATAAAGAATAAAAAAATATATAGTATTTCAGAAATGGAAGGGACCTCTGAAGTCGTATGTTCCAACATTTAACTTAACATGGATGTCTAGTCCAAGAGACCCAACAAATAGCTATTCAGCATCTGCTAAAAGATCCCTAACAACAGCCAGTGTGCTGCCTCCCAAGGAAACTGTCCTTTTTTGATAACAGCTCACATTCTTAGGAAATATCTTCCCCACACCCACAACCCATTTACACAGAGCTGAAATCTATTCCTCCATAACTCTTGGCCATTGCTCTCAGCTCTAGCCTCTTGTGTCCAAATCAAAGTCAAAAAACTCTTCTGGATGACAACCTTTTAGATATTTAAAGACAGCTCTAATGCCCCTCCACTGCCACCCCCAGGCTCAAGTCTTTTCTCTAGGCTAAACACATTAAGAAGATGAGATTTGCTGTGACCTGTTTATACAACAATCCTGAATGTCTGGAATTCATTTTTTAAAAAAACTTGGACTGAAAAGATAAATGTCTGGTCCCCTTTGAATCTAGTAGAAACTGCTTTTTTCTTTTCTTTTAATAATTTTGACTCAGGCAGCTAGTTGGCCCAGTGACCAGAGCACCTGCCCTTGGAGTAAGGAGGACCTGAGTTCAAATTTGACCTTAGACACTTAACACTTACAAGCCATGGGACCTTAGGCAAATCACTTAACCCCAATTGCCCTGCCTTGCCCCCTCAAAAAAAAGGTAAGTAAATAATTTTAACTTATTAAATATTTTCCAATTACATTTTAAAAGAATTTAACATTTATAAAATTTTGAGTTCCAAATTCTCTCCCTCCCTTCTGTCCCTCTTCTACCTACCCCTTGAGGAGGTAAACAATACAATATTGATTATACATGCAGAGTTATGCAAAATGTAGTTCCCCATTAGTCACGTTACAAAACAACACACACACACACACACACAGAGAAAAATAAAGTTTAAAAAATTATGCTTCAATCTGAACACAAAGTTCACTTGTTCTCTCTCTAGAGGAGAATAACCTTTTACATAATGGATCCTTTGGAATTCTCTTGAATCACGATCTTGATCAGAGTAGTCTTTAATAGTTAACAATATTACTGCTACTATATACAATGCTATCCTGGTTTTACTCACTTCATTTCTCATTAGTTCATATAAGGATGCCCAAGAGACCATCCTTCTCACCATTTCTTTTAGCACAACAGTATCCTATTACAATCATATACCATAGCTTATTTGGTCATTCTCCATTTGATAGGCCTCAGTTGCCAAATTTTGGCCATCACAAAATGAACTGCTATAGATATTTTTGTACAAATAAGTCCTTTACATTTTTCTTTGGTCTCTTTGGGAATAGTATTTCTAGGTCAAAGCATATGCAGAGTTGTATAGCCCTTTGGACATAGTTCCAAATTATTCTACAGAATAGTTGGACCACTTCAAAACTCTACCAACAGTGTGTTGGTGCATTGGTGTTCCAATTTCTTCATATCCCTTCTAACATTCATCATTTTCCTTTCTGTTCATATTAGTCAATCTGATGAGTGTGAGATGGTATCTCAAGAATTGTTTTAATTTGCATTTCCATAATCAGCAATGATTTGGAGCATTTTTTTAATGTCACTATTGATCACTTTGATTTTTTCCTCTAAAAAATCTGTTCATGTCATTTGACCATTTATCAATTGGAGAACTGATCATAATTTTATAAATTTAGCTCAGTTCCCTATATATTTGAAAAATTAGTCCTTTATCAAAGAAATATGCTGCAACATTTTCCCCCCATTTCCTGCTTTCCTTCTAGTTTTGGCTGCATCAGATTAGTTTATGCAAAAAACTTTCATTTCTTTTTCAAACAAAAGTTAAGACTAATAGGCATAATGAATGGAAAACTCAGGAAAGTTGTCATTATAATTCAAACTCTTGTGTGTATTACTTCCAAGTCCAGAATTCTACCCACAATACCACCTTGCTTTTTTCTAAATTGGTATGACCCAGCATAAAATCATCTGGGTTTTTTTTTTCTCCTGAATTGGACTGATTCAATTGGTAAATAAGTGCTAGGTACATAAATCTCATAAAGATCTGCTGAAAAAAAAACCAAGGGAAGTCACTTAGCTTTAAGCTCCCCTTTAGCTAAAAAGATCTTTACAGGGGCAGCTAGGTGGCGCAGTGAGTAGAGCACCGGCCCTGGAGTCAGGAGGACCTGAGTTCAAATCCGGCCTCAGATACTTAACACAAAACACAAAAATCTAGCCGTGTGACCTTGGCCAAGTCACTTAACCCCAACTGCCCTCCAAACAAACAAACAAACAAACAAAAAAGGTCTTTACAGTTGAGAAGGAATTTTCTCAAAGTTTAAAATACCATGATGTTAAGCCAAGCATGAGCAGCTTTCCAGTGGACTGCTACTGTGAACAGCTTCAAGGTTCTTATTACATAGTATAGTGAACTCTCTATTTATTCAGTAACAAACTAAGACAAAACATTGACAGAAATCAAGGTACAGCATTCACAATGTTATGAGATAACAAGTTATCACTACAATGGCCACATAGTTTTCACCAAAGTGATCACATAGTTTTAAGTAAAAGATATCAAGCTCCTTTCATGGACACAAAGTACAAAGGTCAAAGTTTTCCATCCCTGGGTGACAGTGTCTTAATCTCTCAGTCAAAAAATCTTCTTTCTTCTCAATTGGAGATTAGTTTTCAATCATCCTTAATTCAATCATACTGAAGAGGTACAGGATACAGATTACACAGTCCTTCCACCCCTAGGCCACAGGAAATTATGATCTTCTCAGCACTAAATACCCAAGGAGAGGTCTTTTCATCCTGACTTGAGGAAGTCTCTCAGATTTTATCTTTCTTCTTCCATGGGTCCAGCCCCTATCTGAATCCAACCAACTGTCACCTGAGTTCAAAGGCAGACAGCTCCAAACTCCTTGTCCAGTTCCTGTTCCATATTGCAGCTCACGGTCACCAGTCCACCTCAAGTCCTTCACAGTTTCTGTTCTTGGGAAGACAAAGCTTAAGAAAGTGACAATAACTTTCATTCACATTGCCAGCAGCATCAACAATTCACAATCTGACTGTGAAATCAACACAGGCCCAACAACAAGGTCTGAGAAATCAACACAAATCATCAGTATGGTTCCAAGACCTCTGAAAACATCAGCAAGACCCTCCTCCAGGACTTCTGTACACATACAACAAGAAAATCCTCTTTCAGGGCTTCTGTACCAGCAATAAGGTCCCAGGGCTTTTGTAACAACAGCAACGTCCTCTATTAACAGACAAATCTGAAAAAGTAACATCAAAACATTTGAAGTACCAGAACCACAGCTATGCTTCCTCCCACTTTTCTCTTCTCATTTCTCAGTTCTTCTCAATTCTCTTCTCAGTTCTTCTCAGTTCTCAGTTCTGCCACCACAAGTTCTGTTCTCAACTCTCTCTCTCCATCCTGGGCCTCTCCTTATGTATATGATCATTAATTCATCCCTGCCCCATCCCTTCCTATTTCATCAGCAAGTTCCTCCCACTGAGGGATTCACAAGTTCTGCTTTGTTTTCATTTTTGTAAACAAAGGTTTGATACAATCAAGCAGGGAAAAAACAAGGTGCTAAGTACTTGTTTGCTTGCCATTACAAGGGGCAGAGAAGATCTTCAAATCTCCATTACCATTACACATGAACAGTGTGGAGACAATGAACTTGGACTTTATTGAACTTGGTCCAATAAAATTCATGTCTACTAGAATTAAGGAATCACCTGCTGAGGTTTAAATGAAGTAAGTGTATAACAAAACCAAAATGGGTTCATCTCCACCATGTATAAAGTACCATATATTTGGCCTACAGGGGTAACAGGATATGGGAATACATTCTAAACATGGAAACAGAAAAAACCTACATTTGAGGTATCTCCTTTCCACTTAATAGCTATATAATCTTGGACAAATCATCTAACTCCTCCCTGAGACTACCTCTTTCAGAGGTGTATTGGGAAATAAAAATAGTTTCTAAAATGTTCTACATAGAGGGTACCTCAAAATCTCAGAATGTTAGAATATCACAAACAAAGCATCAGTTTTGTAAGGATCCTGAGAGCATCAGACTTCAAAATGTAGACTATCAGAGCTGAAATGACTTGTAAGCACAAAATATTAGTGCATAGGATATTTGAGCTAGAAGAGACCACAAACCATAAAATTGTAGCACAGAATGTTATAACTAGAAATGATATTAGACCATAAAGAAACCTTAGACCATAGAATATGAAACCTACAGAATATGGGAGCTGGGATGACATTAGAAAATACAGAATTAGAGCTGGAAGGGATTATATCATGCTTCCAGTCCAACTCCCTTTGTCTACAGAGAAGGAAATCAAGGTCTAGACTATGAAAGGGGCTTATTCAAAGTCATACAATGAGTGATTGCAGACTTAGGACTAGATAGGATTCAGATCACTTGACTTTTAGTTGCTCTTTTCAGTACTCTGAGTTTCCTTTGGAAGTGCTTAGTAATGATAAAGTACTATATAAATGTGAGTTATTTCCAAGACAGGATCTCTACTGCAGACACTTTGCCCCCAATTACTTTTAATTATGATATAATTTAAATTATTGTGTTTGTGTTTGCCCATGATAGACTGAAGTTGTCAGTTCAATATATAGCACTATTCAATGACAGGGCTAGGTTCTTGAATATTGTGTTACTTTGGCTGGGATTCTTGGTACCACTCTCAGTGTGCTTGATTCCAGATTGAGAATTGTTATACATAGCATCATTGTGGTTGGTTTATTTTTTTCTCTTTCTTTTGTTTTTTTCCTTTTATTAATGAGGTCCAGTCCTGAATGTTGGAAGACATTATAAAAAAAACATGTCAAATATAACGATTTCATTATGCTATTCTTTATGCAAAAAATCAAGAAACAGAGCTCAGAGAACACTGTCTTCCCCTTACATGACTGAGCACAGGTAATAAACACACATCACTGAATGTGTTCAGAGGGTCCAACTTTAATCAAGTAACTTACAATAAATATAAGTAACAAATAGAATTGGTCACTGCATTTGTACCAAACAGGCTGTATTATTCATACCTCCAAAAAGATTAATTCTAAGCAGATAGTTAGATGTCCCATATTTATTTTATTAATATATCTGCCTACTTCTCTACCAATGGCCCTCTTTGTTCTTACAGACTGATTTGCATAAACTTTAGATTATTACCTAAGAAAAATCTTTAGGCCAACAAGTATTTACCAGAAAAATAAATAAATAAAGAGGCTTTTGTTCACAATTATAATGCATTGTACTGAGCTGGGGTGAAGCATGATCTCTAATTGATCAGACACTAGTTAGGTGCTTAGTTTGTTCTAATTAGAAATCAGAATAGAATTTATACATAGATTACAAAATGGCACTCTGTTATGTTTTACCAAATATCTCTTTTTAAATGACCGGTCATCTTTATTTGAATATTAGATCACATTATTTTTCTCATTCAAAACATATATCACAGTGAGAGAAGCTTTCAAGTCCTCTGCTAATATCACATGCAGATAGATCACTGCAATTGTTTCAAAAAGATCCACAGATTGCCTAAGGAAGCAATTGATACCCTGGGCCATTGTGCAGTTCTGGCAATGATAATCATAACCATCAGTCACTGATGTTACTGTATTCCAGACTGTTCCCGGGGATTTCTATATGCCTTGTTCTCTTATTTTAATTTTTCATATCTTCATAAGTCACTCTATATCAGAGATCCAGAATGCAAACTGAATTCTGTTTGGCATGAAGAGGCAAATACAAAATGTAGTCCTATGGACTTTCAGTGAGTTGATTCAGGCTCTACACAAAGGTTCTACTCTTGTTCCACAACATAGAGTAGAGGTGACTGATTTCTCAAAGCCTGTGAGTTGCTGCACTTCATCTGTCATGGTTATTGCAGGCCACAGAGATAAAATTATAGGTCTTTTGATGCCTCTCACAATCTCCAAAATGTTCAAGACATTGTGCCAAGAGCTAGGGATACAAAGAAAGGCAAAAAATAATCTCTGCTCTCAAGGAGCAAACCTTTTAAGGTGAGGGAGACAGCATTCAAACAATAATGTACAATGCATAGCCTATATTTAGATTACATGCTACCTTGGAGAGCGGGGGGAGGGGGGAATTTAGAATTCAAAATCTTATAAAAGTAAATGTTGAAAATTAAAATAAATAATTTTTAAAACAAGTTACAAACAAGTTATATAGGATAAATTGGAAATAATCTTAGAGAAAAAGAACTAGCAGGAAGAGGAATGGTTTCTTGTAAAAGGAGGAGTGAAATCACAACCAGGATCTAAAGAAACTCAGGGAAACCAGAAGGTAGAGATGGGGGGGGGGAAATTCCAGGAAGAGGGGAAAACCAGCAAAAATTCGTGGAGTTAGAGGATAACTGTCTTTTGTCAAAATCAACAAGGAGGACAGTGTCACTGATTCTGTGAGTATTTTGAGGGGATTAAGATGTAAGAAAACTGAAAAAGTAAGAGAAGGTCAGGTTATAAAGGAGCTTAAAAGTCAAGCAGAGGATCTTATATTTAAACCTGAATGTAATAAAGAGTCAGTGGGATTTATTAAATAGCTGAATATCATAGTCAGATCTGTGCTTTAGGAAGATCCTTTCAATAGCTGAATCGAGGATGACTTGAGTGCAAAGAGACTTGAGGCTGGAAGACCAACCAGCAGGTCATAGCAATAAAAAAGGCATAAGAGGTAGAGGTCTTGTCTTCACTAGGATGGTGGTCATGTCAGAGGAGAGAATGCATTATAGGTGAGACATGTTAGAAAGGTAGAATTGAAAGGACAACTTTAATGAATGTATGAAGATGGGAGATAGAAACCCAATTGTTTTGTATCATCTAGAAGTCCAGCTTAGCTATAAAATAATTAGACATGTCTAGAAAGGTATCCATATAATAAATAGGGATATGACCCTCTGTTGGCCCTTTTTGTCTACTTTCCTTGTGGTATATTGGGTATACAGGGAGGACCAGTACCTCTGGCATGATGACTTCCAAGCCCTTTTCAGAGCTGTGCCTTTACCTTCCATGTCTCCTTCACCCAACTCTCCTGTGTGGCTCCAAGAAGCTGTAGCACACACATTGACCATACTCTGGTAAAACCATCTAGGCAGATGGGCTAAACCAGAATGAGAGTAACACATAGGTCTCAACCCTGTTGGTGAGTTATGGGGATATCTACCCCAAGCATGTAATTATGCTACTGTTATGAAACAGGTACTTCATCAGTCAGGGGATGTTGCATGCCACATCTGAAACAGGTACTGTAGAACATTAGGAGCTTGGTCAGACACTGAAGATGCCAAGGTCTTCTACTACTTCCTGGGCCCAGCATCAGTTGTCTTGACTGTTGTCCTGCCATTGGACGTCTATGACTAGTGAGGTTGACAACTTTGCACAATTCTGCCTCACTTAAACATTATTCACTCACAAGTCAAGACATCATGTGATGTTGTGGTTCTCTTCAAAAAATAAAGGATGAACAACAGTGGACAGCTAGCTAGTGTTGTACTGGCTCTGGAGTCAGGAAAATCTGAATTCAAATCTGGTCTCATATAAGTCATTTACTTGCTGTATGACCCTGGGCAAGTCACTTAACCCCTATTTGCCTGACTTCATCTGTAAAACAGGGACATAACTGGAGAAGGAAATGGCAAACCATTCAATGATCTTTGCCAAGAAAAGCCCGTGGACTGTGTCCATGGAGTCATGTAGAAATGAATACAACCAAATGACTGAACAGCAACACAAGTAACAAACATACAAGTTCCATTAGCTGCGAGGTAGAGAAAAGCTACCCTATCTCCCACCTGGTCATCATTTGTCCCTGAGTACATCCCCTTTAGTGTTTCTGGATATTTGGTGAATGTGTGTTCTAACTGACTAACTACCAGACAATCTCTTATAACTACCAGAAGTTCCACTTGCTAAACCCCAGTCCACAGCAGAATCCACTGGAGTGGTAGTGTCAAACAATAGAGAAAATGCTAGTATACAGATGTAGAAAGAAAAGACACTGCAACAGCTTTGGGGATTATGACTCTCATAACAGAGACAAATGTTTGTTATAGAATCTAGTGAGGTGTCAATCCTAAAAGCCCAACCTAAAGGGAACCTAATAAGGACTCCAAAACTGAGAAAATTACTTTCAAGGCAGGAATACTGAGGTTCTCTACCCATTTCTTCCTCCCAGCGTACTTTAAATTTGAGCTTACTCTCCTCAAGAACTTGGTGTATGAAAGAGAAGATTGCATACTTTGGGTTAGGAGAAATGTTCTGAAACTACTATTCTTGTTATACCTTTTCAGTAAATACCCTTTCTAGAAGGTATTAAAGTTTTGCTAGTTGATCAGTAATGGAAATTTTGCCAAATGGGGGCTTGTACTAAACAGCACAACCTCACAAGAGAAATCCAAGAACCCAGGAGTTTTTTTGGGAATTCAACTTTCTAGCAAGAATAAGGATTGGAAGAGTGAGGGTAGATTGATTACTACTCATACATATATAACTCATACATGTGTAGCCATGCAAAAAAAATTCCCTAAGAGTCATGTTGTGAAAGAAAACATAAACCAAAAATATTCAAAAATAAAGAAAGCAAAAAATGTATGCTCCTATCTGTATTCATGCACCATCACTCCTTTCTCTGGGGATAAGGATAATATTTTTCATCACAAGTTCTTCAGAGTTGTCTTGGATCAATACATTTCTGAAGATAGCTAAGTCATTCACAACTAATCATTTTACAGTATGACTATTACTTTGTAAGCATCACATTTCATTTCACATAAGCTCATGTAAGTTTTTCCAGGATTTTTATTTCCTGAGAGCATCCTGTTCATCATTTCTTAGAGCATGATAGTATTCCATCATAATCACATACCACAATTTGTTCAGCCATTCCCCAATTGATGGGCATCCCCTCAGTTTCCTATTCTTCACTCCAGAAAAGAGCTGCTATAAATATTGTTGCATATATAGGTTCTTTTCCTTTTTTCTTATCTCTTTCAGGTTACAGATCTAGTATTTGTACTGCCAAGTCAAAGGCTATGCATGGTTTTATAACCCTTTGGGTGGGGCAAAATTTCAAACTGTTCTACAGAATGATTGAATCAGTTCACAACTCCACTAACAGTGCCTTATTTTCCCCACATTCCCTCCAATATTTATCATTGTTCTTCTCTGTCCTATTAGCAAATCTAACAGGTATGAGTTAGTAACTCAGATGCTTTAATTTGCATTCTTCAAAAACAAATAGTGAATTAAAACATTTTTTCATAAGGTTATAGATAGCTTTGATTATTTCACCTGAAAATTGCTTGTATCTTTTGGTCATTTATCAATTGGGGAATGGCTCTTATTTTTATAAATTTGACTCAGTTCCCTATGTTTGATAAATGAGGCCTCAATCAGAGAAACTTGCTTCAGAATTTTTTTCACAGTTACTATTGCTAACTGTATTTCCCTCCATCCCATTTCCCAACCCTGCTTATTCCCTCTCTCCTTTTACCTTGTCTCTCCTCAAGTGTTTTGCTTTGGATAACCAGCTCACCAAATCTTCCATCGCTTCAGTTACCCTCCCCCCTTTCTCTTAATCCTTTCCCCTCCTATTTTCCTATAGGGTAAAATAGATTTCTATACCCATTCGAGTGTGCATGTTATTCCCTCTGAGTTAATTCTGAGAAAAGTAAGGTTCACTCACTTCTCACTCCCCACCCTCATCTTGCCCTCCACTGTAATGGTTTTTTCCTACCTCTTTTATGTGAGAGATTTTACCCTATTCTACCTTTCCCATTTCTTTTCATCCAGTACATTTCTCCCTTGCCCTTTGGCTTTATTTTTTAAGATATCATCCCTTCATATTCAACTCACAACTCTGTCCTTTGTCTATATATCTATATCTATATCTATATCTATATCTATCTATCTATCTATCCATCCATCCATCCATCCATCCATCCATCCATCCATCTATCTATCTGTCTGTCTGTCTGTCCATCTATACTCCTAACTTCCCTAATAATGAGAAAGTTCTTATGAATTACAGGTATCATATTCTCTTATTTGCAGTGGTTCTCAATCTTCCTAATGCCATGAGCCTTTAATACAGTTTGTCATGTTGTGGTAAATCCCAACCATAAAATTATTTTTGTTGCTACTTTATAACTGTAATTATGCTACTGTTATGAATCACAATGTAAATATCTGATGTGCAGGATGTATTTTCACTGTTAAAAATTCAACATAATCCACAGGTTGAGAACTGCTGCCTTGTAGGAATGCGAACAGTTTAACCTTAAGTCCCTTGTGCTTTCTCATTCCTGTTTACCTTTTTATGCTTCTCTTGAGTTTTATATTTAAAAGTCAAATTTTCTATTTAGTTCTTCAAAGATGCTTGAAAGTCCTCTATTTCACTGAATATTATTGTTTCCCCTGAAGGATTATACTCAGTTTTTCTGGCAGGTGATTCTTGGTTGTAATGCTAGCTCCCTTGCCTTCCAGAATATCATATTTCAAGTCCTTTGATCATTTAATGTAGAAGCTGCTAAATCTTGTGTTATCCCAACAGTTACTCCATAATACTTGAATTGTTTCTTTCTGGCTGTTTGCAATATTTTCTCCTTGATCTGGGAGCTCTGGAATTTGGCTAAAATATTCCTAATAGTTTTCATTTTAGGATCTCCTTCAGGAAGTGACCAGTAAAATCTTTCCATTTCTATTTTTCCCTCTGGTTCCACAACATCAGGACAGTTTTCCTTGATAATTTCTTGAAAGATGATATCCAGGCTTTTTTTTAATCATGACTTTCAGGTAATCCAATTATTTTTACATTCTCTCTCCTGGATCTATTTTCCAGATCAGTTGTTTTTCCAATGAGACATTTCACATTGCCTTCTATTTTTCATTCTTTTTATTTTATTTTATTGGGTTTTTTTATTTCTGATAAAGGCATTAGCTTCCATTTGCTTCATTCTAACTTTTAAGGAAGTATTTTCTTCAGTGAGCTTTTGTACCTCTTTTTCCATTTGGCCAATTTGTTTTTTTTCCAGAAATTTCCTTTAAGCTTAAATACACAGCAATAAAAAAGGAAAGATATTATAAATTTAAATAGTAAGGATTAAATACAAAATAAGAAAATAAAAAAGTATTGCCATATGCACCATAGACCATAAGAGAGTATTCAAAATATACAGCAATAAATTTACATTTCAAAAAATATATTCTTCAGTGAGTTTTTGTACCTTCTTTTCCATTTGGCCAATTTTGCTTTTTAAGGTGTTCTCATTGGGTTTTTTGGACCTCTTTTACCATTTGGCCTAGTCTGTTTTTTAAGTTGTTATTTTCTTCAGCATTTTTGTATGTCTCCTTTATCAAAGTCATTGACTCGTTTTCAATTTTTTTTTTGCATTGCTCTCATTTCTCTTCAATTGTTCCTCTTCTTCTGTTATTTGATTTTCAAAATCCTTTTTGAGCTTTTCCATGGCCTGAGACTAATTCATATTTTTCTTGGAGGCTTGCATTGTAGGAAATCTGAATTTGTTATCTTCTTCAGAGTATATTTTGGGGGGGGAATTGTGGGGTTTGGGGTTTTTTTGTTTTTTGGAGGTGGGGGAAGACAGGGCAATTGGGGTTAAGTGACTTGCCCAAGGTCACAAAGCTAGTAAATGTTAAGTGTCTGAGATTAGGTTTTGAACTCAGATCCTCCTGACTGCAGGGCTGGTGCTCTATTCACTGTGTCACCTACCCACCCCCCAGAGTGTATGTTTTGATCAGCCTTGTCACCATATTAACTTTCTTTGGTCAGAATTTTTTCTGCTGTTTGCTCATTTTCCCCGCCTATTACTTGACTCTTAATTCTTTGTTAAAGTAGGGTTCTTCTTCCAGGGTGGAGGGAACACTGTCCAAAGTTTCAGGGATTTTGTGCAGCTGTATTCAGAGAAGCTTCTAGGGACGTATATGTTTTCAATTCTTCCAGGGTGGTATGATCTAAGGCAGCAGTTTTCAACCTGTAGGTTATGTTCAATTTGTAACAATGAAAATACACCCTGCATATCAAACAGATTCATAACAACAGCAAAGTTACAGTTATGAAGTAGCAACGAAAATAATTTTACAGTTGGAGGTCACCACAACATGAGGAACTGTATTAAAGGGTTGCAGCATTAGGAAGATTGAGAACCACTGAGGGGAAGTGTTTACCACTCTCCTGCTCTATGCACCAGTCTATGAGTGACCACAAGCAGTCTTTGCTGCTATGGAACTATGAGGATCCCTACTCTATGCCCCTACCCTGACTCTGGCTGCAAGTTCTGGTGTTCTAGTGCTCCTTCTTGCCCTGGGACTGACACTCAGGTCTGTGACCTGAATCAAAGCATGGGTAAAACAACAGAGTCCTGCCTTAATGCTATCAAAGAGACTTCTATAATCTTCTAACCAGCTGTTCATTCGACACACTTACCATCTGTGGACTGAGAGCTCTAGAGGCACCAATGCTACCACTGATAAAGTCACCCTGAGGTCTGTTCCTGGTTTGCTGGGACCAGGTCTGCTCTGGCACAGCCTGTGCTAGACTGTACTCCTTTCTTACCCTGGTACAATAGATATTTCCTGTGGACCCTACAAGTTGTCCTGGGCTGGAAAGTTGTTTCATTCCATTTTTTTGGTTGGTTCTGCTACTCTAGAATTTGCTTAAAATCATCATTTAAAAGTATTTGGAAGCATTTGGGGGAGAGCTCAGCTGAGTTCCTGCCCTTACTCTGCTATCTTGATTCTGACTGTGATAGTCCACAGTTGGGAAATTGAAAACTGTGCTTCATACTACCAAAGTTCAGGCTGTTGAGTGGAAGCTAGGTGGTACAGCAAATAGACCTGGAGTTAGGAAAACATCTTCCTGAATTTAAATCTTCCCTCAGACACTTATTAGCTGTGTGACCCTGGGCAAATCACTTAACCCTGTTTCCCTCTTTTTCCCTGTCTATAAAATGAAATGGAGAAGAAAATGGCAAACCACTCCAGTATCTTTGCCAAGAAAGCTTCAAATGGGGTCACAGGGAGTCAGATAAGACTGAGCAACAAGTGCCTTTAAGAGGTTATAGGGCTGGAATTTAAGAGAACTGATTTTTTTGTCTCACTTCTATAACTATCAAATTACATGCCCTGAGGCACATTTAGTGAGCAGAAGAGAGAAGGAATTGAACTAGCTCTTGTTGACTCTAACTCCCAATGTTTTTTAAAATATGACATGATGATACAAATTTGGAGGACTGATAAGAGATAATGGAGCCTGACACTTATTCCAGATGAGCAAACTGAAACCAAGAGAGGGAACATGGTATGTTAATGCTAGGTGGTAGTAGAGCCTTAACTAGCAGAACCTTAGTCTCCTGTTTGCCCCACAACTCTTTCCTTTTTTCACACATGGTCATACTACCCAGCAAAGCTGTTGTTATGTTTAGTAATAGTCATAGCATGTTTATAGTTTGTACTTACTGAGATCTCTTTACTGCTTCAACCTGCCATTCACAAATATGCATTTGACAATTACCTTACATTTATTTTGTATGTTCATTTACATACATGTTGTTCCACCCAATAAAAGTAATGAATCAATCAATCAACACATATTTATTAAATTTTCTGCATGTGCCAGACTCTATATTGGGCCCTAGGGATACAAATGCAAAGAATAAAAGAATCTCTACCTGCAATGTACAAATATACTCAAGTAGCAGACAATAAGAACATTAAAAATACATCACAGGTGGCGCGGTGAATAGAGCACCAGCCCTGGCGTCAGGAGGATCCAAGTTCAAATCCGACCTCAGACACCTGACACACTCACTGTGTAACTCTGGGCAAGCCACTTAACCCTAACTGCCCTCCAAAAAAAAAAAAAGAAAGAAATAATGTCCAAAAAAAACTACATCACAGATACATAGTTAATCATATACACACATGCATATGTATGCATACTCATACACATGCATGCATGCATATATGTACACTGAGTAGTTAAATAACTAAGTATAAGTTCTTTGGGAAGGAAGTTATAATTGGAGGTATCAAGAAAGGCTTCATGAAGAAGATGTAACCCTGACCTGCATAAAGAGAGTGTAGAAATAAAGAAGGACTACAGTCCAGGCATGGGGAATGGTCAATGGAGACTCATAAGTGAGGAAAAGAGAAAAGAAGCCAGTTTGTCTGGATTGCTGGCTTCATGTGGGAAAGTATCTGATGAAGTTGAGAGGGTAAGTTTGGGCCAAGTTGAACAGACTTTAAAAGCTGAAATAAGAGGTTTAGATTTAATTCTAATATAAATAAAAAATCAACAATCCGCAATAAAAATCCACTGGAGTTGTTTGAGTAGGGGAGTCAAATAATTGGATCTGCTCTTGAGTAAAAATACTTTGGCAACAATGTGGATGAAATATGAAAACTCATCACAACTGGGGACTATTTCGTTTTTTTGTCTTTGTATCTATGGCACACAGTGAAGCCCTGGAGTTGGGTACTCCAGCAGGTGCTGCTGGAGTTAGGAAGACTTGAGTTCAAATCTGGTCTTAGACACTTACTAGCTGTGTGAACCAGGGCAAATCATTTAATGTATTTCTACATTTGTAAAATGGGGATAAATAATAGCACCCACTTCCTAGGGTTGTTGTGAGGATCAAATGAAGTAATAGTAATAAAGTACTTAGCACAGGGCCTGGAACATAAGAAGCACTATGTAAAAGCTAACAGCTGTTATTAGCATTATTTTTTATTATTATTGTTACAACTTACATAGTACTTTATACATAGTAGGTGCTTAATAAATGTGGATTTATCAAATCATATCATTTTAACCAGAAAATTAGATTTACATTTTCCATAAGGGTTGAATGAGATTTCAAGCTCCTATTCATTTTGTAACTATATTATTCAGTTGGGTTAACAAGGGTTTATTTATGCAGGCAAATAATACATTTCTTTTCCTATACTTCATGGTGGAACAGAATTCCATTTTCAACTCATATAGTTCAAGGAAGTGCTCAATCTAACTTCCATCAATCCACAAGCATTTATTAAGCATCTAATATATGCTTTGCACTGTGCTAGGTGCTAGAGATAAAAATCCAGAGAATAAGACAATCTTTATTCTCAAGGAGCTTATATTCATCAATGTGGGACACAATTGCATTTATAAATAAACAAATCTGTCTATATATATATATATATCTGTCTATCTATACAGAATA
This sequence comes from Pseudocheirus occidentalis, assembly GCA_028646575.1. Lineage (NCBI taxonomy): Eukaryota > Metazoa > Chordata > Mammalia > Diprotodontia > Pseudocheiridae > Pseudocheirus > Pseudocheirus occidentalis. The sequence continues at coordinate 267,361,351 of CM053595.1, read as the reverse complement.
AATACAAAGCATATAAACAGAAGGCAGTTAGTGGGGAGGCCACCAACAAAGTCATACTTGAGCTTTATCTTGAAGGAACAAAGGGGAAGTCTATGTGGTTATCCAGGGAAACAGATGATAAAACACATTATTTATAGAGTCATGGGTCAACAGGTGAAATAATATCAAACACACAGCAAAACTCTCACCCTTCCCCCAGTCACTCAGTTGGTTTTGCTTAACTATTTATTGGCTGGTTTTACTTTCTCTTTCTCGCTCTTAAAAGAAAGGGCTCATGGCAAAGGTGGGAGTAGATAAAGGAATATATACTCATTAGAGTGAGTAATGGTAATGATGTAAAGCATTAATAAGGTTTTCAAATTTAAAAAAAATCTATTCCTTGTCAATGTTCACCTATACACCTTCTAATATGGATACCTTTGTAATATTATTTGAGCTATAGTATCATTCCAGTGCTCTTCAAAGTGATTTAATGATCTCAATACCCATTTGCTTTCCTTCTAGAAATAAAAGGTCTTAATTTGCTAGCATCATGGGCACATTTTCATATGCGGCTCTTCTAAAGCTGAGATCAAGGAAGAAAAAGCAGGGGAGATGTTAGAATGTCAGAGAAATAACATTCTATTTTAAAACGAATGATGTGTATTCTAATCCCAATGACAACAATAAGACACTCCAGGGTGTGCTTTAATGGGCCATTAGTTTTCTTCTTGGGTGGTGAAAATTCTTTGGCCTATAGCCTTCTGCTCCCCTGAGTCACTGGGCTTCTATTAGAGCCATTAAAAACTGCCTGGAATGTGGTTTTGTTTAATGTGATTATTGTAAAAATGTTCAAGTTGTGAGTTTATTCCTCACTGTGTTAGCAGTTCACTTTCCTCAGTTAGTATAGATATCTTACACAACCATAAGAACTCACATTTATAAAGAACTTTAATATTTACAAATCAATTTCCTTCACAACTCTATGAGGTAGACTGTATGAGGATTTTTATCCCCATTTTATAGCATTAGAAACAGAGTCTACAAGAACAGGTGAAATACCTCTGGTCAGGTATGTCTTGAAATTCAAGTTTGAACCCAGGCTTCTTAATTCTACACCTAGTACTCCATTATATTCAGTTGTTTTTCACATTACTGATTCTTTAAACCCTATTTTTCACACTGCTAACTCCTGAAACACTATCTTTTTCCAAAACAGAATAAAATAGAAGAAAAACACCATGGCATATTGAGTACAATATCCAAAATCTAATCTCTGGGTAGTATCCACATATAGTTAGCTAAATATAATAGAGAACTATAAATTACTGTAACCAAATTATATAGGCTTCACACATGTACTTAAAACTTCTAATAATGTATTTTATCTATCCATATATAGATAAATATAGAGAGAGCTAATAATGTAAATATATCTATCTGTGTATAGATAAAATCTATAGAGATATAATATAAATTATTTGGTCTTCAAGTGCATGCATTTACACTTAATTAAGAACAAAGGAGTAAAATTTCTTGAGCCTGTGCACTGCTACTTCTTTTTCCTATGCAGTGTTATTTATGATTGGAGGCCTCTCTCTCCTCATGTTATTGTTGACAGATTATTACAGCAATCTTGGTCAAAAGAGTAAAAATTAAAAAACAAAAATGTTTCTTCTTAGCTACATAAAATCCTTCATCTATACAGAAAAAGCAGAATCCAGAAAAATGAGGGCTTTTCACCACACACAATTTAGTGAGGGAGGGAAAAGAACATTAGATAACAATCTGTTTTCCTCTATGGAGTCTCCAAATTAAAACAAACACAATACAAATATTATAAGGGCACAGCCAAACTAGTTTTCAGAAAACAAAATAAACAAAAAAAAATACATCCTAAGCAGGTTAAATTTCCTGCCTGGATTCTAAGATTCTACATATTCTCATCCCAGGCTAGTTATTCAGTTCTCCTATTACTTGCCACCCAGATCCTTGAATTCTAGTCATCTGGCTTCTTCAGTATCTACAGATAGACCAAATGACTTCTACGGCATATAATTTCAGTTATACTTTATGGAGTGAAAGGGAGGTGGAGACATGGTCATTAACATGTCCACTTGTTCAAAAAGGGAACATAATGTCAGGTAAAGGAAGCATGTAGCCCAAGGCTGCTAGTAGAATAATCCCTTCACTTAGATGTTGCTATCTACATATCACTTCTTTGTTGACTCATTAATTCAAACCCTGAGATTTAGCAAAACCAGAGCTATTAATCTTTCTTTTGTCATGCACCTCTTTAGCAGTCTGGTTAAGCCTATGAATCTGTTCTCAGAATGTTTTTAAATGCCTAAAATTTAATATATAGGATTACAAAGGAAACCAGTTATATTGAAATAAGGTTATGAAAGTATTTTTTAAATGAATTCTATTTTAAGAACCCCTTCTCAAATTTTTTTCTTAATTTTTAAATAATTCTCTGTTATGCCTATGTTAAGTAATCAAGCAACAAGGATTTATTAAGCCTTTACTATTGTAAATATGAAGTACTATCTTGTACTTCTACAGAGACTTCAATTTAGGTGCACAGTTAAATCTAAGGCTATTTGTCCAAGAATTTTCCACTTTCCTTCTCCAAAGTGCATTCCATTCGTTTTTAGAAAACATTGTCTCCAGAATGCAATAAAAATAAACTCATATTTATTTTGAGACAAAAGCCATTTAAAAGTTCAGACAGCAAATAAACAACATTTTAAAAGAGCAGGCAGTTCCCAAGGGAAACAATGCCCAGTCTCTGGGAAGAAGTGAGACAGAGGCGAGGGAGAAAGAAAACAGGAAATAAATTCACCAGGTCCTAGTGTAAAAGGAAATTCTGTCCAGGTAGATCATTTCTTAAACAGGTCAGTAAGCCAGACAAGGCTACAAGAAGTCCAGAGGGTAAGGAGTAGAATATAGAAAGGAATGTGCATTGTAGGGACATGTTGATGACAAAGGCATAATTATTGTGATGGTGAAAATGTGGAAGGAATCCAAATAGAAGGATAATTTATGAGTCAGTAGTATCCTCTGGTCCTCCTTGTGAATCATACCATGCTGATTGCATCAAGCCTCAGAATATTGCAAAGCCTGCTAGAAGAGATCTCTGATGTATTACTGTAAGACTTTTTTAAAAGAGATTGAGCTCCAAAAGAATCCTGAGCTCTGAGATGGAATTTCAGACCTTAAAGGGCAACCTTGAGTTAGTTTAATCAATAACTGAACAAGAATTCCATTTGTATTCCTTTCTTCTTTTTCTTATTCTTTATGCTCATCTCATGTTCCCTTTCCTTTCTTGGGAATGTCATCATATAGCTGAAGAAAGATAGAATATATTTCCCAAGATTCCTGTGTCTGAAATTAGAGTCCTGAATTTATTCTGCAAAATCTAGCGAAGTTCCTAAAAATAGGGCTAAGAATTTAGTACTCATCTTGTGCTGGGCTTTCTTTGATTGGGCCTTGATTGTATAATTAATACTGCCTCTAACATTTTACTACAATGACTCCTTTTCCTTTTCTTCTTAGCTAACATTCTATGGCCTTCTGACTTATTAAGTATAAAAGATATACAGTGAATTCAAGTCTTTTGGGTAGACTATCCTAATTCATTAATAACTTCTGAATGTTTTCAGTAACAAACAGAAAGGTCCCATATAGAACAAATTATCTATGACAGCCTTTTATGGGAGGAAATAAACTGGAAATTTAGGACATTTTTTTTGGATTGTAGCTAAACAAATTATAGCACACAAATGTAATGGATTATTTTCACAGTATAAGGAACAACAGATATGAAGAATCATGGAATAAAATGCAGAGAAGCTTGAGAAGATTTATATGAACTGATATAAAGGGAAGTGAGCAGAACCAGGAAAACAACAACCACAATGAACACAACAATGTAGATAGAAAAAACAATGAAATGCCAATCAATAAAAGTTATAATGTCCAACCTTGGTCTCAAATATATGAGGACACATCTCCTACTCCTACCACTTCTTTTCAAAGGTGGATGACTATGGGTATGGAACATGGCATCAGACTTGCATTATGCTTCCTATTTGCTTTTAATTTTTCTTTTACTCTTCTTCATTTTAATTTGCTTTAAGATATAGCTCTTTGAGAGGGAGTAATAGAAAATGTGGGTGACACAAAAATAAGATATAAATGACAATGATTTTTAAAAATAAAATATATAAACTAAGGAAAAAACAAGAATGGTTTGAATTCCTGTTCTACTACTTGGAAACTAGGTAACCTTAAGTAAATCACTTAGACTATTTGGTTTTTTTCACTTTCCCTTTTGTTAAAATGAGTAGGTTGGACTAGATAATCTTTTAAGATTTAAATTTAACATTCTAAGATCTTGTATCTCAGCCTCCTGATATGTAAAATTCATATGTAGGCAATTTTCTATTTATATCCCCATTGAATATTATGATCATGCAAGATAACACACATACACACACACACACTCACACACAGGTTTTGAAAAGAAATAGTGTTAGATGAATGCAAAATAGCACATTTAGATAACTATTCCCAATAGGCACTTCAGTGAGTTTTGAAATTAACATGAATACTCAGAAGTCCCTTTACACACATCTTTCTCTTATGCAATATACTGGTTGGAAGGTGACCCTGGGTTCTCAACAGTTCTGTCAAATATGCTCACATTCTGGCAACCTCCATGATGAGAGTAAGGTCTGCTGTATATGCCTAGGTGGAAAACTGCATCCCTGGCATCTGAGAACTACCCTGGCTAAACTCATAAAGATAAGTCACAAGAAAATTGAATACCAGTGAAGGACAAAAGCTTTTGGCCACGAGAAGTCTATAAACTACTGCAGAATGCCAAGGTTTAGTACTATATTTTAAAAAAAGCAAGTCCTCACATGATGCCTATACCAATGAAGTGCTGCATGAGCGGGAGATTGTGCAATAATGATGCAAGCCAGGCAGAGATTGGAAGCATTCATACATTTATTGCATGCATGTTAAACAAATCTCAATTAAGCATCTGAGAGTCCAAGTTTATATACTATAGCTAAAGCACTTGCATCATACTTTCTCATGGGAAACTTCACATAGTTTGCTATATGAAGCACCTAACATGGCTACTCCCATGGGACGCTTCCTTGCTTTTGTATCTCATGCGTCACTACTTTATCTATAAAAGCTCAAGCAGCCAGGGTTTCAGGGATGGCCAGTCTGTTCCAAGCCTCCCTTTCACTGGGATGAGTAAGGAGGGGTGGTGAGTCAACATCCTAAGATACTGGGCTCAGGTGGGTGGAAACAGGTTCAAGGGGGCCCTTGGCCTGGATTCATACCCATGGCAGACTCCTCAGAGTTAACCTTCAATACTGGCCCCTACACTCACATTGATGAAGCTATTTTTTGACATAAAGAAATAGAAGCAAGAGTTGACATAGTTCATTTCTTTTTTCTTTTGCCTCTATGCTTATTTCTGTAGCAACTTTATAGAACATCCTGAATTCATAATCTGATAGGAAGCAGAACATTTATCTCTCCGTAACTTTCCAAATCTGCTTTTTTTTTCCTTCCCCTTCCACATCCCCTTTCTTTGTACATGATGCAATGCACTAAACCTTACTTGACCATTCAATGGAATTAAATAATATTAGGGCTGGAAATTACCAGAGATCAATGTCTTCATATTATAGATGAAGAAAGCCTCCCAGAAAGGTTGATGGAGTTGTCCAATGTCTCTATTGGACTACATTCTTCTCCTCTAAAATAACTGGCAGATGTGACTGCAGATCTATTGTTAATGACATTTGAAAGATCAAGGAGAATGGAAGAGGTACTATCATCCTGGAAAAGAGCAAATCATGTACTACGTTCTGACAAAGGAAAGAAAAAAATATCAGAAAAGCAATGAACATTGGGTTTCATTTCAATTCCTGTAGAAAGTGTAGAACAGATCACTAAAGAAGTGGTTACTGAACACATAGAAAAGGATATGGTGATTAAAAAGAGCTACCAAGGCTTATCAAGAACATTTCATGGGAAGCTAATTTTATTTCCTATTTTGATTGAATTACAAAATCGGATACTGTGGGAATATGTATGATGAATATAATTTACTTAGATTTAGCAAAAGATTTGATAAAGTATCCTACGCTATTATTATGAAAATATGAAGTGATACAGACTAGAAAATAATACAGATAAATGAACTTGCAAATAGTTGAATGAGTAATCTCAGAGAGAAGCTGTTGATATTTCAGCATCAACTTAGGAGAAGAGTGACCTCAGGGATCTGTGATTATTATCCCTATGTAATAACACTTTGTATCAATAAATTGGATTAATGCAAAGATGATACATGCCTTAGATGTGCAGATGATTCAAAGATAGGAGGAGTAGTTGCTGTTATGTACAGAATGTTAAGTGTGAGTATTCAAAAAGATCTTGACAGGTCATTTTAAATGACCTCCTAACATTGTTTCTAATGCTAAAGAAATGATTCTATAATCTTGTATAAGGTCACATAGGCCAGATCTTGCCTTCCCTCTGGTTTCATATGACTCCAACAAACTAAGGATGGATTCCATATTTTTAAATAGAGCTGTATTATATTTTAAAATTTAAAACTACTGTTAATGAGAGGTCTATATAAAAACAGAAGGATGGGTGGGTTTGTCCTTGGGGAGTAGTATACTAACCTTAATCTTGTAGAAGAAATTCAGTAAAGGAAAATGTGAATTTAAAATTACTTATACTTGGGTCCAAAAAGTCAATGTCACAAGCAGAAAACAGCAGAAAATGCGGTTAGAGAGAAATTGTCTAAAAAAAAGATTAGCAAAGAGAGGGGAATGTGTCGATTGTGAGATTCCTCCTATCTCTAAAAGTTTATGTTCCCATGAAGGGGCTGGTTAAGGATTTGAAGTCTGTTCCTCTCATTGCAAATTCAATGCATTTTCTTCTACACCAATGGAAATTACCTTATGCATATGATATACTATTTATTAATAGTATTTCTTTTTCAACTGTAGTGCTATTTTTCAATTACATTGTCATATAAATGGTGCCTTGTACTATTCTTTTATTTTCATATTTTTACTCAAACTCATGAGTTTCAGTTCAGTCTTAGATACTAGACCTCTGCTGGTACATTGGATAGAGTTCTGGGTCTCGAGTCAAAAAGATCTGAGTTCAAAGCCAGTTTCTGACCCTTACCAGCTATATAATCCTGAGCAAGTCACTGAACCTCTATTTACCTTGGTTTCCTCATCAGTAAAATAAGGATAATAATAGCACCTATCACCCAAGGCTATTGTATGGATCAAATGAGATAGTAATTGTAAGGCATTTAGCATAGTCTTTGGCATATATAAATGCTAGTTATTATTATTATTATTATTCATTATGGCCATCATTAGTACAGCCTTCAAAATGTTCAGTGCAGTATTTTGTGCACAGCAACAATTGGCAACAACTGATTAAATAAGAGAATAGATTACACAGTTTCTATGATCCCTAGACACCAAGTTTCTACAATCTATAAATATTTGTGGAATGAAAACAATTAATTTTATCATTTCTTTAACTTTCAATGAAGGTATCACATTGTTCCTTTTGGGTACCTGCTTAGTTGCACGTAACTGGTGAAAGTTCTAAAGGGATCAGAAGAATTGCTCAGAACCTCTGAATAGATGTCCAGAGAACATGTCAGCTTGCTCAGAGCAGAGTTAGGCTTCAAAGCAATGAGTAAATTATCCTTTTAAAACTTGCATCTCACTCCATCTATTACTAATTGCTTTATACAAATAATTATTTTGGAGACTCGTATTGAAAATATAATGATGAAATAAATCTAGTGCCAAAAAAGAGAAGTGCCAAAGCCCAATCTCCTTACCAAGAGGTAAATCTCCTTACTCTTTATTCAATTAGGAACTTGGAAACAAATTAAAATTACATTTTCTTTTGGTAAAATAAACCCAATATACTTGGTAATTTATTCTCAGTTAATATTGGGTCGAAGTGAAACAATCAAGATATAATGGAAAGGAGACTGGATTTGGAGTTAAAGATGTGGCTTTTCATCCTGACTCTGCTGTGTCTGTGGACAAACAACTTCTCTTTTCCAGAATTTAAGTTCCTATTCCCTAAAAGGGGAAGGTAGGTTTACTTCATAGGTTCTTTCCATGTCTATAATAGGCGTTCCTAAAATATGGAGCCATTTCCAGATGATAAAGCATTAGAATTATATAATATAGTACTTTATGCATAGAAAGAAGTCAAAGGTATGCTATAGCCAACTTGTACCAATTTGATAGAGTTGGTAGCTATATTTTCATTGTGATCATTTATACCACAAAAAGAAGTAAAATGCTATAAATCAGGGCTTAATTTATTATTTTACTGATTGTCTGCATTTAAGAAAGTGATAAAGGTCAGATGCAAGAAATGGAATTCAAACTCATTTCTGACCTGAATCACTAATGTGATGTGACTACCAAGGTAATAATATGAACTTAAGCAGTATGGTTTCCAATAGGAAAGAGAGGATAAATTCATTGTTCCTTGCCTTGATCCTATCGTATCTTAAGTACTAGGTTCTTTTTTTTGGCGTCCTTTTTTGGTTTTTTTTTTAAGAGATTTACAATCTACAGAATATTCAAAGGAGAGTTAGCAAGATGGTAAAATAATTTGAAACCATTCCATAGGAAGATGGGTTGAAGGATATGGAAAACTGTATACTGGAGATTTAAAGGGGACAAAAGAACTGACTTTAAATAACTGAAGAGTCAACATCATTTCTCATAGGATTTCTCTCCTTTGAACTAGTTTCCATCATGCCCCTAGGAACCTCATTATCTTGCAAAATCGGCATAAGCCTTAATATTTATATCTCATCAATACCCTCAATATCCTCTGTCCATCTGGTTGGAGAAAAAAGCAATGGGCTCCTACCCAAAGCCCCATTTAAGGTGGATGCCAGACATCTCTTCATTTCCTACCCAGCTGTACTCTTTTGAATTTCTCTCATAAGGCACTCCATACTTTGCCTTCTGAATTGCCTTTTCAGCCTCCTTTTTTGAGCTGCTTCCTTCAGTTAGACTTTAAATTATTTAAGAGCAAAAGCTGTCTGGTTTTTTTTCACATTTGCATTCTCAGAGCTTAGGACAATGTTTGACACACAGTAGGTGCTTAATAAATGCTTACTGACTGAGTGACTAAATTGTCATGTGATAAAGTGACTATATTTGCTGTGCTTTCCGTTGGAGATAAGAAGCAATGGGTAGAAGTAAGAGGAAGGCAGATTTTGGTGTGGTACAGAGAAAAACTTGTTAACAATTGGTTGTTGTTGGATTGTAATTTTCAGTTGTATCTGACTCTTTGTGACCCCATTTGAAACTTTTTTTGGCAGGGATACTGGACAGGTTTGTCCTTTCCTTCTCCAGCTCATTTTACAGATGAAGAAGCTAAGGCAAACAGGGTTAAGGGACTTGCCCAAGATCACATAGCTAGTAAGTGTCTGAGGCCAGATTTGAACTCAGGAAGATGAGTCTTCTCTAGTCCAGGTTCAGCACACTATCCACTGAGCCATCTAGTTGCCCTGCTATTAGCAATTAGGCTTGTTCAAAAATTGAACAGGCTGCCTAACTGGTAGGTATTTATTTCCCCATCACTGGAAATATTCAAGTAGAGACTGGATAACCACTTGTCAGTATTTTTGGAAGGGTTTCCTGTTCAGGTATTTACTGAGCCAAATGGCCTCTGAGGTTCCTTTTAAACTAAAGAATATGTGATTTTTTGACCCCCAAATCCAAAGTTCTTTCTATGATACACTAGATACAGAGATAAAGTAGATAGTAAGATGGCCTCAAAGTGAAGAACTGAGTTCAAGCTCTGTCTCTGACACACACTGGCTGTGTGACCCTCGGCAAGTCAATTCTCTATGATTCTAAATTACAGATATGTTAACTTGCATTGGCAGAAGGGAGTTTCTTCACCCAATAGTTCCTTGTACCAGTGAAATCACAGGTCTAATTCTTTCCTTATTTGATGCAAAAGGGCAATTTTCTATTATATCCACTTGCAACATTAATAAGAGTATATCTATATCATCTGTCTATTTTCATTTCTTCTAGCCAAATTTTACTCATTGTCTGTGTATTTATTTCCCTTTAATGTGTGCCTTCGGGAAGGAAGCTTCAAATCTCTTCAAACTGAGCAGAATCTCCAGCATGACAACTTGCCAAGTAAGGATTACTCCCCAAACCAACTCATTATTACATTTTTAAAACATCCCTCTCATGTTGTGCTTCCCTGCTTTTTGAAAGAAAGAAGGATGGAAGGGAGGAGGGGAGGGTGAGCTCTCAGAAAACTAACAAACGGTGGCAGAAACACACCAAGCAAATCATTTTCCTGGCTATTATTCAAACTTCAATCCATGTCTAAACGCCTGTTGAAAAATGGTAATATTTTACAGAAGCCCGCACAAAATCATCTGAAATGACCTTTGTGAATAATTGAAGATGCCTTTTGTCTTTGTAGCCACATTCCCTAGAACATGAACACCATACTGAGGATAGATTGCTCCAATCGGCTCCACACATCGTCATTTACAACTATTCCTGTCAGTTTTACGGTAAGTGGCGACATTTGTTAGGAAACTTGACTAGAACCCGAAGCACTGAGGTATTATTAGAACACACAATATGGGTTTCTTTCCCATTCCCACTTCACCCTCCTTGTCTTAGAAGTAGAGACTTAGGCAAATAATAGTCATTATGTTCTGTAACCACAGGCAAGATTAATCCTGAGCCATTTTTATTCCTTCAAATCATAGCAGAAACAGAAAAGACAAAGGCAAACAATGTGCCTAGATCAAAGCTAATGGAGAGAGGTTATGAGGTGGGATTTGGAGACTGAAAACCTGAACGAGATTCCAGTTCTATTGCTCATTAAGTGTTTGACACTGGGATAGTAACTTAACCTCTAATGAAAAGGTTGGCTTTATCACTTGCAAGGTCTCTTCTAGTTATAAATATGATTGTGATTCACTTCTTATTAAAATATGCATATTGATTTGTGAGAAGATGGTGGTATAAATAGAATGAGGTGAGTCTGATCCCCTGAAAATCCTCCAATTGGGCTTAGAGATGCATCATTCTACTAAAAAGCAAAAAAGATCATCCATAGATACTTCCATCCCATAGAAAAATCCATAGAGGGACCCCCAGAGTGCAGAAGAGATCCTAGAAAAGACAAGCGCAGAAGGAAGAACCCAAGCAGCATCCCATGAAGCCTTCCAGGCATTTTCAAAACTCTCTGCAAGCACGGTAACTTCTGGAAAGCTATTTTGGAAAGGTCTGGGCAGTCCACCATAGCATTTTTCTGTTTGAACCAAATAGCTCCTGAAGTTCAAACCTTGGTGGCTGGGTATTTGAATTTGGCTTGGCCTTGGAGGGAATTATAAATGAAAATTTCCTAGAACTCTATTTTAGAGTTACCAGGTCAAAGAAAAAAATACTTCAATTCTCAAAAGGGTTCAAATAGCAGAAAATTACAATAAGGATTACAGAAGGCATACCACCTGCCATAATAAGAAGAGCAGAGCTTGGGATGTGACATGACAAATAAGAAATAAAGATGTACAATCAAGCACAAACTATCCAATAAAACTTAGCATAATCCTAAAGGTTAAAAAAAAGGATCTTTAATGGAAGCTAAGTATTCCTGATTAAAAAACCTAAATAGAGGAGAAAATTGGAAATGAAAATGCAGTGTCAAGAAAAAAACAGAAAGATATACATGTTTGTGTAATTGAATGGGAACATGTGGGGATGAAAAGTTTACATGTTAAAAGCGGAATAAGAAAAACAAAAATCTTCTCAGAACACCAATATGGTTAAAGGCCATACAGAAAGATCTCTGTAGATGGTTTTGTTTTAATTAATTGGTGGTCTCTGGAAAAGAAAAAAATAGGAGGGACAGTGAATTATACTTATGAAGAAAAGATGAAGAGGGTATGGAAGTAACTATTGCAATATATACATATATTCACATATGTTTATAAACAAGTAATGGCAAACAAAGAAATACTTAGCACCATGTTTCAGCAACCTAAGTATTTAGCACCTTGTTTCAGTTCAAGTTTCTTTGAAGCCTTGCCCATGATTATATCAATTCTTTGTTAAGAAACAGAACTTATGAACCCCACAACTTGTGAATCCCTGTTGCTAATGCAACAGGAAGGGGTGGAACAGGGAGGGACTAATAACCATATATAAGGAGAAGCCATGCTGGAAAAGCATAGAACTGAGAACAGAACTTGTGGTGACAAAATTGAGAAGGGGAACTTTGTGGTGGCCAGGCACTCCATTTGTCTCTTCTATGTTGATTTTTGTTTGTGATACTTTGTACAGAAGCCTTGGGATCTTAATGGAAGCCCTGAAAGAGGACTTTCTTGTTGTCTGTTTACAGAAATCCTGGAAGAGGGATTTGGAGGTCCTGGGATTTTACTGGTGATTTATGTTGACCCCTTGGACCTTGTTTGTGGGTCTCTTCGCAGGCAGATAGTGAATTAATGATGGTGCCGGCATGTGTATGAATGTTGTTTTGGCTCAGTTGGGCTTTGTATTCCCAGAAATGGAAACTGTGAGGGATTTGAGGTGTACTGGATACTGTGGGCATCAATATGGAACAGGAACTGGATGAGGAGCTGGACGAGGAGCTGGAAGAGGAGTTGAGAGCTGCCTGCCTTTGAGGCCAGGTGACAGCTGGGTAGATTCAGGCAGGAGCTGGGACTATTGAAGAGGAACCATGGAATCTGAGAGCCAGCCTTGAGTCAAGCTGAAAAGATGTCTTCTTGGGCACTTAAGGCTGACTGAGAAGATCATGATTTACTGTGACCTAGGGGGGAGAACTTTTAACTTTGTACTTTGTAAGGAGGCTGGCTCTTTAAGGATGATTAAGGACTTACTGAATGATATTTTTTTGTTTAAAACTATGTGCCAACTTTGGTGACAACTATGTGGCCACTTTAGTGATAATTTGTTACAACATTGTGAATGCTGTATTTTGGTTTCTGTGAATATTTTGCTTTAATTTAATGCTGAATAGGGAGTTTACTATACTATGTAATTAGAATCTTAAAGCTATTCACAGCAGCAGTCCTCTGGAAAGCAGTCATGCTTGGCTTTACAACATACACACACACACATACACACACACACACACACACACACTAAAGACTAAATAAGATAAGTCTAAAGAACTGGTAAGCCAAAGAACAAATAATAGACAAAAAGATATTTTTACCAAAAATGAGAATAATAAGACAATATATCAAAATTTATGGGAAGCAGCTAAAGTAGTTCTGAAATGGAAATTTATATCTCTAAGTACTTTCGTCAACAAATGAAAGAAGGAAGGAAGGAAGGAAGGAAGGAAGGAAGGAAGGAAGGAAGGAAGGAAGGAAGGAAGGAAAAAGGAATTATATTGGTCATGCAGGTTAAAAAAAACTTGAACTGGGAGCTTGAAATTCCCAACTAAATAGTAAAGTTGAAATTAAGAAAATCAAAGAAGAAATTAGTAAAAATTAAAAAGAAAAATACTGCATAATTGCCATATAAAACCAGGAGCTGTTGTTTATAAAATAAGGGGTATTTAGTTTGACTTTTAAAAAGCAGAAAACCAAATTGTTGATATCTGTAATAGTAATGGGAATTTGAACATCTTCTTAATAAGCCTAAGGGAATCTGAAGATCTTCCCTGCTTTGCAAATAAACTATGCCCTGTAAGAGGCTGAATGTAATCACATGGAGCCTGTGGTGAAGGGTGAAGCAGAGCCCACAGGAAGCTGGGAGTCAGAGCCAGTTAGACTGTTGAGAGAAGAACATACTTCCCAAAGAGACAGATAGGTTTGTGAGTAAATATTGGTCTTATATTGGTTTGTGGGAAGGCTAAAGGATACTGTGGCTCTCTGTGCTATTGTGGCTTATTAATTCCTTTGCTACTATAATGGAATCAGCTTACTGGTTTTGAGATTTGGTTTTCTGGTATCTGAATAAATGTTTTGCTTCCGTCTTCTATATGAAGAGTCTGTTATATTTTGTGATTGAGCACCATGCAGGTATATTTATGGTGACCCTGGGCATTGTGAATATTGCGTTGGCACTACAATATCAAAAATTCAAAAGCAAAACTTACAACTGAATAAATTACTTAAGGAAGCATATAAACATAATAAAGCATGTCAATAATATACATAATAATAATAAGTTAATAATATAAATAAAAATCATCATTATATCAATTAATGCTTAAGGGCATTTGACAATATCTAACACTCATTTCTATTAATAATTCTAGAAATAATTAGAATGAATCAACTTTTTATTGTAGTAAAGAGCACTTATGTAAATGTAATGGCAAAGAGTCAATGGAGAAAAGTTAAATGCCTTTCCAAAAAGACCAAGAATAAGTCATTATAACCACTTCTATTTAATATAATTCAAGTAATTTTTCTCAATCAACCAATCAAAACCATTTGTTAAGTGCCTACTATATTCTCCAGTACCCTGGACATTGTGCTAAGTTAAGCACTGGAGATGCAAATGGAGGCCAAAGATAGTCCCTGACTTCAAGGATCTTAAAATATAAAGGTGGAGACAGAATATTAATGAATATAAACAAAGCAAGCTATATACTGGATAAATAAGAAATACTTATAAGAGGGAAGGCACTAGAATCAAGAGTGGTTGGGAAAGGCTTCGTGCAAAAGATAAAAATAGAACTTAAAGGAAGGCAGGGGAGTTAGTAGGTGAAGTTGAGGAGGGAAGGTATTCTAGGAATGGAGGGCAACCAGAGGTGGGGAAAAAATAAACAGAAATGAAAGATGAGGAGGTCTTGTTCAAGGAACAGCCAAGAGTTCAAGTGCCACTAGTTTAAAGTGCACATGTATGGAAATAAGAAGACTGGAAAGATAGGAGGTGGGTTAGGTTATGAAAGTTATGAAAAATATTTTATATTTCATCCTGGAGGTACTATAGCAACCCAGTGGAGACATGATCAAACCTGAACTTTAGAAAAATCACATTAGTGGTACTGGAGTGGGGAGAGACTTAAGAGAGGCAGACCATCAACAGGCTATTACAACAATCAAAGCATAAGCTGATGAGGGCCAGTATTAGAGTGGTGGCAGAGGAGAGAAGCAGGCATATTCTAAAGAAGCTGCAAAGATGAAACCAATAGGCTTTGGTAACAGATTGGATGGGGCATTACAGGAGGTAAGAAATACTAAGGAGTTAAGAATGACTATTAGATTGTGAGCCTGGGGAACTGGGAGGACGATGTTGCCTTCCATAGTGACAGGGAAGGGAGAAGGTGGAAAGGGTTTAAGGTAAAAGATAATGAATTTGTTTTGGACCTGCTTTGGATATGCTTAATTTAAGATGTTAATTTAAAAACATTTAGCTTGAGGTGTCTGAAGGACAGATGGAGTGTATCAGCAATGCAGTATTCACAACGCCTACAGTAACTATAAGTATGCTGATATGGTTATTAATCACAAAATGTAACAGGCTCTCTGCATGAGAAATATAGTCAGAGCATTTATTCAAATACCAGAAGACTGAGTCCCAAAACCAGAAAGTCAAAGCCAACACAGTAGCTATGAAGTTGGCACATGTAGTTAAAGTAGTAAATACCCACATTCTCAAGCCTTCAAAACAGGACAGGCTACCGCAGGCAAAGATCCTCCTCTAATCACTCACGGCAACTGCTCAGCATACAGGCAGCTTGCTCCCAGCAGCTCCAGCCCCTCCGCAGTTCTCGTCCCTGGCAGTACTCAGCAAGAGTCCTTAGCAGAGATTCTGGCTGGCTCAAAGAAAAAGGAGTTTGCACCACTGCCGCCACCACTGCTGCTGCTGCTGCTTCCAGTCATCAGCACGGAGGGTAGCTTGGTTCTGGCGTTCTCTTGCTCAATTCCTTCCTGCTACATCAGCAATTTCAAGGGTCATGGAAGATCTTCAAATCTCAGTATCATTACATGGAGACAAAGGCATATTGGAGGTCAGAAGAAAGGCTGTGGCAGGATCACAGATTATAATGGTGGGATTTTTTTGGTGGATTGTTC
>CM053595.1:267316722-267335528 GCA_028646575.1 Pseudocheirus occidentalis | reverse complement strand
TCTCTCTCTCTCTCTCTCTCTCTCTCTCTCTCTCTCTCTCTCTCTCTCTCTCTCTCTCTCTCTCTTTCCCCTTTTATTTCACTCAGCTGGTAGCTAGGCCCAGACTTGCTAGCCACAGCAGGACTGTGCCAGTCAAACCTTTTTTTGTCAGCTCTAGGACAAAGCCCTGGTTATGACACCCCAGTTATAGTTCTGACAATTATTTTTATATATGGTGTGTCTACTCTGCAAATGTCAATCGTTTTTAACCTAGCACAGAACACTATAGCAGAGTGATGTACAAATTTCTTGGGACCAGAAATAATTTTGAATTAGTTTCATTTAATGACAACAGTGACTATGTGTATGTCCTCCTACCAATACTAAACTGACTATCTAAACTGGAAAAGATGAAACCAAATTGAGCTGATTTTTCTACCTTTACTTACTTCCATGTTAGGTGAATGCTAGGTTCTTTATTTTCCTTGTATGTTTTTCATTGCTCTTATTTTGGTTATGTTTTAATTCCATTAAAATAATTCATTAAGATCCAAAATAAATTGTAGCTCTTAAAGAGAACACTTCAATTTCTTTTAGAGATATTGCAGTAGTTATGAATAAGAGAAATCTAGATATTTCAAGGATCATTTAAGTCCAAATGAAAAAAGATCAATTTTACTGAAGCACAAAAGAAAAAGCAGTGAAAAACATAAAGCTTAGAACTGGAATATTGTGTTTCATTAAAGCTCAGTTAATTTGCAGAAAAATATGCAAAAAACATTCAAAGGGAGTTGTCAGCTAGAGAGACTTGTTGGTTCCTCTGCAGTGTAGTGCAGTCTTCTGGAATTTGGAAGAACAGTGAGAAGAATAGTTTGTTTTTTTTTAATGCTATTGCTAGGAAGGAAAAAAAAATTGCCATTGATAAAGCAATGCAAAGACTGGGGGAAAATAAAAGTAATTCTTACTGGAGAAAATTGTTTTTTCATTCCAATTTATATCTAAATTATTGTTAGAAGTTCAGATTTTTCTGTAAGATCTGATCATCTTCATCATAGTGTAAAATGTCTACTTTAAAAAGAATATCCAAAAACCATTTTTGTATATATGTATTTATGTATATGCAGTTATATATAATAAATATATGATATGTAAAAGAAAATATATAATATATAATATAAAATTATGTATTATATATTGTATAAATATCAAAATACAAAATTTGTGATGATATATAATCTAATATTTTATATATAGTTTACTGATAAACGAGTTGTTCTAGAGTTACAGATAATTTGATAATGAAAATAAAATATGCCACGCCACATATCCTGAAAGATTAAGAAATTTAGCCAAGAGATGAACATAAACATGCTTCAGTGGCCTGGGAACTCACATAACTGAAACCTCATGTAAAAACTATGGTCTATATACTCAGCGTTAGACTTGGAAAAATAGACCCTTTTTTTTTCAGTCAATAAATGTTTATTGATCTACCATGTGTACTGTGATACAATAAACAATGCATGGGATACATTCACAGTATCCACCCTCAAAGAGCTTCTAATCTAGTTAAAGGGTTGGCAAACTACAATCCATCTTCTGCCTGTTTTTATACAGATAAAGCCATGAGAATGGCTTTAAAATTATTGTTGTATGTAAACTTGATAGCATCTTTTCTGCCACAAACACAACTCCAAGACTTGGATGAGCAAAGTGAATCAGGTAAACTTACAATATGTACTAATCCTTCAAACTCAAATATTCTTTGAAGGAAAAAAAAAATTATGTTGATTGTACAGTTTTGGCATAGGCTTGCTCTTCCTTTCTAGTTCATTGTACAAGAACAGGCAGTAGATCTGATTTGGTCCTTGGGCTGTTGTTTGCCAACATACACTCTAGACTTTCAGGGCTGGATATATGTAGTGCCAATGCAATATGCACAGCAACAATGGTGACTGTGAATATGCTAGCATAGTGCTCAGTTACAAAATATAACAGACTCTCCATATAGAAGAGAGAAGCAAAACATTTATTCAGACACCAGAAATACAAATCTGAAAACCAGGAAACTGAATCCATCATCACAACATAGAAATTAGTATACCACAATGCAGCAGAGAGCCACACCATCCTTTAGTTTTCCCATAAACAAACATTTACTCACAAGCCTAACTGTCTCCTTGCCTCCTGTCCTCTCTCCTCCCTCTATCTAGCTGCTCTGACTCCCAACTTCTTGTGTTCTCTGCTCTACCCTTCAACAAACCCCTCCCACCACAGGTTCCATATGATTACATTCATCCTATTAGGAGGAAAATAGACTCTTCTTTAAAAATCAAAGGTACAATTAATAATCCAATGTGATAAAAATATAATTTCATGTTGACTTATCAAATAAGTGTGTATCAAAATCTTGTGAACTCAATTCCAAATTGTGTAAAATAAAATGACTGTAGCAAAAGGAAGTATTTTGTTTTTTTAATATGTAAAATATTGTAAAGTTTGTTGTAAGTCATAAATTTAATCCTTTTATTTTGTCCCAGTTAATTTGTACAGTACTTAAACATTTGTTGAATGATAGCTAAATATTGTAAATAGAAAGGGCTTTGGTACTGAGTAGGTAAAACTCCTTAGAGCAGTCTGCAAATTCTTCCGCTGAAGTTCTCCTGTACAACCATGAAGCCCATTTATTCTTACTGTGGTCGTAAATTTGAGCAGCATAGATTCATACACACCCGTGTTCTATTCTGCACACAGAAAGAAGATCAGAAAAAATAAGAAAAGCCATTTCTAACTGTTACCATATACAAGCAGGTATTTAAAAATCCCACACCTCAGGGTACCAATAACTATCTTGAAAACAAGCTAGTTAAAAAAAAAAGTCAAAACCTCCAAACTTGCTGGAAGCATCTGTTTACTTTGGTGCTCAATGAAAAATGTATGTTTACCATGGCAATCCCTGCAAGACACGCTGCATATTGTGCTTCTGAGATGCAGAGAGTTTCTGGGAGAAAAACAAAAATTAAAAAAGAAAAACAGATCATTAAGAGTATCTTTACATATTCAAAGATATGACTTGATACCTTTCAGGATGTGTTCTTGATTTTGAAATGAATCCTGGCATGATGTAGATGGAACACGAGATGACCCTCTAGGGTCCCCTTCAACCCAAAAGGCTTCCCAATTTTACAATGTCTGGTTATTCTACTGTGACTTATGAAGAGAGACTTCAAGTAATTTATCTTGGCAAACGAACAGCAATGAGAGAACAGGCCCCAAGTTATGGCTTAGGGAGAGTGGGAGGCTAGACAGTGAATTGGTTAAGTAAATAGCACAGTTATTTTCAAGGTGTTGAGAGAAGGGACTGAGACAATCAGCCCTTGATATCCCTCTATTTGCCCCTCCATCTTCTCCTTTCATTCACTTTTTACTTTTTTATCTTTCAATATGTCTTCAAGTAACTTCTGATAGTTGCTGAAGGTTCTTTATATGGTTAGATTGAGAAATTTTAGAGGTAGAAGGTACCTTAGAATATTGTCTGTTGCATCCTAAAATGTTTGAAAAGCAAGAGGCTGTAGAATATAGAAGGATAAGTGATACTGGCTGAGTGATTTTGGACACATTATTTAAGATTTTGATGCCCCTATTGTTCTCCAAGACTTTAAAGTTACAGCTCAGGTATTGATCTATATTGATAAAATGAGTTTCCTCTCTGGCAGTTCCCTCTATCAATAAAATCTCTGCAGGGAGGGAGAGTTAATGAATAATAGAGATGGGGACTGGACTTATGATTTTACTGTTATAGAGAACTCCCTGGTGATAAACCATCTCTGGCATTTGGCACTTCTGTGACTCAGTGAGTTGCTTAGAGAACTCAGATATTAAATAAATTATCCATAGTCACATAGCCAGTATGTGAAAGAGGGGAGACTAGAACTCAGGACCTCTGGCTTTAATTAACTCTGTCTATGCTAAATTATACTACCTATTCTAATTGAATTTTGCTAGGATATTTAAGAAAAGCATGTGGTCTCCCAGTGTCATTTTTGTCAAAATAGTGTCAAGAATAATGCTGTTCTTCACACTTATTTTTGTTAGTGCCTCTGTTTTGGGAAGTAAAAGTCACAGAATGCAGGGAACACAAAGTAGAAGTGGCTACAGTAACACATTAGGAATTTTTTCCTGTTGAAAGTTTTAATAAATGGATAATATTTGAGAAACCATCTCCCTTCATAGCAAACAAGTGACTTGCTCCCTCTAGTCTTTCCTAAATATAGGCAATGGTAGAGAACCTTTCATGCAGCTGAGTGTTTGGGTCAAGGACAGTGTGCTGCTTTAATGTTTCAATTAATGAGGCAGGAACAAAGCTCTTAGGGTCAGTCATCACATTAGATAGCTTCTTATCATCTGTTTTACAGATGAGGAAGCAACTCAGATTGAATGACTTACCTAAGGTCACACAAAAAAAGTATAATTGAAGGTCAGATTCCCTCTTCTGGGCTTGTTTTGCTTAGTTTTTAAATTAGTATATGATAACTAGCGCTTATGGGCAGTTTTGTGGCCCAGAACAGAGTCTGGAGTCAGAAAGACAAAGAAAGATTGGAGCTTGTGTGACCTCATACATGTACTAGGTGTGTGACCCTGGGCAAGTCACTTAACCCCTACCTGCATAAAACTGGAGGAAGAAATGGCAAACCATTCCAGTATCTTAGCCAAGAAAACCATATAGACAGTAGGTCCATAGAGCCATGAAGAATCGGACATGATTGAACAATGATAACATCAACTGACATTAATATGCCACTTTAAGGTTTGCAAAGTGCTTTACAAATATTATCCCATTTGATGCTTACAACAACCATAGGAAGTAGTTATTCTCTTTTTGGTCTTTTTTTTTTTGGAGGGGGGGAAGGCAGGGCAGTTGGGGTTAAATGACTTGCCCAAGGTCACACAGCTAGTAAGTACTAAGTGTTTGAGGCAGAGTTTGAACTGAGGTCCTACTGACTCTAGGACTATTGACTGCGCCACCTAGCTGCTCCAGTAGTTGTTATTCTTTCCCTTAGGTAGAAGTTAAATGACTTAACCAGTGTTACATAAATGTTTAATCCTGAAACTGAACTCGGATTTTCCCACCTACAGCATTCTTTATACTCCCACTTAATTACCATGTATATCACAATAAAAATTTTAGGTCCTTTTCTGCTGCTATTGAATCATTGAAACTAAAAGAAGAAAGGAAAATGATGGGCCATCTAATCCATCTCATAGCTGAGCAACATTCCCAGGGATTGCACTGGTGTCTGATATATCACTGAAAAGGTCAGTCAGTCAACCAGAATCTATTTAACACTTTGTTTTTGTTGTTTAGTCATTTCTGTCATGTCTCACTCTGTGATCCCATTTGGGGTTTTCTTAGCAAAAATACAGAAGTACTTTACCATTTCCTTCTCCAGCTCATTTTATGGATGAGGAAACTGACACAGAATTAAATGACTTGTCCAGGGTCACACAGATAGTAAGTATCCAACACAGGATTTGAACTTAGGAAGATGAGTCTTCAGGATTCCAGTTTCTGCACTCTGTCTACTATGCCACCTAGTTTTATGTGCCTCATAAAGAAGTACCCTTCCATTCTTTTAGCCCTTCCTCATTAAGTACTTACTCCATGCCAAATACTTTGTTGATTACTGAGAACACAAATAAAAGCAAAGGGAAGCATTGTCTTCTGGTCCTCAAGGAGCTTACTTTCTAATAGGGGAAGGTAAAACATAAAAGAAAGCTGAGGGTGGGGAGGCCAGTGAAGGATTGCAGCCTGATGAATATTGAAGATTTGGTTGGCCTGGGGACCCTCCTTAAACAGAGGTCCTGGGAGGAACCATCTAATCTGAGGGAGAAACTGTTTCTAAGGTTTGAATGGCAGGGCTACATTTGGCTTTTCCAGGATGAGGGGTTTTCTGGTGTCATGAAGAAGGATTCAGACAGCTGAAAAGAGGTCATCTAATTTTATTCTGTGATTGAAAATTTCCAGCAAGGGAGGAAACGCTAGTTTCCTTGGCAGCTTATAGAGCTGTAATTGTTAAGAAGCTTTTCCTTACACCAAGCCTAAACTTACTTCTCTGCAATTTATGCACGCCCCCTCCCCATAAGTCTACTTCTACTCTTCAAGGCCCAGTTGAACAAGTTTAATCCCCCTCTTCCACATAATGGCCCTTAAAATAATTCACATCTGCTGTCAAGGCCAACCTAAGCCTATGGTTTACATTAAACAGTATCCAGTGATTGTTCAGACTTGATGTCTCCCAAACTGATAATTTACAAAACTCTACTAATTCTTGGAAATCAAGTTCTTCAGTCCTTTCCTCCTACCGGTCACCCTCTTTTTGATGTACTTTGGTATATCTTTAGGTTTCTCAAAAAATGTCTCCCAGAATTAAGAGTATTTCCGTTGTTGGAGCACTGTGCTTCCTTTAATATAGCCTAAAAGAAAGCACCAGCCTTTGGAAGGAAGAGTAGTATGAACTGCTATGTCAGTTCCTACAAAATCCTGCTTCTATGTCCTCTACAATTTTCTGGACCATAGTGCCCCAATATGACCATTATTCCCATAGCGCAGTGGTTCTCAACCTGTGGGTTATGTTCAATTAAAATATATCCTGCATATCAGATATTTACATTACAATTCATAACATATGGCAAAATTACAGTTATGAAGTAGCAACGAAAATAATTTTTTGGTTGGGGGTCACTACGACATAAGGAACTGTGTTAAAGGGTTGTGGCATAAGGAAGGTTGAGAACCACTGCTCTAGTGGTTCTCAACCTGTGGGTTATGTTCAATTTGTAACAATAAAAATATATCCTGCATATCAGATAGATTCATAACAGTAGCAAAATTATAGTTATGAAGTAGCAACAAAAATAATTTTAGGGGTCACCACAACATGAGGAACTGTATTAAAGGGTCATGGCATTGGGAAGGTTAAGAACCACTGCTCTAGGTGAATTATATCACCCAATTAAAACGTGAGCTCCTTCAGGGCAGGATTATCTATGACTTTCTATTTGTATGTCCAGCACTTTTGATGTATAAATAGTAAATGTTTATTATGTGCTCTTTCATTCATTGTTACCTTAAAAAATAAAACAAATTCATGACATGAGATCAGTATAGTGACGGGCAGTAGGCAATAGGTGGGCTCCTGTGTTGGAAAATCAAAACATCTGGTTGAAAAGTGAGTCATTTTGATGTTTAACAATGTGAAACCAAGCATATAAATATTTCCTTAAAATTGATTTTTAAAAACTTTTTAGCCAGATGGTTTGTCAAGATAGCGCATACCTAATGATATTACTATATCATTAGGTTCAGTGCTGTCATCTCCATCAGAAAAAGAGGCATGGGGTTGGCTAAGAAGTGCTCACTAGCATTTTAACTTTCTTCTTTACCTTTTAATTATACAAATTAGAATATTAAAATTGGAGGAGAATATTTAAAAAATAGAATGATACTAAATGTTAGATCTGGAAGAAAGCCTAGAATATAGAATATTGAAATGAAGAGTTTATAACACAGATGATTACAACACAACTATCTGTATTTCTGTTTGCGACCTAGATGTCTCCTTCAACTGCTTTTTGACTCAGGGTCAAAGGTAAAGGGTCATGCTCGAGGCAGTTAGGAAATTCAGAAGTAGCTTCCATTGGAGCTAGTTCTTTATTTGCTAGTTGGAACCTTGATCCTGTTTTCCAACTTCATTCAACACAGACACTTTTTATCTGGATTGTATGCACATCTGATTGGCTGTTAGAATGGAAGTTCTTTGAGGGCTTGGACTTTTTTTTTTGTCTTTTATTTTTTCTTTTTGGTGTCTCCAGAGCTCATCAAAGATCTTGATCATTATTTTTATTAAAACATTTCTTTAAATTTGTATTCATTAAAGTCTTAACAAATGCTTGTTTCCTGACTGAATGTATCCTATTCATCTCTCAAAAGAAAGATTCCCGTGAAGACAAGAGCAGGCATAGAGAGATTCCTTCAGCTCACACCATTAGATTCATCATTCATAGGATGGTAGGTTGTATGAGGAACATGAAAAGTTCTTCAGAGGTCATCTGTCATCCCTTCCACTCCATGTTAGAGATAAGAAAACTGAAGTATTTAGAGGTTAAGTGATTTACACAAAATCATAAGTCACAGTGTAGTGAGACTGGCCATTGAGGATTATATCCTAGGAGAATGTGTAGGGAATCCATATGAATGTTTTATGAGTTTGCTTCTGGGTATGTATGATGAAGACCCCTGCTTTTCATCTCAGTACATGTGCAGGTAATCTCGGTCAAAATGAGAATTTTATTTGCTACACAAAGGAAATCAGAGAAGATGAGGAACAGAGATGAAGTGGGAGAGAATTTTAAACATGAGGAATAGGGAACATTAAAAATAGTGCATTGTCCCTCTGTTTTTCCTTAGTCTTTAGCTTGATTCCCATAGGTTCTCTTCCTGTCACCCTTAGTACCCCATTGCTGCTAACATTTGTCAACCTTTTCCCCAGTATTAGAGTTTTACTTAACTTACTCCTCTTCTTTCTATTATTTATGTAGCCACTGCTTTTTTTCCTTCTCCATTAAATATTTTTCCCTCTCAGTTAAGTGACTAATTAAAAATTCTACCTCCTCTTCTTTCCTCCAACTTTTTTATTTGTTAGGTTTTTGTCTGTGCACCTTTTTTCTAAAAAAATATTTTCCCCTTGTTCTCGTCATTAATATTTTCCTTTTTTTGTATATTTTAATCTTTTATCCTTTGATTCATGATTCTTATATTTATTTATTCGTTCTTTAGTTTCTGTGTTCCGCATGGAATTAAAGCTTATAAAATACCAAGCTTGACTTCCCTCTTCTGAACAATTTCTATGTTATTGCCTTGTATATCTTGCCCTCTCCTTTTTTTTCCTTCTTCTTCATCTGTTGTGCCACACTCTTAGAAGTATCAATTCCTGAGAGAGGCAATAAGGATATAAACATTGCCCAATGTTAGAAATTTTTCCATGTCTCAAATTGTGTTTCAATTCTACCCCATCCTCCCCATCAGCATTTTGTTTTCTCTCTGCCGTAGAATCTCTTCTCTGGGTCTATGCTCCCTCACCCTTCTGATACTAGTCATTTACAAGACTTCTGATTTCCTTTCTCTTGATGCTAAATGTTGTCCAGGGAAGTCATTGAACTTTCTTAAAGGAAGTGATCTCTTTCAGAAAAATTGATTAGTACTTTTATAAGGTCCTCATCCTTCCATTACAGACTATAACTCTCCACCATGGGAGTATTCTTTAGTGGGACCCTCTCTCATTCCTGAATTGAAGTCTCTTCCTTTTGTTCCCCCTTTCTGATAATCCCATTTTAATGCCTTCCTTTTTGAGCATATTTTCACTCTTCTCAGTGTATATATCTTATACAGTTATTTACATGCTGTTTCTCTCATTAAAATTTGAGCTCCCAAGTGGTAGAGACTGTTTTTAAAAAATTTTCTTTTTATCCTCAGCAGACAATTTTTCTAGCATAGGACACATGTCATAAAAGTTTTTTTCATTAATTGAATCAAAAGAATCTTCCTCCTTATCTATGATTAGAAGCCATACTCTCAATTTGTAAACAATGGGGAAAATATTATTGTACTGACAGAATCTCAGAGACAGACTCTTCTCCTGCCCTCATCTCTATTCAGATAGCCAAAAGATGACCACTGTTAAAAATTACATTAGATGGAATGGTGGACTTTTAATCACTTATGAATACCACAAATGCTATTAAGACTTCTTTACTTTGTAATTTTATTTGTTAAAATCATTTGTAGAGAATACCATTTGTCCAAGTTGTTGATGATTTAGTTTAAAATGAGGTTTTTTTTTTCTTCTCAAATTCTGCTGTTTATAGGAGTTAGAGTTATACTCCAACCTGAGGGAAAACACTAGAATTAAAATTTAATCCTCTTTGACTTTTCTGCAACAATTAATGCTGTTGATAGTGGTCTCTTTTTGGATATTCTCTTTTCTCTGGATTTTCATGGTATTGTGCTCTCTTGATTTTTCTACTTATTTAATTTCTCCTTAAATTCTACATGTTCAGAATTGAACTTGTTGTCTTCTCTATTATTGTTGAGAACCCCACCATCCTCTCAGTTACCCAGAATCACAACTTAGTCATTATGCTCAATTCCTCATTTTCTTTCTCCCCCTTCCATATCCAATCTGATGCCAAAACCTAACTTCATAGTATCTCTCATACTCATATACCTTTCTCTTCCCTCAGAACAGTCTTTACCCTGGTAAAGGCCCTTATAACTTTGTCCCTGGAATAATGCTATGGTCTGCTGTTTAGTCTTTCTGCCTCAAGTCTCTCTACACTCCATACTCAGCTGTTAAATTGATCTTAAAGTGCAGATCTGCCCATATCACTCCCCCATCAAACAAAATGACTCCAGTGGCTCCTTTTCACACTTAGGATCAAATATAAAATTCTTTGTTTGGAATTCAAAGTCATTCATAAACTGCCCCCCACCCCTTCAGTCTTTCCAGTGGTCTTAACACCTTACTTGCCCCAACTTATTCTGTAGCCCACTGAAACTGGCATTCTTGGTCCTCACACAAGACAGTGCATCTCCCAACTTCAACCATTTTCACTGGCTTCCCCCCATGCCTAGAATGCTCTCCCTCATTTCTGCCTCCTGAGTTCCCTGGATTCCTTCAAGTCCCAAGTAAAATTCTACCTGCTACAAGAAGCCTTTGATGCTAATTAATTCCTGTTAATGCTAGTACATCCTGTTTATTACCTCCAATTTATCCTGTTTCTGTCTTGCTTGTACATAGTTATCTGCATGTTGTTTCCCCCTCAGACTAGACTGTGAACTTCTTTAGAACAGAGACCGTTTTTGCCTTTCCTTGTGTTTCATGTGCTTAGCACAGTGACTGGCACATAGCAGACACTTAACAAGTGCTTATTAATTAATTTTCTCCTCAGTGTCTCTTTTTTAATATCATCATCCATTGTCACATTCCTTTACAATGTGTACACTCTAAACTCTATCTTAGTCCTTCTCTCTCTCTCTCTCTCTCTCTCTCTCTCTCTCTCTCTCTCTCTTTCTCTCTCTCTCTCTCTTTGTCTTTGTCTCTGTCTCTCTCTTAAATCCCCATTCTCTCTGTGATCCCATTAGCTTTCAGGAATTCAGTTATCATTTCTATGCAGATGACTCCAAGTGTACATATCCAGCCCTAGTCTCTTTGTGGAGGTCCAACACCTCATCACCATTTGACTATTGAACATTTCAAACAGGATGTTCCACAGGCATCTCAAACTCAATAGTTCAGAAGCAGAGCTCATGAGCTTTCCTCCAAGGGCTACCCATCTTCTGAATTTCTCTTTCTATAGAGTATCACCATTCTTTTAGACACTTAGGTTTGGAACTTCAGTGTCATTCATGCTCAATTCTTCACTCTCACCCCACATATATGATGAATTAGTTGCAAAATATTGTCATTTTAATGTCCTTAAGACCTCTCATATCTATCTCCTTTTCACTACTCAGATAGCCACCACCTGAGTTCAGACCATTATTTCCTTTCAGCTACAAAATTGGAACACACTTTTTCTTCTTGGTTGTATATGAAATTGCAAACCTCTTATGTACAACTTGCTATTTCTTTTAAGTATATATAATAAAATTATCATGTAACTTTTTTTCCTTCCCCCCAACCTTAGAGATGACTATCATTAGGCACAAATATGTGTATATATTTTTGTATGCATGCATGTTTGTATGTATATACATGTATATATATATTTATATATATACACATATTACACACACATATGTGTGTGTATAATATGTGTGTGTGTGTATACGTATATAAAACACCATTCTGTATACACACTTCTATTTATCAGCTCTTTCTCTGGATACAGGTAGCATCAATTTCCTTCATATGTCCTTTGTAGTTAATTTGGGTATTTATTATAGTAGAAATGATTTATTCATTCAAAGTTGTTCTTAAAACAAAGTAGTTGTTACTGTATACAATCTTCTCTTGGTTCTGCTTATTTTGCTTAGCATTATTTCATGCAAGTCTATCCATGTTTTTCTAAGATCATTTAATTCATATTTTCTACTGATGACAAAACCCTGTGGTTTCATTATACTGCTAATACTACTTCGATTTGTTGCCTACATTCATAATTATCTTTCCTTCCAAACTCCTCTCTAACTTCATTATTAATGTCAAGTGTACCATCATCCTCTTGATCACCCAGGTTCCAAACCTGGATGTCATCTTTTACTCCACTTCCTCTTTCAACATCTTCCCTGCCATCCCCACCCCTACCCCAACATGACATCCAATCTCTTGCCAAGAATTGTTGATTTTACCCTACTAAGATCTCTTGTATATCCCATGGTCTCTCCTTTGGCTTTGCTGCAAGTCTAGTTCAGGTTCTCTTCATTTCATGTTGAGAGTACTTCAGTGTCCCAAGTCTGTTGTCAGTCTAGTGCACTTATCTGTCAAAAAGATCTTCCTAAAGCTTAGGTCTAGCCATACTACCCCTTCAGTCAATCAACTCCATTGGTTTCCTTTCACTTCCAGATCAAATACAATTTTTTTCTGCTTGGCATCCAAAGGCCTTCATAACTTCTCCCTTTTCTTTCCAGTCCTCTTTAGAACTTATGTCCTCCCCATTCTCCCCTCCCTCTATCAAGTATACCCTGTGATCCAGTGACATTTTCTGTTCTCTGCTCCAGGTATTTTCACTGACCAGCTGTCCCCTCTGCCTGGAATTCTTTCCCTCTTCCTCTCTGGCTTTCTTTAAGTCCAGCTAATATCCCAACTTCTTCAGGAAGCCAGTCCTGATCCCACTTAATTCTAGTGCCCTGTTGATTGTCTCATTTATCCAGTGTGTTATTTGTTTGTACATAGTCATTTGCATGCTGCATCTCCTTTTCGACTATGCCCTTCTTAAAAGCAGATTGTCTTTTGCCTTTCTTTGTATCGCCAGTGCTTAGTGTAGTAGTTACCTGGAACACAGTAAGTGATTAATGAAAGCTTCTGGACTGAATACTTGTTGACTGACTGACTCCTCCCTCCTTCTCCACCCTGCATAGCTAGTTAATTCTTAGTTCTAGCTAGTTCTACCTCTACAACGTCTTATCATCCAACCTGTTCTCTCCACCCACACAGCTACCATCTTTGTCCTGTCACAAATCACATTTTGCCTAGATTATTCTAACAGCTCCCTGGCTGTCTTCTCTACCTCAAATCTCCTACTACAATCCATCCTATATGGTGTTCCCAAAGTGATTTCCTCTAAGTCCAGTTATGACCATGTCACTCCCCTACTCAGTAAACTCAAGTGACTCCCTATTGTTTTGAGGGAAAATACTATATGATTCAGACTCATCTGTAGAGTTTTTACAGTTTTTTGCAACCTGTCCCTAGCCTATATCTGCAGACTCTTCCTCCCACACTCTGTAATCTAGCCGAACTGGTCTAATCTTTGTTCCTCATACATGATACCCTCTCTCCTATCTTTGTGACTTTGCTCTTGTTCTCCCCTCTCCCTCCCCCATTCCTAGAATGCACTTGTTCCTCTTCAGTTCATATTAGGTGACTACTACCTTAAAACATAGTTTAAGCACTAACTTCTACATCAAGACTTTCTGATCACCCCTTCAATGGCTAGTATGTCTTTGTATTAAAATACTTTGCATTCATTTATTTATACTTGTTATAATCATCTCTCTCTCTGTCTCTATCTCTCTATCCTTTTGTATACACTCACAGTGACACATACACATGTACTTGAAATTTTCAGTATTAGAACGTAAATTCTTTATGAATAAGGATTGTTTTATTCTTTATAATTGTATCTTCGGAACTTAGTACAGAGAACTCTGGCATATAACCAGAGCTTAATAAATGATTATTGACTGATTGATGCTTTCCAGTTTATCAGTGCCCTTCCAAAAATAAAATGCAGATATTAACCATATCTTTATGGTTAGTTGTCTTGGCTCAATAAGGACTCTTAATCCTGTCAATATAGAAAGAATGATGGGTTGAGAATAAGGAGACCTAGATTTGAATCTCTTGTCTATTAATATCTATGTGAACTTAGGAATTTCTTTTTTGTTTTTCAGAGTCTCAGTTTCCTTATCTGTAAAGAGGAGAGAACAATTGCTTTCCTACTTATTTTTATGGGGTACAGGGAAATCAAATAAGACAATTTTTGCAATGCACTCTGTAATCAGTTAGGGGCCCCAGTGGATAGAGCACTGTATTTGAGGTCAGTTATACTTGAGTTGAAGTCCCATCTCAGACATTTACTTGTAGGCAGCCTTGCACGAGTCACACAATATCCCTGATTCAGTTTCCTCATCTATAAGATAGGCATAATATCAGCACCTACTTCATAGGATTATTGTGAGGGTCAAAAGAAGGTCACATATATGAAATACTTTGCAAAGTTTATATTTTCTATATAAACTATTATATATGTATGTATATGTATACACACACATATGTATATACTTACTATAAACAGAAAATGCTATATAAATCATAGAAGTTATTATACAAATGGCAGAATACTTCCCTTTTACTTCTGTTTCTTGGGAAAATCCATGTTTAATGGCTTCTCTAGTCATCCATATCTTGGCATTGTCAAATAAGACACAAACAGAGAGTAAAGGACCTGAACCATAAAGTTCTCATTACCTTTTATTAATGCTACCTGCAGACTGCATTATGAAATTCCTCTATCTGTTGAATGGTTGATCAGATTATTTGGAAACTAAAAATAAGCATGGATCACATTTGTCAGAAACTTTATAGATGTCTGTGAAAGAATGATAAGTTGTTTTTTTAAAAAACATTGTTGATACAAAGCTCTGGCAAAAGTTCCATTAGCTGACCTAATGGACTATTATGCAAGTATTACTTTAGCCATTGGAACAACATGTTGTGGGTTATCATGGCTTAGTGAAGCAGTGTTACAAATGAAAATCTGAAGGTGTCTATTGTTTGTTTAGTTAATAGAAGGGTAAATAGAGACCCCAGATAACAAATACACCATATTTCTGTAGACTTTTAAAATTTACAAAACACTTTATTTACTTCAATCCTAGGAAGGAGGTTGTGTAAATATTACTATCCCTCTTTTATTGATGATGATGCCCAATTGGATAGGTCAGGGGCATGAGGCAATGGAAAAAGTGCAAAGGGGATAGGGTTGAATTCTAGTCTTGTCATTTGCTCTCAGTGACCCCAGACAAGTCACCTAACTTTTCTGTACCATAATTCCCTCGTTTGTAAAATGAGAGAGTTGGAATAGATGTCTAAATTCTAAATCTACAATCCAGTGATGCAAAAGTTATGAAAGAAGTGGCTTAGAGTTATGTTAGACTTTTAGACGATATTCCATACAACATACAATTCTTTGGTACTGCCCAGTTAAACTATAAAATCAAAAGTTGGATTTTTAATTTTATTCTAGAGATAATTGGGAAGTTTTGGAGTGTGTCTGTGTGTGTGTATGTGTGTGTATGTGTGAATTGAGAGAGAGAGATCTATGTTTTGGGAATATCAGTTTTGGAGGTGTGCTAAGGACAGTCAACAGGGAAAGACTGTAGGTAGAAATACCAAATAGAAGGCTATCGCAACAGTCCACAAGATATGAGAATGACCTGAACTAAGGTACAACTTATATGAGTGGAGAGAAGTGGAAGTTTGTGGGAGATAATATAATAATGCTGATAGCTATCACTAATAAAATGTTTTCAGGATTACAAAATGTTTTAAATGTTTTATCTCATTTTATTTCATCCACAAAATAACCCTTGAGTTAGATGATGTTATTGTCATCATTACATTTCACAGATTAGGAAACTGACAGAGGTTAAGTGATTTACCTAGGCTCACACAGCTAATAAGTAAGTGGGGGGACTTGAACTCAGGTCTAATTTACTCCAAGTTTCAGCTCTCTTTCCACTATGCCACTTATCTGCTTTCTCTACTGTGAGGTTCTATATAGTTAACTTTGAGTGGTGAGAAATAGGAAAGGATCAAAGATAACATTAAGTTGTGAACTTTAGTGACTGAAAGGACAATGGTACTTTTTTTTTTTGCTTTTTGGAGGGCAGTTGGAGTTAAGTGACTTACCCAAAGTCACATGGCTAGTAAATGTGACAAGTGTCTGAGGCTGAATTTGAACTCAGGTCCTCCTGACTCCAGGGCCAGTACTCTATTCACTGCACCACCTAACCACCCTGGTACTTTCTAAAACACTAAAATTTAGTTGAGTTTGGAAAAGGAACGACTTAGGATGGAATGTAATGGGTTTCAATTTTGATCACATTGAAATGCCAATGGGACATCCAGGTTGTAATGTCCAGGGGACAATTTTTAATGTAAGATTGGAATTCAGTAAGGAGATAAGTATCATCTATAAAGATTTCAAGAGTTACCTGCACAAAGATGATTATTGAATTCATGATAACTGATAAGATAACCAAGGGATAAATTGTAGAATGTGGGGAAAGCCCAGAAGAGGGTTTTGTAGAGTGCTGACATTTACTAAGTAGGAAAAGGGGACTGGGAAATGGTGGGGCAAAAGTCCAAAGAGGCAGGTGATGGTCAAAAGGAAAACTCTTTAGGAGGGGAAGGGAAAGGGAAGATACAAAGATATAAAGAGGGGAGGAAATAGGATGGAGGGAAAGTCACAGATAGTAATCATAACTGTGAATGTGAATGGGATGAACTCTCCCATAAAACAAAGGCAGATAGCACAATGGATTAAAAAACACAATTCTACAATATGATGTCTACAAAAAACACGTTTGAAACAAGGAGATACACACAGGGTAAAGGTAAAAAAAGTGGATCAGAATATATTATAATATATTATCAGAATATATTATAAAAAGCAGGGGTAGCAGGCCTTAGCTTGGATAAAGCAAAAGCAAAAATAGATCTAACTAAAAGAGATAAGGAAGGAAACTACATTCTCCTAAAAGGCACCATCAAGAATTAAGTCATTACTTAACATATGCACCAAGCAGTATAGCATCCAAATTTGTAGAGGAAAAGTCAAAGGAATTAGAGAAACAAATTGATAGCAAAACAATACTAGTGGGGAACATCAATCTCCCCCTCTCTGAACTTGATAATTCTAACCTCAGAATAAACAAGAAAGAAGTTAACTGAATGAGGATGAAATATACCTTCTCAGCAGTACATGGCACATACACAAAAATCCACTATGTACTAGGGCATAAAACCTCATAATTCAGTGCAGAAAGGCAAAAATATTAAATGCATCATTCTCAGATCATGATTCAAAAAAATTATATGCAATAAAGGGTCATGGAACGGTAGGCAAAAAACTAATTGGAAATGAAGTAATTTAATCCTAAAGAATGAGTGGGTCAAACAAGAAATTATAGAAGCTGTCAGTAACTTCATTCAAGAGAATGACAATAATGAGACATCATACCAAAACTTGTGGGATGCAGCAAAGGCAGTTCTTAGGGGAAGTTTTATATCCATGAATGCATACATGAAAAACTTAGAGAAAATGGAGTTCAATGAATTGGGCATGCTAGAAAAAGATAGAAAAAGAATAAACTGAAACTTCCCAATTAAATACTAAATTAGAAATAATGAAAACCAAAGGAGAGATTAATAAAATTGAAAGTAAGAGAACTATTGAACTTATAAATAAAACTAAAAGTTGGTTTTATGGAAAAGCCAATAAAATTGATGGACCCTTAGTCAACATGATAAAAAAAAGAAAGAAGAAAACCAGATTTCAGGTATCAGAAATGAAAAGGGTGAATGTACCTCCAATGAATAGGAAATTAAAACAATAATTAGGAATTATTTTGCCCAACTGTATGCACATAAATTTGACAATCTTAGTGAAATGAATGAATATTTACAAAAATATAAGTTGCCCAGATTAACTGAAGAGGAAGTAAATTACTTAAATAACCCCATCTCAGAAAAAGAAATTGAACAAGCTATCAGGGAACTCCCTTGGAAAAAATCTCCAGGGCCAGATGGATTTACGTGAATTCTATCAAACATTTAAAGATCAATTGATCCTGATGCTCTGCAAACTATTTGGGAAAATTGGTGAGGATGGAGTCTTACCAAATACTTTTTATGACATAGATATGGTACTGATATCCTAAATCAGGGAGAGGCAAAATGGAGAAGGAATTCAATTATAGACCAATCTCCCCCATGAATATAGATGCAAAAATTTTAAATGAAATATTAGCAAGAAGATTACAGCAACTTATCATAAGAATAATACATTTTGATAAGGTTGGGTTTATTCTAGGAATGCAAGGATGGTTCAATGTTATGAAAACCATCAGTATCACTGATCATATCAACAATAAAACTAACAGAAACCATATGACTATCTCAATAGATGCAGAAAAAGATTTTGACAAAATACAACATCCATTCCTAGTAAAAACACTAGAAAGTATAGGAATAGAGTTTTCCTTAGAATAATAGGTTGCATCTATTTAAAGCCATCAGCAAGTATTACATGTAATGGGGATAAACTAGAAGCATTTCCAGTAAGATCAAGGGTGAAACAAGGATGTCCACTATCACCCCTCTTATTCAATCTGGTACTAGAAATGCTAGCAGTAGCAATCAGAGAAGAAAAAGAAATCAAAGGAATCAAATTAGGCAAAGAAGAGACTAAGCTATCACTTTTTGCAGATGATATGATAATATACTTAGAGAATCCTAGAGAATCAAATGAAAAACTTCTTG
>CM053595.1:267299459-267316222 GCA_028646575.1 Pseudocheirus occidentalis | reverse complement strand
TGATACTGTAAGTAATCTGGGGAAGCAAGAAATAGTTTACCTGTCAGATTTATGGAGTATTGAAGACTTTATGACCAAAAAAGAGTTGGAGAGCATTATAAAATGCAAAATGGATAATCTTGATTTCATTAAATTGAAAAGTTAGTGTACAAAGCCAATGTAACCAAGATTAAGAGGGAAGTGGGAAACCGGGAAACAATTTTTGCAACCAATGTCGCTGATAAAGGCCTCATTTCTAAAATATATAGGGGATTAAGTAAAATCTATAAGAACACAAGTTATTCCCCAATTGATAAATGGTCAAAGGTTATGAACAGGCAATTTTCAGAGGCGGAAATTAAAGATATCTATAAGCATATGAAAAAATGCTCTAAATCACTATTGATTCGAGAAATGCAAATCAAAACAACTTTGAGGTACCGCATCTCACCAGTCAGATTGACTAAGATGACAAAACAGGAAAATGACAAATGCTGGAGAGGATGTGGAAAAATTGCAACACTAATGTATTGTTGGTGGAGCTGTGAACTGATTCAACCAATCTGGAGAGCAGTCTGGAACTATGCCCAAAGGGCTATAAATAATTGCATACCCTTTGACCCAATTAAGCCACTTCTGGGGTTGTATCCCAAAGAGATCATAGAAGTGGGAGGAAGATCCATATATACAAAAATATTTATTGCAGCTCTCTTTGTGGTAGCAAAAAACTTTAAATTAAGGGGATGCCCATCAGTTGGGCAATGGCTAAGTAAGTTGTGGTATATTAATGTAATGGAGTACTATTGTTTTGTAAGAAATGGGGAGGAGATAGACTTCATATTTACCTGGAGAGGCTTATATTAACTGATGCTAAGTGAGAAGAGCAGAACCAGGAGAGATTTGTACACAATCACAGACGTATCGTATGTATGATGACCAGCTTTGATAAACTGGAGTCTTCTCACAGTTATAAGACAACTCTACAACTCTCAAAATGGAAGAAGATATCTACATTCAGAGAAAGATCTAGAAAGAACACAGTTTAAATGGAGACTGAAGCAATCTACATGGTATTGTTCTTTCCCACATTTGGCTTTGTTTCTTCTTTCCCATTGTTCACTCCATTGGTTACAACCCTTCTATACAAACAGACTAATGTCCAGTGTGGAAGTATTTGTAGATCCTAATCTTGATTGCATGCTGCCATGGGGGCCCGAGGGGGGGGGGATGGAGAGAGAGGGGAGAAACATTTGAAACTCAAGAGACTGTGGAACTGAATCTTGTAAACTAAAAGTAAATTAACAAATCAATTCATTAAAAAAAATAAAGCCCAAATTGAGAATTCTTACTGGGGAGGAAAATGGTTAGGTTAAGAGGGTGACATAGTAGCATATTGTAGTTAGGAAGAATGGGGACTGAGAAAATGCTATTAGAGTTCAGCTACTTAAGTATTTGCAACTTTGTTTGAACGCCTTGTGATTTGAAGGTGGGAGCTGGGTGGGACAGGAAGGAGAACCACCATATAAAAGCAAAAGCACAAGCTGGGACTAAGCAGACCTGAGAAGGAGAATACTTGTGGTAGCCAGCACTTTGTCTGTGTTGGTGTTACTTTGTCAGTTCTGTCTGCTTATAGAGGAGATTGCTGTTGTTACAGAAGCTCTGGGACGCTGGTTCAGAAGCCCTGAAAGAGGATTTTCTTGTTGTCTGTTTACCTGTCCTCGAGGAGGTTTTACTGATATTTTCAGAGGTCCTGGGACTATACTGATGATTTGTGTCGATTTCTCAGACCTTTGTTTATGGGTCTATGTTGATTTCACAGGCAGAAAATGAATTGACGATGGTATATAAATGTTATTTTGGCTTTGTTAAGCTTTGTCTTCCCAGAAACAGAAACTGCAAAAGGCTTGAGGTGGACTGGTCACTATGAGCTTCAGTATGAAACAGAAACTGGATTAGGAACTAGACAAGGCACTGAGAGCTGCCTGCCTATGAATTCAGGCAAGAGCTGCCACCATGGAAGAGGAACCTTGGAATTTGGGAGCTAGCCTCAAGCCAAGATGAAAGGACTTCTCCTTGAATACTTAATACTGACTGACAAGATCATGATTTACTGTGACCTAAGGGTGGGAGACCTTTCTGCTTTGTACCTTGTGCACCTTAAGGATGACTGGAAGTTATCTCCAATCAAGAAGAAAGAGGACTTTCTGACTGACTGGATTAAGACAACGTGACCTTGGGGTGGGAGACCTTTGTACTTTGTATCCTGAAAGATATCTTTTGTTTAAGAACGTGTGGCCACTTTAATGATAAGTTGTTATGTTATATTATTGTGAATGCTGTGCTTTGGTTTCTGTTAATGTTTTGCTTTACTTTACTGTTGAATAAATAGAGAGTTCACTATACTATGTGATCAGAACCTTAGAGCTATTCAAGACAGCATTCCTCTGGAGAGTTGCTTGTGCTTGGTTTTATAGTTATCTCTGATAACCTTGGAGTGAGCAATTTAATTTGTGTAGCAGGATTGGAAGCTGGATTTCAAGGGGTTGAAGTGTAAGTTAGAGGTGAGAAAAATGGCAAGAAGAAACCTGTTCTAGGAGTTTAGGTGTGAGGGGGTAAAGTGATAAGCAAGTGACAAACATTCGTTGAACCAGACACTACTATTTTGGGGAATGAGAAATAAGGCAGAAACATAGTCCCTACTCTCAAGTAGCTTACATTCTAATGGAGAGGGCTGGGGGTAGCATGCAAATAACTGTGAAGATGGCAGATAAATATATACACACACTCATGTATATATGTGTGTGTGTATGTGAATGTGTGTATGGTGTGTATGTTTGCATATTTATGTATATACACATATATATGTACACACGCTATTATGTGTGTATATAATATATGCATATATGCATATGCATGTGCGTATATATGTGTGTATGTAAGTATACATATACACATTCTAGATCTAGTACTCACTGGACCACCTAGTTGCCTTACTGTGCATAATTGCATATCCTTTTCCATGAGCATTCAGAAAGATCTACATAGCAATAGGGAACACAGTTGGTCAGGGGAGACCAGAGTTGGTATATGTATAATTAGTGATGTTTATTTATCAGCAAAGGGGCAGAAGATAAAAGGGTAACCACTAGTTGAACTTTGCAAACATAAAGTCAAATTGTGAAGGGAGGGAAA
This sequence comes from Pseudocheirus occidentalis, assembly GCA_028646575.1. Classification (NCBI taxonomy): domain Eukaryota; kingdom Metazoa; phylum Chordata; class Mammalia; order Diprotodontia; family Pseudocheiridae; genus Pseudocheirus; species Pseudocheirus occidentalis. Next base: position 267,313,051 of record CM053595.1, on the reverse strand, counting down.
GGAGACCATAGTGAGAGGTTGGTGAACTGGGAGAACTGGGTGAAGTAGAGAGGATAGAGATCAAGATGTAGAAGAAGAATAGATCTAGGAAGATGTGTGATACCTAAGGTGTGCTGCACAGATCTAAAATTAGGGTCAAATAGAGAAATTTCAGAGTTTTGTAATAATGAAACGTTATTGATGGCTAGATCCAAAGTGTCTTTATCTCTCTATGTGGCTGAGCTGGTGCAAAATGGAAATAATGCTGGTTTAGGAAGTTGATAACCTAAGAGACCAGGATATTCAAGAGATACTGATATGAAGTTGCTACGTATGACTGAGGGGGCAAGGTTTGGATGGAAAGTTAGTGAGCCCAGTATAAGTACGGTTGCAACTGAAATTCGTATGGTTTGGTAGATTATCTCCTTATTATAATTTTCTTTGGTAAAATATATTATTGCTTTGTTCTTCCCCTCCCCCCAATTAATCTGTATACTCTTTCATATTATTTTGCTTGGTTTCCATTTAAGTCTTAGTCTTTTATTCAAAATCTGCTCTCCTTCCCCAAGCCACCTAAAACCCATGTGAACTCTGAAAGTTCTAGCAAAGAAGTACTTTAGGGAATGTTTCTCCTCTGACTTTCTGCCAATTTCCCTTTGTCCTTACCCCTTATTAGATGAACACTGCCTCTTATGGCTCCCTACCACCACTGTGGGAAGGAACTTAGAATTCCTGTTTTACTCAGTCCTGTGTCTCTTTCCAAAAAGTCATACGCCTGACCCTTTCAGCCCATCCAGCCATCTGCCCCATCTGGAGTAGATATAACTACTCATCCCATTTGGGTAAGAAGAGATTTCTCCAAATACAGTACTTCTGGTAAGATGGGAGACCATCAGACCAAACATCTGTTCTTCCACTAAATCCCCCAGACTTCTCAAGCATTGCTGATCTGCCAGTATACTCTAAGGACCCCTGGGCTCTGTCACCATCTGATCATTAAACCTTTTGTAATTCAGACCTTTTCAATTTAGCCTGTAGTTATACTTTCTGTGTGGGCTGCCCCTCTCAGTTAGAGTGTTAGTTCCATCGGATCAGGGACTACCTAGCTTTCTATTTTTCCACCTAGACTTAGCCTGGTTTTTATCCTATGGACACAGTCAATCAACAAAAATTTATAAAGTGCCAGGTACTGTGCTAAGGACTTGGGATACAAAAATTGGCAAAAGACAATCCTAGCCTTCAAGCAGTTTACAATCCATTGGAGGAGATGACATGCAAACTAATATATGCAAAGCAAGATATATTCAGAATAAATAGGAAATAATTCACAGGAAGGCACTGTAATTAAGAGGGGAATTAAGACGGGAAAACTTCATGTAGATTGTAGGATCTTATTTGGGATTTAAAGAAATCCAGGGAAGTCATAACAGAGAAGGGAGTGTGTTGCAGGCATGGAGGACAGCCAGAGAGAATTCTCAGAGCAGAGAGACAGAGTGTCTTGTTTATGGAACAACCAGGAGTCCAGTGTCACTGCATCAAAAAATACATGTTGGGGAGTAAGGTGTAAGAAGGCTGGAAAGGTAGAAGGGGCTAGGTAACAATGGTTTTGAATGCCAAACAGATCGTTTTGTATTTGCTCCTGGAGGCAATAGAAAGTTACTGAAATGTATTGAGTAGGGGTATGTGTATGTGTGTGTGGGGGACTTGATCAGACTTCTTTGGAACATCACTTTAATGGCTGAGTGGGGTGGAGACTTGAGGCAGACAGATTTACCAGCAGGCTATTACTATAATCAAAGCTTGAGCTGATAAAGGCCTACACTAGAGTAAAGGCAGTATCAGAGGAGATAATGGAGTATATTTAAAAGATGCTGCAAAGGTGAAGTCAATAGGCCTTTGCAATAGCTTGGATGTGCAGGGATGAGAGATAGGGAGCAATCCAGGATGACTACTAAGTTGCAAGCCTGATGGACTAGGAGGATGGAACTTCCCTCTAGAGAGAAGGAAGAAGTGGGTGAGGGTTTAGAGAAAAAGATAATAAGTTCTATTTTGTACATGTTGAATTTAAGATGTCTACCAAATAACTAGATCACGCAAGTTCTAAAATTCTAATCTTGTTTTTTGCTTTAAGAAAATTATTTGATTAGTCTAACTGGAATACTTTAGGGGCCTCCCAGAAATTATTCTTTTGCTGTCTATTTTTCCCTGCAGTTCAGTCAGGCTTTACTTTAGGTAAACAACTATGGCAAACTATTTGATGCATATCTACTTAATATTGGCACTGTTTCATTATATACGATGCTTTTAAGTACAATTTAGTTTTCTAGCATTTCTCATCTATCCAGGTCTAATTTTAGATCTGTCTCATCCGTGTCTGAGATCATTATTATCCTTTCTCCGTTTTTTTTTTATTAACCTAAGGAATAATATATTTTCTAACCCCTTAGATTAACTTTACATGAATATTTGTTTCTTATAAATAGCATATTGTTGAAATGTGCTTTCTAATCAACTCTGCCACCTTTCTCTGTTTTACAAGTGAGTTAATGCCATTCACATTCAGGGTTATGACTACTTTTTTTTCCTTTCATAATGTTATTATAATATGTCTTCTTTGTTTACCATAACTCCTTCCTTCACAAAATTAGGGAAGGTGACAAAAGAAAGGAATTGAAGTCAACACTATTTATAATTGAAGTGGTCTGATTCTGTTCCTTTGCCCTTCTTCTCTTTGAGTTAAGCTTTGAAGGAAACTAGGAATTTTAAGAGACAGAGGTCAGTAGTACATTGTATTCACAAGGAACAGCCAGTTTGAAGGTATGGAGATAAGTGATATTACCCTATATAAGGAACTTCAAGGCCGATTTGGCTGACCTAAACTCTCTTAAGGGGAATTATAATAAGACTTTAAGAGTATATTAGAGCTACACTGAGAAAGGCTTTAAATAGCAAAGAGAGTTTATATACAATTTTGGAAGCAATAGGGAGCCACTGGAGTTGATTGATCAGAGGAATAACATGGTTAGGGGAACGATGTGTACCTCTTACATTGGCATCCATGAAGAAAATAGCTTAGAATAGAGGAATACTTAAGGCACACAAACCAGAAAGAGGCTATGGGAATAGTTCAGGCAAAAGGTGCTAAGGACCTGAGATAGGGTGGCAGCCATGTGAATAGAGAGGAAAGGATGGATGTGAGAGATGTAGAGATAGAAATTATAAGATTTGGGTAACTTGCTGAATATAAATGGTGAGTGATATTGAGGAATTGTGGATAACTCTGTTTGGGAATCTGGATGAGCAGAAAAAGCATGGTGTCCTTGAAAGAAATAGAGAAGTTCATAGGAATGGCAGGTTTTGGAGGAAGGATAATGAGTTCTGTTTTGTACATATAGAGTTTCAGATGGCTATTAGGTATCAGAAAATATACCGTAGACAAAAATATCCTGCAGATAGAAATATTCTATAGCTATACTTCAAACTGAAGTAGAAACAGGGGCCACTATACTATACATAAGAATCATTGTGCCCATTGACTTAGAAAATCACATATTAACACCATCTGTGTTGTACTGTATTTTTTGTTTCTTTTTGGAAAATTCCCATTTAACATTTTAACCATGCTTGACAGCAGTGCACTGAGTATCGTTGGGGGTGGCCCAATGAGTGTTCAACAACTCTGCTACAGATAGGTGGTGTTCAAGGATTCAGTAGAGCAAAGATTTAAGAGGGTTAACAAAAAAGACAAAGGACAATATGGGTGGTAGAGGGGTAAGGTGGATAGAGATAACAATATAAAGAAAGATAGAAGGGGAGAATTGACTTCAACAGATATTGACTCTGAACACATGGACATAAGGGAAACAAACCTTAGAGAATCTTGACCTAGATAGAATGAGGAATGATCATTAGATATGAGCACTTTATATCCTTTAGGATTCTTGATGACTCAGCAGAGAGGCAGTGAAGGCCTTTGACTCCCAGGGGGTCAGGATGTCCAATGATTCTGACTACCCTGTGGCAGAAGGAAAATGAAGACGGAGCAGCCAGGAAATTAGCAGTTTCCAGTCTTTACCTCCATCATGGCCGTAACAAGCTTTATGCCTTTCACAACTAATAGTCTTGAAGAAAAGGAAAAGCAGGGAGTTTTTTAGCCAAATGACTTGATTATTAGCCTTAGTCTGTCATTAACCAACCTATTGGGTGACCTTAGATAAGTCACTTACCTCCTCTGAGACTTAGTTTCTTCCTCTGTAAAATGAAGGGTTTGGGTAATCTCTTTGCTCTCTTGCTACTCCAAAATGTTTTGTTTGTATAATTACCTGGTTACTTTTCCACCACCCCTGGATATTTAAATATCCAAGCCAACTTCATGTTTGAAATATTTTCAGTAACATCTGTCATTTCTCATGAACTTGTGCCACTGGCTGCTTTTTAATCTATGTAAAAGATTTAGGGGAAGAAGAAAAAAAATTTCTTCCTCTGGACTTGTTTTGATAAGTCTTACTTGTCAGAGAAAACTGTCTTTCCATTTGTATCAGTCCACTTAGAAAGAAAATTAGCACATTGGATTTAAAAAGGGAATTGGCAAAGTAGGAAGTTTATCCATTAGAAGATTAGTACAGGAAGTATCAGTAAGCCTCTATTTCTAGAACTTTCTAGTTAACAAAGTATCATCTTACTGTACTTGGTTTAAATTTTTTTTTGTTCTAGTGGCAGCCCTAATGGCAGCTTATTTGTTCATAGCATATCAGAGTTTGCACAAAGCATTTCTCACAATAGCCCTGTGTGGTAGACAGTTAAAGTACTTCTAAGGAGAAGTTGGTGGTAGGAGGGAAGGAGTCAGAATGAGAAGGGCCCAAGGTTTTAGGGTTGATCCTTTGAATCTTGGCACTAACACTTACAAATTGAGTTATCTGGACAAGTTGCTTGATTTCTTCATCTATAAAATAGAAATAATAATATTATTGCATATTTATGAAATGCTTCATCCATTTCCTCTGTGGAACTTTCAAAGTCCTGGGAAAACCCAACCCCAACCTAGCTTTCAAGCCCCATTGGACATTATATAACCTTCACATGTGGTGTCATGTGCCATCAAACTGGCCTTAACTGAGTTCTTCATTTTTGACAATACATCTGCCACTTCCCATGCCTGGACTTCACTCTTTCCTTATCCTGACTTTGCAGGGTCACTTTCTACCTTTGAGATTCAGCTCATGTACCATGTTCTAAAAGAAGCATTTCCTGATCTCCCAAAATGCTAGCACCCTTCTTCCCAAAGATCTTATATTTTGCTACCCTGTATGTATTTGTTTTATATGCTTTAAATTTGCATTTTTATATGTACTTTTATATATGATGAGGACTCTGGGACCTCCCCCCCCCCCTTGAGCTCCTTGAATCTTTTATGTACAGGCTCTTCAAAAGTAAACCTTCCCAGGGAAGACATTTGCCTGAGGTCATGGGCCTTAAGTTGTGACTCTGCCCAAGTGTTTAGCCCTCCTTTGTTCCAATAGTTTCCCACCCTTAATGTTGTGACTCTGCCCAAGTCTTTAGCCCTCCTTTGTTCCAATAGTTTCCCACCCTTAATGTTCCTGTTCCCACCCTTGATCCAGCCTGGCCCACCATTGTCTATGGTCTCCAGGTAGCCTCCAGCAACTTCCCATCCTTAATCACTCCCTACTGGAGTCTGACCTCATCTGACTCTTCCTGAAGACCCTCCCCAATCTCTTCCTCTAGACCACCCCTAGATTCCTCTGTATATGGAGTCCCATCTTCCCTCCATGTGGTGTGAGAGTGCCATGAAATGACCTAGCAGAGACTTGCTCTGTGAGAGCACCATAGAATGACCTGGTATAGACTGGCTCCTTAAGAGTCTACCCCACATGGCGAACTCAAACTTTCAATAAAACTACTTTTTCTTTGGCTGAGAAGATTTGAGTGGAATTCTTTCCACAGGACTCCAGCAGCCCTAACCCTCTTTGGGTTCCTCTTCATATATGCCCATTAGAATGGAAGCTCTTTGTGTATAGGGATTGTTTTATTTTTTTGTACTTATAGCCACAACAGTTAACATAGCACTTGTCAATTAAGAGGTATTTAATTCCTCAGGGGCTTAGCAATTATCTAGTTCAGGGCCCTGAAGACTGTAAACTTGGTGGGGGAAGTATTTATTTTCACTAACTGTTAATTGAAATTTAATCTTTCTTTCAACTTGAAAAAAAAAAGCATTATTCTGAGGAGTCCACAGCTTCACCAGATTACCAAAGGGTTTCCATGACACAAAAAAATCTTAAGATTTCTGATCCTCATCCAACTTCTTATTATTACACATGACTAAACTAAGACCAAAGATGCTTATAGACTCAGAATATTAAAGGTAGAAGGGATGGAAAGACTCAGAACAAAGAATGTTAGAACTCAGGGCTTGCAAATTTTACCTTTATATCTCTCCAAAATATCCCCTTCTCTCCTCTGACACTGCCACCCCTCTAATGCAAGCCCTTATTACATCAAACCTGAACTATCCTAATAGCCTGCTGGTGGCTCTGCCAGCCTCAAGTTTCTCCCCACTCCAGTTCATCCTCTAGTCAGTCACTAAAGTGATTTTTCCTAAAGTTCACTCCCCTACTTAAAGACCAATGACTCCCTATTGCTGTCAGGATCTCTCTCCCCCCCAAAAAACAACAAAACAAAACAAAATAACAACAACAACAAAACACCCTCTCTTTGATATTGAAAGCCTTTTAGAACTTATCCCCCTCCTCCTTCTCCAGTTTTCTTCAATTTTACTCCTTGCCATGTACTTTTCTATCCAGTGACACTGGTCTCCTTGACATCCCACAAACAAAACACTCCCATCTCCCAGCTCTGGGCATTTTCTTTGCCTGTCTCCTGTGACTGGAATTTTACTCTCTCTCATCTCTGTCCATTGTCTTCCTTTAAGTTGCAACTAAAAATACTTTCTACAGGAAGCCTTCCCTAACCCTTCTTAAGCCTAATAATATCTTGCCTTTCTTGTTTCCTATTTTTCCTGTATGTAGCTTGTTTGTACATATTTGTATATTTTTGTGAATATTTGTACAAATTTGTACATATTTGTTATCTTCTCCCATTTGATTATAAGCTCTTTCAGGGTGGGGACTGTCTTTTTCCTCTTTTTGTATCCCTACCACTTAACACAATTATTGACACATAGTAGGTGCTTAATACATGTTTATTGACTAGAATATTGGTGTGGAAAATAATTTAGAGAGCATTCAGTCTTATTTCTTTCATTCCTAATCATTCCACTTTGCCACCTGTTGTCTTTATTTTCCAACATAACTTCATCCCATATAGTTTTTCTGATTGGTATCTACTACCTTATTGTATAGAGGAGAACACTAGATGACCCCCAAGGTGTTTTCGAGCTCTGAAGACCTATGATTCTTTGCCTCTCTTTATGTGCTTCACTGTCTTGTTTCTTTTGTGTTACTGTGGTTGATGCCACTGTGGGCTTAGTGTAGTATTCTCCTGTGGCAGACTTGTCCCACCTTTGTCACTTACCAATACTCCTGCCACATGCCCTGCCTACAGGGCCATTGAGCATATGGGATTTTATGTGATCACCCCTCCCTTAGTCCCTTTTCATGTCTTTGGTTTTGATCCCAGGGAGGAATTGTATTTGTCCTAGCAGAGTCTTAAGGATACTCTTTATCTTTTGTTACATTTCTGATTTTTTTAACAGGATAAGCCTCCTTTTCCCCATGGCCCCCACTCAGTTCCATATAGACCTGGGGACTGAAATGAAATGTCCATAGAGTAACAGCATTTGAAAGCTGAGTTAAGGAGAAAGGGGTTTGAAGAGGAGGGGAAGAGAGAGAGAGAGAGAGAGAGAGAGAGAGAGAGAGAGAGAGAGAGAGAGAAAGAGACAGAGAGAGACAGACAGAGAGACAGAGAGAGAGAGACAGAGAGAGACAGAGAGACAGAGAGAGAGAGGGAGAGAAAGATGTTCTGAGGCAGTTTGAGGCATGTATCAAGGCCACAATGCCTTTCATTTTCTGAAACAGCTGCTTCTTCATTTGACATTGCATTCAACTCAGCCTCCTTCTGTTTGGATCTATGTCAGACTTTGCAGTCATTGTCTGAGGGACTGAAACACTATGGTCTGGATGTGCATTTTGAATAGGCTCATTGCGTTTTCCCCTCACTCTCTCTTTCCCCTCTAAATGCAGCCTCCCAAGGCTGGAGACCTTAGCAGAGCATTGAACTGGAGCAGGCTTGGGATTCCCTTCCATGCCTGGCTGCCTCTGAGCTGGGCAATGCTTTGGATATCCCAAGTGGGCTCTAGAAATCCAGCCCCCTCAATTCAATTTGGGAAATTGGCTGGAGTCAATAGCTGCCAAACAGAAAGAAAAGACAGTATGGTAAGAAACGATACGTAGGAAAACAACAACAGCAGGTGGTGGAGTGGGATGATTATAGACAGAAGCAAGATGAATAGGTAGAGGACAGAAGAGAAATAGAAAGAGATGTTTTCAAAATGAACATTGGATGAGGAAAGAGGAGGGAAAATGAAACCTTTTTTTCATATTGTTTCTTTTCTGTAACCTCTCTCCTTTTCTCTGTACCTGTTCATTATTTCCTTTTTAACTGATGACCCTCCTCCTTTCATGGTGTTTGCTCTTATCTCTCTGTCTCCCTCAGCATTGCATTTTTCTCTGGTTCCCATCACGTTTGTGTTAATAGGGCACACAAGGAATTGATCCTCCACCCCCATTCCAAATGCCAGAGAAGAACGAAAGCACTCTTTTTGAACTACTTCCTTGTCTGAATACAGAAAATTTTCTATTTCCTATGATAAGTCTCTGAAGAGTTAACAGTTCACAGAAATTTTAAAAAATAAAACAAATCATTTTGTGTGTGATTTCAGAGGAGAAAAAAAGAATATACAATGTATAGAAATTTGTGCTTTAGTCAGAAGTTGGAATAGATAGCCTCTAAGGTCCCTGCAAGCTAAAAAATAAAGAAATGAAGGACCTTCTAGCTTTTAAAATCCATGTCTTATGGATTCATATATTCCTTGATCCTTTAACATTTCATGATTATGAATTCCATAATTAACAATTTAGGAGTTTTGAGTTTTTCTGTTGTTGTGTCTCCAAAATTATAGCATTCAACTTTGATGGTCCACAAGTGTATCTCTTACTGTCATATCCAAAAAGAGATTTCTAATATTCTAGAATATTTTTATTATCATATATTCACAATGAAAAATACTTAAAATTTTCAGGAAATCAAGGTGAGCTTTTTTATATTTCATAAGTAAATGTGGGATATAAAATTATTTTTTATATCTGGCTATGAGCATCATATTAAAACAAAATACTATTTTATTTATTAACCTAGACACCAGGACCAAGGACAATAGAAATTATTAGAAATGTATTCTTGGTGCCATATGAACACTGTCACTGCAGTATACTCTCTACATGATGTATTAAGTTTTTCTTTCCCAATTTGATTCTCTGATTTCATCATTGTGGGAAATTCTTGATATGACTTCATTATATTAATAAAATCTTTAGTTTATAAAGGCCTGTAAGGTTTACAAAAGCCTTAAGAAATAATAAGTAGCTCATTTTTATTACTTCTACAGCCTTGTGAGGTAAATCACCTTAGTGCAAATATAATTTTCCTCAACTTCCATGTGAAGAAACTAGTCTCAAAGGAAGCTAAATGACTTGCCCAAAAGTCACAAAGTTAGCAAAACAGTTTTCATAGTTAGTGAATCCTTTACTGGTTATTAAAATAATTAATATTATTAGCTCAAAAAAGACAGAAAGGAAATCCTTTCACTTGGAATGTTTATATATACTCTTTAATATGTCAGAGTTGCACAATGACCTTAATCTCCCAATGCAGCCAAAAAGATGTTGAATAGGGGGGAAAAAAGTTACTACATGGGATCTCTCTCAAGTAAAATAAAAACCCAGAAGTTTAGGTAGAACCTTGTTTCACCAGCAAATGCATTATAGAGTCAGTTCTTACATTTTTAGACAGAAGGAAAATAAAAGCAAGAGGGTGATGTCAAAAGAAGTATCCAAAGTCACTTGTAATGACACTTCCAATTAAGCACCAGGAACCTAGAAAGGGCAATTAGAGACTGATGATCTGACCTAACTATATTTCTCCCCATCTAAGGGAGAACATATTATGAAATATATAGAGTCCTCAAGAAGTATGTTTTAGGTCTCTCTGTAGGTACCAGAGTCTTGTATTTACATTGTTTATTATCTTATCTTTGTGTATTAGTTTATACCAGTATTGCTCCCACGGAAGCTTATCATTTTGACCTAATTCCCACAGAAAGTATTTCATTTCTTTGTTCTCTGCCAGACTAGAATTTTTAGAATGAGATTCTTTCTTTCTCCATTTCCTTATGGGTAATTGGTGACTGTATTGGGTTTCTAATCTTACTCAGTCAGAATAGGAAGGGCCAGTCACCTGTAATGTTAATGGGATATAAGATCTTCCCTGCCCATTAACAGGCCTCATGTGGAGCCCATTAAGGGAAGCTTGCTTAGAGTAGGCTTGTTTGTAGTAAGGCTTTCACACCTTTTGTTAATTTCTAATTAGGCCCTGAGTCACAAGGGCTGTGAGGCTTTCTGGCTCTAAAATCATGTTGCTTTCCAACACTCATTGGAATAGCATTCTTGTGATTTGACCAGATGAGACTCTGGGTAGCCATTAAGGAGTGCCCTGGCTTTGAAAAACCCAGATGTTGGTGCTTCTCTCTCTGGTAATATGTATGTATTGCCTTGGTCAGACAGTTGGATCTGTTTGTTGATCTGTGCTAATTTCTCAGACGGTTAGAAACCCTGTCTGTTGGTCTTTATTTCTATTTTCTTTGTTTGGATATTCTCTGAAGTTCAGGATGCTAACTTTTCCCCTAAACTAATGAATGTAATTTTAAAAAGATTTTTGATTCCTTGAACAACTATATTAAAGCAGATGTAAACACCTGTACTAGCAGCCATCCTAGGTTTGCCAGTGTGGTTACCACTGCATCATCAAAGATGAAGACTGAGCTCAAGATAAGCTTGGTAGGTCTCTTGCCTGAGAGAATCCTTCTTTGATAGTCCTTATTTCTTTCATATCAATATAGCACTAAAGGAAAACATTGGCATGCTCACATAATATCTTGAATAAATTTGGACTCTGTCAATGGTTACATTAAGTTATGTGTATGTTTGTATATCATAGTCATAGGACCTATAGTTAAAAAAAGATCTTAGACATTATCCCCTCATCTTATATATGAGGAAATTGATGGGTGATCCTATATAAATTAGTTTCTATATGATTATATGGGTTCTATATGAAATGGTTTCTGAAAAGACTATTAACTAATTTTATATAAACACTTAACATAACAGCAAATATCAGAAAGTTAATGAAGACCTCATGGAAGAGAGAAGTAGCATGTAGACAATTGTGGCTTTCTGACTTGATGGAGAATCTGCTTATGGCTTAGTCTGAAAACTACTTTTGAGAACTACTTAAATTGGTTGCATAATCCACGCTTATATGCTCTCCTTCTTACTCCACTTAAATAATTCCTAGATGTACAACTGTTGCTATAAATCATAGCTGATGCTTACTTTTTGCAAAGTATTGTACATTCATTGTTTTACTTGCATCACACAACAACCTTGCCCCTATTTTGAGGTTGAGTTGTTAAGTGACTTGCTTATAATCACACAACTAGTATCAGTGGAAGAATTTTAACCCAGGTCTTACTTGATTATGGGCTAATAGACAGATATAGACCAAACAATTATTAAAAAATGAAAGCAAATTGATTTCATGCTAAAAATAGGACATGGCTAAAAGAAGTCATAGAGAAATGACTAAGTTGTTTTTAAAAATATAACTTGTAGGGGTGGCTAGGTGGCAGAGTTATAGAGCACCGGCCATGCAGTCAGGAGGACCTGAGTTCAAATTCAGCCTCAGACACTTAACACAAAACTAGCCATGTGGCCGTGGACAAATCACTTAAGGCAATTCTCATACCTCCCCCTCCCCCAAAATAAAATATAGATAGATAGATAGATAGATAGATATAGATATAGATATAGATATAGATATAGATTTAGATATATACCTTGTAGATTGTATGAGTAACTGTCTATGGTACATCTTGATTGATGGTTTGTTTTCTGTATTCATAAGTTGTAGACAATTTTTAAAAAAATTATTATTAATTTATTTATTTTCTTGTTTACATCATTCATTTCTAAGGGATTTTGAGTTATGGATTTTCTCCCCATCTTTCCCCTACTCACCACCTCAAAACAGTCATCCAACTGTATAACACCTCCCACAATCTGCTCTCTCCTATGTCCTCCCCGCTCTGACTTTCTGGTAGGGCAGGATGGATCTCCCTACCACAGTGCCTGTATATCTTAATTCCCAGTTGGATATAGTTAATAATAATAATAAAATTTAGCATTTGATTATAGAACTTTAAATTCTACCTTCTTTCCCTTCCTCCCTCATCACTCACCCCCACTGGAAGGACAAGCAATTAAATATGGACTGTACATGTGTAATTAGGCAGAACATCCCCACAGTGGGCATATTGTAAGAGACTGAATATATGTCCCTCCTTCCTATCCTGCCCCCTCTTGTTCTATTCTCTACCCTGTCCCTATACAAAAGTGTGTACTTTCAGCAGTCCTCCCCCCTCCCCCACTGCTTTCTCCTCTATCATCCCACCTCTAATCCCTATCCCCATACTCTCCTGTGTGGCAAGATACCCAGTTTAGAGTTTATGTCATGCCTTCCCTAAGCCAAGTTCAATGAGAATAAGGTTGACCCTTTCCCTTTTGCCTCCCAGTTCTTCCCCTCCATTGTAACAGTTATCCCTTGCCTCTTCTATATGAGATGATTAACCCTATTCTGTCTCTCCCTGTCTCCTCTCATTCTAATCCTCTCCCACTTCAGAATTTCACCTTTTAAAATATCATTTCTTGCTATTCAATTGATACTGTGCCCTCTATGTACACATATATACACATACTCAGATATGTATTCATACACATATATAAACCACCCTATATAGACATACGTGTATATATACATATGTGTATATATATATATATATATATATATATATATATATGTATATACACACACATATATTTGTGTATCCCCTTCACCTATCCTCATACTGAGAAAAGTTTCATAAGTTACAATTATTGTTTTTCCATCTTGGCATGTAAATAATGCAACTTTGATAAGTTCCTTATGATTTCTTTTCCATGTTTACCTTCTCATTCTTCTTGTATTTGAGTGTCAAATTTTCTTTTCAGTTCTGGTTTTTTCAGGAAGAATATTTGAAAGTCCTTCACTTCACTGAATGGCCATATTTTCCGATGGAAGATTATACTCAATTTTGCTGGGTAGGTGATTGTTGGTTTTAATCTTGGCTGCCTTGATCTCCAGAATATCATATTCCAGGCCCTTTGATCCCTTAATGTAGAAGCTGCTAGATCCTGGGTTATTCTAATTGTGTTTCCCCAGTATTCAAATTGTTTCTTCTTGGAAGCTTGTAATATTTTCTC
>CM053595.1:267263621-267290706 GCA_028646575.1 Pseudocheirus occidentalis | reverse complement strand
ACAAGAAGCATGAAAAGGAAGAAGATTGAGAAGATTTTGAGTTTTCAATTTCTTGTCCTCCAAAGTTGCACTTCCAAGGCTTACATGAACTGATGCAAAGTGAAACAAGCAGAACCAGAAGAACACTGTATATAGGGGCGGCTAGGTGGTGCAGTGAATAGAGCACTGGCGCTGGAGTGAGGAGTACCTGAGTTCAAATCCAGCCTCAGACACTTAATACACACACAAAAAAAACTAGCCGTGTGACCTTGGGCAAGTCACTTAACCCCAACTGCCCTCCAAAAAAAAAAGCAAAAAAAAAAAAAGAAATGAACATTTAAAAAAAAAAACACTGTATATAGTAACATTACATAGTGATCAACATAAATAACTTAGTTCTTCCCAGTACTACAATGATCCAAGGCAATTCCAAAGGACTCCTGTTGAAAATTGCTATCTACTTCCAGAGAAAGAATTGCTAAAAGTCTGAATGCAGATCAACACACAATGTTTTCTCTTTTTCTTTTTGTGGTTTTCCCCTTTTATTCTGATTCTTCTTTCACAATACAACAAATGTGGAAATATTTTTAATATGCTTGTGCATGTAGAGGCTATATCAGATTGCTTGCCGTCTTGGGGTGCGGGGTAGGGGAGAAGAGGGAAAATTTTAGAACTCAAAATCTTATAAAAATGAATGTTGAAAACTAAAAATGTTAAAAATGTTAAATTTTGTGTTAAAAACTAAAAATAAAATAAATAAACGGATAATTTTTTAAAAAAGCAGATTAAAAAAAAGAATGAGCATGGCCAAAAAATGTAATTGTCCCTAATCCATATCCCCTGTTACTTTCCTGGCAACGAGCAGCTAAAAATTTAACTAGGTTAGTCCTCAAACAACATACATAGAGTCAAGTCACCAGGCCTACAGCTAGTAGCTTTTTAGATTGCTAAGACCAATTTGATTTGCACTAGCTTGGCACAATTTTCAAGAATCCAGGGTCACTATCTGCCATAGTAAAGCATCAACATGGGCGGCTAGATGATCTGAGTTCAAATCCAGCCTGAGATATTTAATAGCTATATAACCCACTAGCTGTGTGAATCTGAGCAAATCAGCCAATTTGGAGAAACTCATTGAGGTTATTATTTCCTGGACTTAGAGGAATGGAGAAGGTGAGGCAACTTTAAATGGATTTTCATCATTCAACAAGTATTTCTTGGCCACCTCAAATCAATTAAATTATATAAATATATATGTATATGTATACAAGGTATATATGCAAATACATGTATTTATATTTTAAAATTTCTGAACAATCTACATATAGGTACACAGCCTGTTCCAAAAGTCTTAGGGAAGTTTTAAGCTTTTATGATTTTGTTGAGGTTTAGAGTTCACAGCTATAGTTTCAAAGCTATTAAGCACCAACATTGAGATTCAAAGCCAGGAATTCATGATTTCAAGTACATCATTTGGAAAAAAAACAGCATACTGCATCTTTACCTGATATTAAAGTGCATTAAGAATTATGTATCAAAACTAAGGATAACAATAACTTGGAAGATTATTATCCTTAATTTGCAAATGAGAATTCCCCAATTTACAAATGAGAAGCCAGTACTAACATCCAGGGCCTTATACTTCAAGACCCCACCATGTGATGGGAATTTAGTGAAGCAGTTCAGTATTTGAAAAATTGTAAAAGACCTCATGGAAGGGGTATGATATATGTTGGATTTTGAATTTGGAAAGGCATAAGGAAAGCATCTCATGTACAGGCAGCAACAACAATTAGGTTTGCATTTGGAAATAGTAGGATATATCTGGAATGTAACTTGTAAAGCAGCCAGGGTTGGACAGGGGAATACCCTGAGATAAGGTTGGATAAGGTAGTAAGGGGCAAGATGATGGAGAATCTTGAATATCAAACATGTGTAAGATCTAATGCTCTTTTTTTTCTTTCTTAACATGATTTGTCACGAAGACCACATATGCAAAAGCTCACTGGGGAACCTGCAGGATTCCTGTAGCTCAGGATGCCTATCAATAGTCAGGAAGCAGTTTCAAAGTCTTTTGGTCATGGTCTTGCCAACCAAAGAAAATTGCAACTTGTCATAGTAGATGCCAGGATTAGTTTTTCTACTCTTACTCATACAGATGATAACTATAGATCATAAGGCATTGTGTCATTGAGGAATTGCTGGACCAAAGAAGCTAATAAATATTGTTGTTCATTCATTGTTTTTAAGGAGAACAAGTGACATCACAGATGAAGTTTTGACTTGTGTGAGAACTGGATTTCAATGTGACAGAGTTGTACAAAGTCATAAGTATCACTCTCTCTTTCAAAGTCACAGAAGTACCAAGGTGACTGGCAATGGCCCTAGATGCAGTGGATGACCATGGTATCTTTGATGTCTGACCAAGCTCTAGATTCTCCACAGTACCTACTTCAGATATCTTTTAAATCTGGGAAATTTGACTTTTTAAGGCATTCTTCTCCTCATTGGCTTTTGGGCCTCTTTTGTCATTTGAGATAATCTTTTTTTTAAGGGGTTATTCTCTTCAGTCCGGTTGCTGATTCTCTTTTCATGATTTTCTTGCATCATTCTCATTTCTCTTCCCAATTTTTCCTCCACTTCTTTTATTTGGTTTTCAAAATCCCTCTTAAGCCGATCTATGGCTTGTAGGCATTCTTCATGTTTCTGGGAAGCTTTTGGTCTGGGAGTTCTGACTGAATTGTCTTCCTCTCGTTCCATGCTTTGATCCATTTTGTCCCCAAAAAAGGATTCTAGAGTTCAGTTGCTTTTCTTACTTTGCTTCCTTTGCCTGCTCATGTTGCCAGTGAATTACTTGATTTTTTAGCTCTGTGGAACTCTGCTTCCAGAGGGGAATGTTCTGTCCCAAATCACTGGGGCTTTCACAGCTGCTGGACCTATTAGGAGGCTACTGCAAGACCACGATCTGGATCCAGGATGCTTAACACAAGAGCACTCAGCCTCTAAACAATTGCTTAGCCCCCCTGCAGTCTGCAGACTGGGAGCTCTGAAGAAGTTATGAGGAAGTCATGGCTTTTGCTGCTTCCTTGCCCTGGAAGCAGTTCGGCCAGACTGCTTTTCTCCCCCAAATTTAGCTGAATTCTACTGACCTTTCACTTAGTCCTTGTTTCTTATGGCTTGATTATTCTGGAAACTGCCATAGCTGCTGGTGATCCACTCTCCTGAAGGCTCCAGCTGTAGCTCCTCCTGGCCACCTCAGGAGCAAGCCATGGTTTTGGGCTGGGGTGGTTTTGGCTCCCAGTGCTGGGATGAGCCCTTTGTGTCTTCAGTGGGAAATGTGTTTTTCTGTATTTTTGTGTGAGTTTTGGAGCCTTAAAATTTGTTTAGAGTCATATTTTATGGGTATTTGAGGTGGTTGTATGCAACCTTGCTGCTTCTATGCCACCATCTTGGCTCCACTCCCCCCGCCCCCCTATTGCTATTTTAAAAAAAACAAAGCAAAACAATACAAGAATGAATTAAGTTTTTCTTAAATTGATAAGCAGTAGCTATCTAAAACCAAGAGTGAGCATTATCTATAAGGGGGTAAATTAAAAGCTTTCCCAAAATGATAAAGGGTGAAATGAGGATGTCTATTTTCATCCCTATTACTTAATGTTGCATTAGAAATGCCGTCTATACCAATAATGTAAGAAAAAAGAAATTCAAGGAATAAGAATTGGCAACGAGGAAATAAAACTATTACTCTTTGCAAACGCTATGATGGTATACTTTAAGAATCAGTTAAAAACTAGCTGGAACAATTAACAACATTAGCAAAGTTAAAGCATATAAAAATAAACTCATTTAAATCATCAGCATTTCTATATACTATGAATAAAATCCATCAGAAAGAGATGGAGAAATGACATTTAAAATAACTGCAGACATCATAAAATACTAGGGAGTCTACATGCCAAGACAAACCCAGGGACTAAATAACAATTTCAAAGCACTTTTCATGTAAATAAAAGCAGAACTAAACAAGAGGAGAAATCTAATTGTCAATGGATAGGCTGAGCAAATATAATAAAACTGATCATTGTACCTAAATTGATTTACTTATTAAGTGCCACAGTAATCAAACTAACAATTATTTTATAGAGCTAGATATACAATAACCAAAATGGGGGAAAGTACCTATTTGTACAAAAATATTTATAGTAATTATTTTAGTAGCGGCAAAGAATTGGAAATTAAGAGAATGTCTATCAACTGGGTAACTGCTGAACAAATTGTGGCATGTCATGGTGATGGAATTTGTGGTATAAGAAATGATGAGCAGGATAATTTTAGAAAAACCTGGAAAAACTTACATGAACTGATGCCAAAAGAAGTGAGCAGAACCAGGAGAAATTATACACAGTAACAAAAATATTTGATGATGATCAACTCTGAATGACTTAGCTATTCTCAGCAACTCAATGATCAAAGACAATACCAAAGGACTCACGATGAAAAATGTTTCCATCTTCAGAGAAAGAACTAATGGAGTCCAAATGCAGATTGAAGCATACTATTTTAATATTCTTATTATAGTGTTGCTTTGTTTGGTTGTTTTTTTATTTTTGATCTGTGTTTTCTTTCACAACATGACTAATATGGAAATGTTTTAAATGACTGCACATATATAACACATCAAATTGCTTATGGTCTCAGAGAGAGGGAAATGGAGGAAGAGAAGAAGAAAATTTGGAACTCAAAAATTTTTTCAAAGTGTCAATAATTGTTTTTACAAATAATTGAGGAAAAATAAAATATTATTAAAAGTAACAAAATTCATCTGGAAGAATAGAAGTTCAAGAATATGAAGAGGGCATCAGTGGGGAAAAAATGTGAAGGTAGGTAGGATAGCAGTACCAAATTTAAAACTGTACTATGAAGTAGTAATCATCAAAATGATCTGATACTAAGAAACAGAGCTGTGGATCAGTGGAATCAATAACTTGTGAAAACTGGAAAACAGTTTAGCAGACACTGTACGTAGACAAATATCTCACACTGTGTACTAAAATAAGGTCAAAATGGATAAACTATTTAGACAAAAGGGGTGATAATAATAAATTAAGGGAGAATGAAAAAAATTTACCTGTCAGATTTGTGGATAAGGGAAGAGTTAATACACAAACAAGAGAGAGAGAGGATAAAGGGAAGTAAAACGAAAAATTTTAAGTACATGAAATTTTAAAATCTTTACACAAAAAACTCAATGCAGCCAAAATTAGAAGGAAAACAAAAAAGTGGTGGTGGAGGACGGAGTTACAGCAAGCTTTTCTGATAAAGGCCTCATTTTTCAAAGGTATAGAGAACTGACCCAAATGTGTAAAATAAGGCCAATTACCACATTAATGTAAATAAGCAATTTTTAGAAGAAACCAGTTATCAATAGTCATAAAAAAATAATGCTCTAAATCACTACTGAGTAGACATACGCAAACTAAAACTGCACTCAGGTACTAATTCATACTTATCAGATTGGCTAACATGATGTTACACCAAGCAAAGACAACTTCCAAGGTTCTGATTACCAGCATAACAAACCCCATTTATTCAACAAACATTCACAGAACAAAGTAAGTCAAAATACAGTGTAATTTATTCATTTAGCAAGTAAGTTCTCAATTCAATTGCAAAGTGCCAAGGTCCAAGTATCCCACCCCTGGATCAGTAGTCAAAGTAGCCCACTCCTTGGCAGTATATTAATTTAGTCTCTTCTCAAATGGAGAATAGTTTCCAATCATAAACAAAGTACATTCATTTAGTCAATCACAGAGCACAAAAAGGCCAAAGGTTTCCTACCCCTGGACACTTCTGAATTACAATACCATCCTTTAACACTAAGCACTTTCTCAAAAGGGGCAAGATAGCACAAAAGGCCATTCCCCCTTAAGCTATAACAACGTTAAGATATCATCTCAGCACTGAAAACCCAAGGAAAGGCCCTTCTTTCATCTTCACTGGAGGAAAACCCTCAGAAATCTTAGTTCCTGGGGAGACAAGGCCCAACAAAGCTGTAACCAATGTCCTCATCAAGTCACTCTCTGCCAGTAGAACAGTCCCAGAACACCTGAAAACATCAGCAAGGCCCTCTTCCAGGATTTCTATGGACTTACCACAAGAAAATCCTTCTTCAGGGCTTCTGAACCAAGAGCAAGGTTCCAGGACCTCTACAACAGCAGCACTGTCCTCCACCAGCAGGTGAATCTGGCAAAACAACATCAAAACACACAGATAGAATACCAGCATCACAGTCATGCCTCCTAAGTTCTTGGCAGCTGGCAGTTCTCAAAAGTCCTGGGTAGTTCCAACTTGCCCTCAGCAGTCTTTCTCTCAGCAACGCAGGCTCCACGATACAGGATGCTGCTCTCCCAAAAGTCCTTCTGGCCTTCTCATGGCTTGCGTCTCTCTCCCAATTCATGGCTCCTCCCAGTTCAGCCCTCTCTCTTCACATCAACAAGTCTATCTCATAAGTGGGATTCACAAGCTCTGGGTTTAACACTCAACCCCAAAACCAAGCCAAAACAGGGGCATCTCCAAATTCCATTACCATTACATACGACAGAACAGGAAAATGACAAATGCTGAAAGGGAAGTGGGAAAATGGTGACATTAATGCACCGCTCATATATTTCTGAACTAGTCCAACTATTCTGGAGAACAATTTGGAGCTATGCCTAGGTCTGTATCCTAATGGGATCAAAGGAAAAGAAAAGGAGCTATCTGTACAAAAATATTTATAGTAGCTCATTATTGTGGTGGCAAAGAATTAGAAATAGAGGAGATACCCATCAATTGGGGAATGGCTGAACAAGTTGTGGTATAGCATTGGGATGGAATATTATTATGTTAAAAGAAATGCTGAGCAAGTTGGTTTTGGAAAAACCTGGCAGACTTATATGAATTTATACAAAGTGAAATGAGCAGAACCAGGAAATTACTATACATGGTATTAACAATACAATTGTTATACATATGGTACACAATGACAACAAGAATTATTATCAATTGTAAAAGATTTGACCATGATACTAATGCAACAATCCAAGTGTTACAGTATTGGGAATTTGAAGATCTTCCCTGTCCCTTAATAAGCCTAAAGGAATTTGAAGACCTTCACTGCTTTAAAAGTAAACTCTGCCCCATAATAGGCTGAATGTAATTACATGGAACCTTTAATGGGAGAGTCTGCTGAAAAGTGGAGCAGAGTCCACAGGAAGTTAGGAGGAGAGAGGACTGTAGGCAAGCAGACAGTTAGGCTTGTGAATAAATGTTAATTTGTGGGAAGGCTAAAGGATACTGTGGCTCCCTATGCTTTTGTGGCCTGGTGTGGCTCATTAACTTCTTTACTACTACAATGGAATTGGCTTATTTGTGTTGGGATTCTGTTTTCTGGTGTCTGAAAAAAATGTTTTGTTTCTGTCTCATATATGGAGAGGCTGTTATATTTTGTGATTGAGTACCACGAGGATATATTTATAGTGACAGTGGGCACTGTGAATATTGCATTGTCACTAAAACAAGACAGTTCCAAAGTACCCATGTGAAATATGCTATATACCTCCAAAGAGTGAACTGATGAACTTTGAATGCAGATTATACTTTTTTCCACTTTCTTCATTTTTCTTGGGTTTTTAAAAATGGTTTTTATGGTTTGGTTTGGTCTGAGTTTTTAGCAGAATGGCTAATGTGGAAATATGTTTTGAATGACTTTACATGCGTAATTAATATCATAGCACTTTTCTTCTCAGTAAGTGGAGGACAGGAGGAAGGGAAGTAAAGGATTTAGAACTCAATTTTTAAAAACTAGTATTATCAACTAATTAATTAAAAATAAAAATACTACTAAGGTCAACGCATAAAAAGGAGGATTTTTTTCATCCTGAAGCAAAAATAGCTGAAGAGAGGCAGTGATTCTAATGACAATTGGAGGTAACAGGATGTGGAGAGGCAACAGTTTGACAATTCAGTTGCACAGGGAGTGGGCGTGTATTGGAGGTTATGAAAGGGTATTTGATATTGGTCTAATAACTGTTTAACAAACAGCTTAAGAGGAGCATACTGTTGCAACATACTTTTAAGTTTAATTTGCATGATTAAATTTTCACCATCACTTTTAAGTCTAGACAATCACCAAAACAATAAATCAACCTCTGGTTCATAGTATTTTTTAATTACCAAGGTATAAATTGAATATTTATTATGAAAATTTAACAACTGACTCAGGACTCTATCTGTTTCCAATATACCCCTAATATGACTATGTTCCCCCTCCTCTCTTGACCCCAAAACTACATTTGCCCTCATGCTATATCATGGCCCAAATAGTCTTCAGTACTTCTAGATGTTTGAAGAGCAAGGAAGGAGATGGTTAGTATAAGTTTCATGAAAAAGCATATTGAGATTGCACTAGCATCTGAACTCTCAAATCCTTAATAGCAACTGGATTCTGTTTTGATGATTAATAACCTGGAAGAAATGATCTCTTTATCATCTATTCATAGATTTATCAAATCTTGAAATTGGCAATCTGGCCAAAATTCCTACACAATACCAGAAGTCTCTATAAAGCATCCCTTACAAGTGGTCATCCAATTGCTTCTCACTAAGTCTTACTGCTGAATGATTGCAGAATGATATTAGAAAGGTTTGTCTTATACTGAGTTATGATCTCTTTCCTCATAACTCCTACATACTGGTTATGGTTCTAATTTATGAAGTACGACAGAGTAATTTTCCTTTTCCCAAATATTTTAAAGCAGTTATAATGAACTCTCTCTCCCCTGACCCAACTGCCCAACATCTTCTTTTTTCTAGGATAAATGAGATTATAACCTCAAATCAAATTAAATCCAATGAGATAATATTTTTAAGCATTTAGCACAGTGCCTGGACATAGGACATACTTGATAAATCCTTATTCGTTCCTTTTCTTCCCCCTAAACATTTGCAGTTCCTTCAACTGATCTTCCTAGAGTAAGATGTAAATTATAGATCATCAGTCTAGAGACCTCAGGGTCCATTTAGTTCAATCCCCTCATTTTCAAGTTCCTTCTCCATCTGTCAATATAATTGAGGTGGCCCATGATTTAGTTCCCCCAAAATACCTTTCTATAGGAAATTAAAATATAATATAAAATCCTTGTTTGCACACAACTGAAATATTTTCTTTAAGCCAGTAGAAATCCTGGTTCTCTGAGTTTCTGTAATCTCTCAGGATAAGCTTAGATAAGCTTAAGACTTCCTCCTGGTACATTCCATCAAGAACTCCCCATAGCCCTATCAGCTAGTCCCATAAATAGACCTTCTAAACACATCTTCCACAGAGGCGCTCAGCAAGAATCTCCCCAAAACTCATTATACCATTCTAAGGGGAAAAATAAAATATAATAAAACAGAAAAAATAATCTGGCCAAATATAATTTGTTTTTTTTTAAAAAGGTTCCAGTTTCAACTTCGTGTCTAATCTTTTCCTTAGAGAACTCATATTTATCATTGTTTTTCACATGTTAGATTAGGGGCAAAATAATTCATAGCCCAGAACCTACCCATACCCATGAACTGCAATGACAAGGGTATGATTATATAGCACTGAGCTCTCCTTTGTTCTTTATGAATCTCTTAACTGTGTTTGCATAAGGGTTTATGCAGGCTAAAGGTGATCATGTGGTGGTGGTACCAAAAAGATTTATTCTCAAAAGAAAGTTATTGCAATTACAATAGAGAAATACTAGTCTATTTCCAGTATTTAAAAGAGCTTTTCTTTGCAATGGTTTGGTTCTCAATTGCTCAGGCAGAGCAAAATCCGATTTCCCTTAGGAATGTAAAAATAATGTCAATTCCCAGGTAAATAAACACTGACTTTCAGAAATGTAGAAATCTGTCCATTTCCCCCAGTCTCATACTAGCTCCCCTATGCAGACAACATCCCTACTCTTTTTCAGTACTTTTCAAAAGTCTGTATGCAATCATTGCCCAAATTGAATTCTGGAATAAAGGATTTATGATCCACAGTTTTCTGGGAAAAATGTGTTCTCCACTAAGGTGTTTGGGGAAAACTTTATTGCACTTACATGAAATTTAAGGGGAAAAAAAATCAAAATCCAAACTTTGCCAAGTGAAAACTCCTGAATGGTAGGGTTTTTAAGCTTTCTAATTTCTTATCTGTCTACAACACATTAAAAAGCTCAGGGGGTACCTCAAGAAGTCTTAAGTTCATGCATGTGAAGCTAGGGGCAGGCATGGAGCCTAACTGCCTTATTTTAAAGAAAAGGAGACTGAAGCTTCTCAAAGAGGGTATTTGACACAGATAATAAGTAAATATTATTGAATGCTATTAATTATTTTTATATTTTAACTTAGTAAGATCTTTCCTGAGGTGAATTATAAATGATTATAAATGTCATTTTCTTACACATTTAAGTCAATAAATTATAAGTACTAGAATAACAGTCTTATAAAAGGAATCTGTAAATGTGCTTTCTCAATTTTTAAGAATAATTTGTGCAGTACCAGTGTGAACTGTTCATTAAAAATTTGACAGAATTCTTCTGTGAATCCATCAGGACCAAGAATTGTTTTCCTTTGGAAGTTTTTTTTACAATGAGTTCAATTTTCTTCTTTTGCAACAAGATTAGTAAGATCTCAGTCTGGGCTTCTTTTAGTTTGGATATTTTATATTTTGGTACTTTTGTTCTCAGTTCTGTTAACATTTAATTGCATATAGCAATTTCTGACAATTTTTTTTTATTGTTTCAGATTCTGCTGTGATTGTATCTTGTTCATTTACTATTTTGTTGATTAAGCTTTCTGCCTTCTTTTTATTAGATTGGCTAAAAGTTTAACAATTTTATTAATTTTTTAAAGAATCAGTTTTTTGTTTTATTTATAATTTCTCTTTTATTTTTTTATTTTTGGAGGGCAGTTAGGGTTAAGTGACTTGCCCAAGGTCCCACGGCTAGTTTTTTGTGTTAAGTGTCTGAGGCCAGATTTGAACTCAGGTACTCCTGACTCCAGGGCCAGTGCTCTATTCACTGCGCCACCTAGCCGCCCCTTTATTTATCATTTCTATGGGACTATTTTGAGTTTCCAATTTATCTAGCTCTCCAGTAATTTTTAATATCTCCTTTTTTGTGTTTCTTTTTTATTTTTGTTCTATTTGTTGGTTTTCTAATTTTTTAATGTATATTTAGCTAATTTTTTTCTATTTTGTTAAAATATGTATGTAAGGATGTAGACATCTTAAACCAAACATTTAATATGGAACTCATTATCTTTCCTGTTAAAATCTTCCTCCTTCTTCCCTTCCTTATTACTTATGTGGATACAAATGATACCTTGATGGTTAAGAACAATATTAACGGTTGCTTTCCCAGTACTTTTAAAGTCCCTCCAGAGGTATGGCTCATTCTGTAGTTCATCCTGTAACTTGAGAACATCAGAAAGTTCTTTTCCCCTTATCTTAAAATACCACAAAAAACTTCTCCTTAAATTGTACCAAAGAACTGCTTTTGACTCCCTTATCCTGTGTTCCCCTGTCCCTAATCTTCAACTTGTGTCCCCCATGCTCTGTTCTTAATCTTTAACCTGTGTCCCCCTGCCTTATCCTTAATCTTTAACACTCCATCAAACCCTAAAAACCTTATCCTGGACCATACAGAATTAGGAATGCCTGGTACTTCAAAAATGTTTATTAATTGAGTGATAGGAATGTGATTTTTTCTTCCCTGAGGGCTGTTTTAACTGCATCCCATAAATTGTGATATTTTGTTTCATCACTATCATTTTTTCACATAAATTGTTCTATGATTTGTTTTTTGACCTACTCATTATTTAGGATTTCATTATGTTTCTATTTCGGTTTGTGTCTTTTATTTGTACTATCTAAATTGATTACTTTTTTGTATTTATTATTTATGCCTTTTTCATTTTAAAAAATATTTCCTTGCCTTTACACATAATCAATTTTTTCAAAAGTTCTCTGTGGTTCTAAGATATAGGTATATCCTATAGAAGGCCCACTTACAATAAACAATAATTTGTTTATTACTACTTTCTCCATTAATTTGTTCAGTTCTGTTTTTTTCACTTTTATCTTTTTGATAAACTTATCAAAAACTAAGAGATATTGAAATTTCCTGTGACCAATGTGTTTATTGTCCATGTATTCTTGTTATGAATTTAAATGCTAAATCTTTTAGAAGATATGAATTTAATGTAGATATTGCTTTTGTTTTTGTCTGGTTCCTTTCAGCATAATGTGGTTTTCTTGATTCTTCCTTTTTATGTTATTTTTTTCTTCTTTATCTGATAGCATAATTGCAACTCCTACTTTTTTGGATTTACCTGCTGCCTGAAATTTAATCCATTCACATTTACAATTGTGATTTAGGTTTATACTTTCTTTCATTTGTCTCTATTTTTTTTTCAAATTGGGATTTTTTTTCTCATTCTTCCTACTAATATAATATTTTGTCTTGTCAGTTATTTTATTAATTTATTTTAAGGTAACACTATTCCCACCCTCTTTCCCTCACTTCAACTCCTGCCCTGATTTTTGTTACATTTTTTATAAATTGTAAAGTTTTGTTTAATGCTTTAAGTTCCTTTATCTTTTATCCTTTTCTCTATTCCTTCCCCACTTTTTATTTCCCCTCTCAGTAAAGCATCAAGGTTTTTATATTTGTTTTGGTTTGGGTTGCATTTTTTTTCTTTTCTGTTTTTCTCCTAGAGGTGATCTGTGAATTCTTTCTATGTTCAGAAATTCTGGGCAGTTTTTTTTATACTGTTTCTTACACTATGGTGTTCAAGTATTTTGACTTGGGTTCTTCTGGGAGACCAAAAACCTTTAAGTTGTCTCCATACGTCCTCTCTTTGGTGAAATTTGTCACTGCAAGTTATTTTTTTTCTATTCTGCCAAGTTTCTGCTGCAGGTCATAAATTCTACTTTTATCATTCTTATTTATCTTTTAAACCATCAGGAACATCCTACTGTGGACTGATGCTCTCTTGAGAATCCACAGGGTCATCTGCTTCATCAGGTGTTAATTCGTTTGTCCTTTTTCTTGTAATATTTATTCACAGATATCTGGATGCTTTTAATTGATTTGGAAGTAATTTTCTCGTTTGTTATTTACATCTTCCCTGTTGGTTTATATTCTTTAGTCTTTAATTGAGTTTTCTTCCTGCAGATAACTTTAGTCATTTCAGGCTCCTTCCAAACATTTAATTTTTCCTCTATTGTTCACCTTCTGATTCCTTTCCTTTTAATGGCAGTTTGCCTCAAAACTGGGCCTCAAACCCATTTCAACCTCCTCCCATGCTAGGCAGTTCTTGTTTCATATTCCTTACTCTCTGCTCCAAGTGACTTCTATGATGGTAGAAGTGGCCTGAGATGGATTCTTTACCTCAAACTTAGTGGAGTGCCATCTAGTGAGACATGCATGTCTTACCCCAATTCCTTTACTCCCACAATCCTCTGGCTGAGTCCTGCCACATTGATGTTCAAGACAGGACAAGTGTCTCCCTTTTGGTTTTCCTTAAAAAAGAGAGGATAAAGGGGGAGAGTTAAATTCTATGGTAAGCATTTACATCAGCTTACGATACCCTGCCAGCATGATGGATAGTGAGGGATGGGATGATGAGTAAGCACACCAGGGGTTAAAGATCAGTCTTCTCTGCTATTAGTTCATAGGTTTTTTTCCTTCATTTCAGTTCTTAGTGTTGTCCTAGAGACTATAAAGAGAGGTAAACTGCTTTATGTTTTGTGGATAATTCCTATTTAGGAGAGATTTAAAGGATTGTGAAGATCAGAGAAAATACCTCCATCTTATTGGTCACATGACCCAGAAGAGCAAATTGGACATAAAGTGTACCTTTGGAGAATAATTCTTTTCCAAGTCTAGCCTTGTTTAGAGTTTGCAAATTTTTAGCAGGTTATAAAATCACTGAAATATATTTATCCTCATCCTTAGAGGAGAAAAAAAAAGCAACCTTACATGGAATATGACATAAGGCAAGGTCATTTCCATGTGGGAACCTCTCCAATGTACGAACAATTCTACTTCCCATCATATCAGTATATTTATTAGGGTCTATTATTACCTCAATGATACTAAACTTTTAGGCTTACTGGACGTTTTTAAAAATGTTACAAACATTTTTTAAGCAGGTAGACATATTACAATATGATCAAGATACTTAGCTCTTACAGGCTACCAAGATTGTTTTTCTCACAATAGTTTGATATAGCCTTGAATAAAACAAGTAAGTAGCAACAGCAAAAATTGCTTCTTTTTTTCATTCTTCAGTACTCTAGTCTTTGTCTTGCCTATGACAAGCCTTTTTTCCTTCCTTAATATTGTCGCGAGATTTTTTTAGTGCTCTTCTCACTCTTCTTCTAACTTTAAAATACCCACAGTACACTGAAATGGAACCTTTAAGCAACAACTGCTGTTGTCAGGTCCCTCTAAATCTCTTAAATGGTTTTCTGAGGGTTAGTTGGGCTATTTCAAAAGAATTATTTGCATTATTTTTTTTTCCATTTTAAACAAATTTTTTGTGTGTTTGTGCTTCACTAAGATTGATCCTGTTCCATTACTTAATACTTCTGGAACCACTTGATCCTTCCACATCAATAGCTAGTGCAATATCTCTTACAGTCACTGTAGTGCACTCTTTAAGATTTGCAACTTTTGTACATTTTCTTACAATAATATAACTTTTTTAAAACCATGGAATTAAAAACTCAAGAACAGAGAACAACTGAACACATGTTCACAGCAAAAAAAAAAAAAAGAAAAGAAACAAAATCCACTGTTAAAATGTCAGAAAACTAGCTAATGGATGAAAATGGTTAAATTCAGTTTCTAGTCAAGGTCAAATGTTGTGATTCAGCTTATTTTCTGAAGAAGCACCAAGGCATGGAATTTCTATTAAAAAAAATTAAACCATAACAAAATTGTTATGCAGACCACATAATCCTCATATTATTACATATATAGCCTCAGTGTCTCCCTCCCTCACTCCTCTTCTCTTATCTCTCATTCATTCTCAGTTCTTTTTTCTCTTTCCCACCAACCCAGAGAAACAATGTAAAACAGCATATTCCTCTACCTCACAGCTAAAAATAAAACACGGGAAAAAAATTTAATGAATAGCATATTCCGTACAATAAACACCCCTTCAGTACTATCAATATGAGAAGCATCATGGTATAATAGGAAAATTACTGAACTCAGTCTGAAGATCTGGATTATAGTCCTACATCTCTCAGTAATTAGGTCTATGACAATTGACAAGTCATTACTCATCTGTGGAAATAAGTTTCTTCCTATGTGAAATTTTAATGCACTTAAATCATAATAAGTGACCACAGTAGGAAAGGGTAGCCAAACTAGAAACTACTCTCCTAGGCTACATTAAGACACATGGAGTATCAAACAGGGGAGGTGACAGAATGGCTATAACTGTCTAGTCAAAAAAACATTTGGAGTACTATATTCAGTCCTGGGTGCCACATTTTAGCAAAAATATTGACTCGCTAGGGTAGGTTTCACTTGAGGAAAGAGAAACCATCATGGAAGAAAAGTGAGAATACCATGCCATATGAGAAATGGTTGAAGCAGCTTAGGATATGAAACTCTATCATGGGAACTGCGGGAGGTGGCATAATGTTTATTATTTTTAAATACAAACACATTCGTGTGTATGTGCGTATGGTTTATTTTATTAAATATTTCTCAAATATATGAAAAAAATGTTAACATTTATTTCTTAAAATTTTGAGTTCCAAATACTCTCCTTCCCACCCTTCCCCATTCCTTGAGAAGAGAAACAATTTGATATCAATTATACTTGTAAAATGATTGAAAACATATTTCTATTAACTATATCACAAAAGAAAACATACACAAAAATAAGAAAAGATAAAGTAAAAAAATAGCATGCATCAGTCTGCATTGAGAGTTAATCAGTTCTCTCTGGAGATGGACAGCATTTTTCATCTGAGTCTTTTAGAATTGGGTTGAATTATTATGAGTAACTAAGTATGTCTTTCATAGTTGATCATCCTTACAATATTCCTGTTACTGTGTACAATGTATTCCTGGTTCTGCTCACTTCACTTTGCATCAGCTCATATATGTCTTCCCAAGTCTTTCTGAAACCATCCTATTAATCATTTCTTATAGCACAATAATACTGCATGACAATTATATATCATGATTTATTCATCCATTCCCAAATTGATGGGCATTCCCTCCATTCTCAGTTTCTTGCCACCACAAAAAGAACTGCTTTATGTACCAATAGGTCCTTGCTCTTTTTCTTTCATATTTTTATGATACAGACCTAGTAGTGGTATTGCTATATGCACAGGTTGATAGCCTTTTAAGCATACTTACAAATTGTTCTCTAGAATTGTTGGACCAGGGGCGGCTAGGTGGCGCAGCGAATAGAGCACCGGCCCTGGAGTCAGGAGGACCTGAGTTCAAATCTGGCCTCAGACACTTAACACAAAAACTAGCCGTGTGACCTTGGGCAAGTCACTTAACCCCAACTGCCCTCAAAAAAAAAAGCAAAAAAAAAAGAATTGTTGGACCAGTTCACAATTTCACCAACAATGCATTAGTGTCCCTACATCCTCTAGATCATTTGTTATTTTCTTTTCTGTCTTGTTGGCCAATCTGATAAGTGTGAGGTGTTACCTCAGAGCTATTTTAATTTGCATCTTTTAATCAGTATGTAACATTTATTCCTGCAACTCACTATATGGCAGAACTACACATTGAGTGGAAGTTGTAGAGGGATAGACTTAAGCATGAAATAAAGACATTTCAAAAACTGTACAAAATTTGAACGGGTTGTCTGGGAAGGAACTTTCCATTGCTGGAAGCATGAAAGCAAAAACTAGATGACCACTTGTTGTAAATGTCATAGAAGGGATTCCGATGCAGATTGGATTAGATTTCTCTGAGGTCCATTCTGACACAAAGATTTTGTAACCAGAAAATTTCTAAATCTCCAATATCCTATTATTCTAAGGGTTAAATATATAACAGTGATACACACACACACACACACACACACACACACAAAACACTTAGTTTCTATATCAAGAGACTGGATTTTGGTTCAGAAAGCCTATGTCCAAATTACAGTTTCAAAAATTAATAGCTTTGTGGACCTGGGCCAGTCCTTTGACTTCTCTGTGTCTTAGATTTCTCATCTATAAAATGAAGATGAGGATACTTACACTATTTACTTCTCAGAGTTATAAATTGGCAAATTTTTTGTAAATCCTAAAATGATGAAGAAATGTGAATTATAATGAGAATGACTGATATTTTATACCCACAAAGGGAAAAGATTTTGCTTTAACATTACATTTTTCACCATTATATTTTAAACTCAGTTTTCATTTTTCATAAGCCAAAAGTCATATGAGAAACAGAGCACAGAAACATTTCACCTTTCATAGGGTTATTATTTACTACATCAAGAAACACCAAAGAATGAAGTGCCCTATCTACAGTCACACACACACAAAAAAAGCCAATAAATCTATTATCATAATACAGGTCAAATGCCACTAAACCAAATACCAGTCAACAAAATCACTATCAAACCAGATAGTGCCAGAATTGAACTGACAGCTAACTCTGCTCAAGCAAGACCAAATTCAAAAGAATAACATTTAAGTAGCTCTTTGTCATTTCTGTAATGGAATTTGATCTGTAATTCACTTATTCATTCACTCATTCAATGAACATTTTATTAACTGGGCTGGTTTTGGAATTAGAAAACCTACCCAGAGTTTGAAATCTAGCTCTGACACTTACTAATTGTGTGACCATTAAGAAATCACCTCACCTCAATTTTCTCATCTGTAAAATGTGAATAGCAATACTTTTACTGCCTCCATACTAAAATGTTAGAGTGCAAATACTTTGTAAAAACTGTAAAAGGATATAGTAGTGTAAATCAAAATTATTTTTTTCTCATGACAACAATAACCAACATAGTATACATTGTACTAGTCACTAGGGAGATATTCAGATGAATAAAAGATTTCTACAAGCCTTAGAGTACAATATAAATATATCATCATTATTATTATTACTATTAGCAACAACAATAAGTGCCTATTATATACAGAAGTGAGAGGAGGCAAGCATCATGGAATGTCAAGATGACCTGGGTCTTGACTCTAGCTGTGTGACTCTATAGATCATTTAACATGTCAGTGACCCATACAACTCTTTTAAGACAATAAGCTAAGAGCAGATTTGCTGATTGGAACTGCTGAAGAAATCACAAGTCCAGATAGGTCACAGAGTCAGTTACAGACCAGTGTACAAACCCTGGGCTTGAAGTCAAGGCCAGAACTAAAATTTCAGCTCTGCTGCTTACTGTCTGTAAGACTGAAAGGACGAGTGGATGTTTCTTCTGAAGAAGAAACTCAAGGGGACATGATAACCGTCTTCAACTATTTAAATGACTGTCCTAAGGGAAATCAATAAGATTTATTCTGTTTGGACTCAGGGATCAGAACCAGAAGCAGTGGCTAGAAGTTGCAAGGAGAGAAAATTAAATTCAGTATCAGGAAGAAGAGATAATTACTAATCCTTAGAACTGTCCAAAAATGTAATGGATTGCCTTAAGAGATGGTGAGTTCCTCCTCTTGAAACGTCTTCAAGTAGTGGCTGGAGGATCTCTTGATAGGTGTGTTATAGTGGGCAATCATTTCTTGTATAGATTGAATTAGGGAACCACTGAACTCCCTTTCAAACTGTGATTCTGTGATACTGCTTTGGGATTCAGTTTCTTCATCTATAAAATGAGGGGGAGCAGGAAGGAGAGGAAGGACCAAAAGTCTTTTTCAGGGATAATCTGTGGTCTCAGAACACCTATAGTAAAGACATACTCCAGACTAGAGACTACAATAAAATCCAAGTTAAAAAATAGTAGAGTTCAAAAGGCAAAGGGAAAATGTTAAATTCCCAATGTGATGGCATGACAGTGTTTATTTTAACCTCTCTACAACACTTTAATTTTAGTCCATTTCTCAGAAATATCTATTTATGTTATTTACAAAATTTCTAAGCTGTCATGAGCTGTTAAACATTGGTTGTAGGGTTTTTTTTAAAGATTTTTATCTTTTTAGGAACTCAAAATACATTATTTTATTGTATAATTATACGTCTTTTCTATAAGGGAGGAAGAGAAATATTCAGTCAATCAATCAAATGATAAATATTGATTAAGGATCTACCAAGTGCCAGGCACTGTACTTAAGACTGGAAAATACAGAGAAAGACAAAAGACAGCCCTTGCCCTGAAGGAGCTCACAGTCAAATGGGGCAAGACAATATTCAGAGAACCATGCACAAACAAGCCATAGAGAGGATAAATTGAAAACAATCAGTAAAGGGAAAATATGAGAACTGAGGGGGACCTGGAAAGGTGGGATTTTAGGTGGAACTTGAAGGAAGTCACATAAAACAGAAGGCAGAGATTAAAAGGATAACAATTCCAGGACAGTGAAGATGCCTAGAGCCTAGAGATGGAGTATATTGTTCAAAAGGTCCTTTATTCATCAAACAGACACTTATTGTGTATCTAGACAAAAGCACTGTCTAGGTACTGAGAAAGACACTTCAATGAGATATGTTACCTGCTCTCACAGAATTTACCATTGAAGTAGTCAGATAAGATGCTATGTTTAACACAGTCTTGCACATAGAACCCATTTAATAAATACTGGTAGAATAGAATAGACTAGGTAATTTTAGAAATATTACAAAACAATGCTTCAAAATTGCCACATGAGATGTGAGATTTTTGTTAACTGAGGGGAATGTAAGGGTATCAATGGAATAGAACTAAAACTATAAGATAAATGAATGAATGAGTGAATGAATGAACAAAAAAACCCACTTGTTCAGTGCATACTGTGCTATAAGCATTATGAATACAAGCTTAAAAAGCCGGAAAGTCTCTGATCTTAAGGACCTCACATGCTAATAAGAGATGAAAAGCAAAGGAGGAATCAGCTTCAGAATACGTAGGTGGAAAGATCCAGAGGCTCAAAGAGCACAAAATTAGGATGGATATCAAGGCCTGGAAGATGGATGGATGACCTAGTGACCACAGGGTTATACTGCAAGGATGATGGTAAGGCCATTGGGGCAACAGGGTCAAGTCAAGTGGCAAGACTCATGACCTGAGAAGGGGAAGAGAAAGGCAGATGGGAATCCTGCAGGTCCATCTCTTTTACCTACAAGTAGGTATTCAAAGCTCAGCACTACAGCACTGAAGAAGAAAACAAAGTATTCTTTCCCCATCAGGTTTCATCATCTGACTGTGATGACCTCTAGAGAAAAACTATGAACTTTACTTATAAAGCAGCTAAAAAAATCACCCTGGGGGGAAAGAGGGCAGAGCCAATATGGCTGAGAGAAGCAAGAAAGTTGCCTGAGCTCTCTGCAGTTTCTCTCAGAAAGAACATTAAATCAAGCTTCTAAAGTGATTCTAGAGTTGCAGAACCCACAAAAAGATGGAGTTAAACACTTTTTCTGGCTTTAGAGAACTTAACAAGCACTTCAGGAAAGGTATGTCTCACTTAAGTAAAAGGGGAGAACAGCTCAGCACAGACAGTGTCCAGGAGAGCCAGCAAGGCTCTTAGCCACAGCACAGGTTAGCAACTGAGGTTACTCAGTCCTGGATCAACAGACCAGTTGCATATCAGGCCAGCTGTGAGTCCTCCAGCCCAAGCACATAAGTCAAACTGCCAGCAGCAGAAACCAAGCAACAATAGGCACAACTAGGTCAGGCAGTTCACTTCTATGAACCAGTTACAAGCACCTGAGGCCCCAGTGCACAAAGCCAGTGACCAGGTCCCTGGCCCCCATAGATAATAATCTTGGGAACAGTGCCCCTTGTGCCCCAGGAGCAGAACTCAGATTTAAAAGCCATGAAATGGCAAAAATATGGGCAAGAAGCAAAAAAGAACCTCAAGCACAGAGAGCTTCTATGGTGACAGGAAGGAACAAAAGATGAACTCACAAGACAACAACAATGTCATAATGCCTATATGAGAAAACTCAAAGGGGAATATGCATTAGTCTCAAGCCCAAAGGCCTCCATGGAAGAGCTCAAGAAGGATTTTCAAAGTCAAATGAGAGAGGTAGAAGAAATATTGAGAAAAGAAATGAGAAATATGCAAGAGAAAAGTAAGGACAAACATTGACTGAAGAAAAAAATTCCTTAAAAAAAACTGATCAAATGGAAAAAAATTGCATCGGGCGCAGAGTCAAGATGGCAACATAGAAGCAGAACTGCATGAGCTCCTCCCATAACCACCTCAAATACCTATGAAATATGACTTTAAACAAATTTTAAGGCTCCAGAACCCACAAAATGACAGAGAAACAAAGCTCCCACTGAAGGCAGGCTAGCAGGTGGAGAGGAAGGATTCATCACAGCACTGGGAGCCAACCCAGCCAGGTCTGAAACCATGGTTTTCGCCCCAGGGTGGCCAGGACAAGCCACGGCTGGAGCACTTGGGAGAGTAGATCACTGTTCTGGCAGTTTCCAGAATTGTCAACCCATAAGATCCAAGGACAAAGTGAAAGGTCAGTGGAACTCAGCTAAATTTGGGGGAAAGAAGCAGGTCCAGCCTTCTGTCCCCAGAGTGAGATGCAGTGAAAGTGGCAGTGGCCCCAGAGCTGCTTCCATGTGACTGCTTCAGAACTACTGGCCTGCAGATTGCATGGAGGCCAAGCGACTATTCAGAAGCTAAGTGCTCTTGCCTTAACCTGCCTGGATCAGGATCATTGGCTTGGATGGTGGTCCTGAGGTGCATGACCATGGAGCCAAAGCTGGTGGGGGCTGGAGAGACTGCGGCCTCCTAATAGTGCTGGCATTTGCAAAAACCCCAGCAATTTGGGACAAAACTCTCCCCTAGGAAAGCAGAATTTTACTACTAAGCCCAAAAGTCAAGTAACTGACTGGCAACATGAGCAGGCAAAGGAAGCAGAGCAAGCACAGCCATCCCGCTTTAGATTCCTTTTTGGGGGACAAAATGTATCAAAGCATGGAATGAGAAGAAGATAACAGAGTCAGATCTCCCACACCAAAAGCTTCCAAGAAAAATGTAAACCAATTATAAGCCATAGAGGAGCTTAAGGAGGCTTTTGAAAACCAAATGGGAGTAGTACAGGAAAAATTGGGAAGAGAAATGAGAAGGATGCAAGAAAATCATGAAAAGAATCAACAACCTGACTAAAGAAAAATAACACCTTAAAAACAGATTAACTTAAATAGCAAAAGAGGCCCAAAAAGCCAATGAGGAGAATGCCTTAAAAAGCCAAATTTGACAGATGGAAAAAGAATCTCAAAAGATCACTGAGAATAATTCCTTCAGAATTAGAGTGGAGCAAATGGAAGCGAATGACTTTATGAGAAATCAAAATAATATTAAACAGATCCCAACAAATGAAAAAATAGAAGGTAATGTGAAATACCTCCTTGAAAAAAAAACACTGACCTAGAAAATAGATCCAGGAGAGACAATTTAAAAATTATTGGACTACCTGATAGCCATGATCAAAAAAAGAACCTAGAAGTCAAACTTCAAGATATTCTCAAGAAAAACTGCCCTGATATTTTAGAACCAGTGGGCAAAACAGAACTTGAAAGAATTCACCAATCATCTCTTGAAAAAGATCCCCAAAAGAAAACTCCTAAGAATATTATAGCCAGGTTCCAGAGATGTTCTGCATAACTATACATGTACAACCTGTACTGAATTGCTTGTCTTTCCAGTGGGGATGGGTGACAAGGGAGGAAGGGAAAAAAATCTAGAATTTAAAGTTCTAAAATCAAATGTTAAAAAATACATATTTATGTATGTATGTATGTACATATTGTTGTTGTTATTGTTATTATTATTATATTATTATTATTTACATGCTACTGGAAAATAAGATATACTGGCACTGGGGTAGGGAGATCCATCTTGCCCTACCAGAAAGTCAGAGGGGTGATGGGGGAGGATATAGGAGAGAGCAGATTGGGGGAGTGGATATACAGTGGCATCACTGTTTTGGGGTTGTGGGTAGGGGTAAGATGGGGAGAAAATTTTTAACTCAAACTCTAGTGGAAATGAATGCTATAAACTAAAAATAAACAAAAGTTAATAAATATTAAAATAAAAACAAAAAAGATTAAAAATAAGATAAAATAAAAATGCACCAAAGAAAACAACTCCTTAAAAAGTAAAAGTGGCCAAGTGGAAAAGGAGGTTCAAAAGCTAATTTAAAAAAAATAACTCCTTAAAAATTAGAATTGGACAAATGAAAGCTAATGACTCTGTGAGACAGTAAGAGTCAAACAAAATTCTAGAAAATGAAAAAAATAGAAGAAAATGTAAAATACCTCACTGGAAAAACAACTGACCTGGAAAATAGATCCAGGAGAGACAATTTAAGAATTACTGGATTACCTGAAGGCCATGATGAAAAAAAAAGCCTGGACAGTATCTTTCAAATAATGATCAAGGAAAACTGCCTTGATATACTAGAACCAGAAGGTAAAATAGTCACTGAAAGAATCCTCCAATCACCTCCTAAAAGATATCCCAAAATGAAAATTTCAATGAATATTGTAGCCAAATTCCAGAATTATCAGGCAAAGGAGAAAATGCTGCAAACAGCCAGGAATAAACAATTCAAATATAGTGGAGTCAGTCAGGAATGCACAGGATTTAGTAGCTTCTCCATTAAAGGATGAGAGGCTTGGAATACAATATTCTGGAAGGGAAAGGAGCTTGGTTTACAACCAACAATACACTACCTAGAAAAACTGAGCATAACTTTTCAGAGGAAAAGATGGACATTCAATGAAACAGGGGACTTTCAATCATTCAATCAGAGCTGAACAGAAAATTCAGTCTCAAAACACAGGACTCAAGAGAAGCAGAAAAGGGTAAACAGTTTAAAACAGAAAACATTATTCAATAAGGTCAAGTTGTTTATATTCCCATATAGGAAGATGATACCTATAACTCTTGAGAAATGTATCTTTATTAAGGCAGTTAAAAGGGGGTATACATAGATGGAGGGTGTGTGTAAAAGTTTATTTTGATGTGATGATATTAAAAAATTAAGGGATGAAAAAATTGTACTGTGAGAGGAAAGAGGAGGCAAAATAGGGCAAATTAAATCACATGAAGAAGCAGAAAAGACCTATTACAACAGAGGGAAAGAAGATGGGGAGGGATTAGCAGTGTTTGAATCTTATTCTCACTGTAACCTTATGCTCAAAGAGGGAATGAAGAATTGGGTATAGAAATGCATCTTACCCTATAGGGAAGTAGGAGAAGATAGCAGAAAGAAAAGGAAAGGTTGTCTGATACAAGAGACGCCGTACTGAAGGAGGCAGTGGTCATAAGCAAAACACTGATGCGGATGTACAGAACCCACAAAGAGACAAAGAGAAACAAAGCTCCCACTGAAAGAAACCCAGCAGGCCAACAGGGAGGATCTATCACACCAGGCTGGGAGCTGAGTGCAGCCCCACGTGAGCCACATGGTTCCCAGCCCCAGGGTGGCCCCAATAGGCAGTGGGCCCAGAGCAGATTTCAGGAGAGGGAATCACCAGCAGCTGTGGCAGTTTCTAGAATTATCAACCAATAAGTGCCAAAAGGAAAGTAAAAAAGTCATAGCGGAACTTAGTGGTAATAGGGAGACCCAGATCACTGTCTGGCCCCTGCCCCCAGGCAAGACATGGTGGCTGTGCAGCTGACACAGTGTAGCTTTCTCAGGAGCTCCTGGACTTGCAGATTGTACAGGGACCAAGTGATCATTCAGAGGGTAATAGCTCTTGCTTTAACCTGCTTAGATCTGGATCACAGTCTTGGGTGGTGGCCCTGGGGTGTATGACCAATAAGCCAGAGCTTATGGTATCTGTAGAGAGGACACCCAACTAATAGCTCTAGCAGCTGTGAAAACCCCAGAGATTTGGGACGTAGCTCTCTCCATTCTGGAAGCAGAGTTCGACTGTGGCAAAGAGCTTAAAAGTCAAGTAATTGACTGGCAAGACAAGCAAGCCCAAGAAACATAATCAAACCACAGATTAATTTTTCAGAGACAAAAAGGATCAAGGCATGGAACAGGTGGAAGATAGTGAAGTCAGAACTCCTGTATCAAAAGCATCCAAGAAAAATATGAAATGGTTACAGGCCATGGAGGAGCTCAAGAAGGATTCTGAAAATCAAGTAAGAGAAGTGGAGGAAAAACTGGAAAGAGAAATGAGAATCATGCAAGAAAATCATTAAAAGCGAGGCAACAGTCTGCTAAAGGAGGCCCAAAAATACATTGAAGAAAATAATACCTTAAAAAATAGACTAGGTGGAGCCAAGATGGCTGCATAGAAGCAGTTGAGATCTACAGCTCCCACACAGCCACCTTAAATACCCATAAAATATGACCCTAAACAAATTCTAGGGCTCTCAAACTCACAAAAATACAGAAAACACATCTCTTACTGGAGGCAGCTCGGCAGGAGGGGCTCCTCGAGGCAGGCTGAGAGCCGAGGCCAGCCCACCCAAAACCAAAACCACGGCCAGGCCCCAGGGTGGTGAGGAGGAGCTGAGCCTCCCAAGCCGCAGCGTGAGTCTACTTGAGAGAAGATATATAGCACCTGGAGTGATCTTCACATCTATTAAGCCAGGTTTAGGGAAGGTCAGTTAAAGTGAAACTTTGAAGCTAAATTTGGGGAAGGAAAAGCAGTTCCAGCCACTCTGCCCCCAGGGCAAGGAAGCAGTGGACGAAGGGCAGGATCTGCTGCAACTGGCAGCTGCCCCCACTGGGCTGCTTCAGAGCCCCTGGCCTGCGGACCCCACAGGGGGGCTGAGTCGATTGATCAAGGCCAAGTGCTCTTGCATTAAGTGGCCTGTATCTGGATCATGATCTTGGGTGGTGGTCCTGGGGTGCACTTTCAGCAAGCCAAAGCTGTGAGGGGCTGTAACATCCCCCTAATAGCTCCAGCAGCTGGGAAAACCCCAGCGATTTGGAACAGAGCTTTCCCCCCTGGAAGCAGAGTTCCACAAAGCTAAAAAAAAAAAAACAACCAATTAATTGACTGGCCAACATGAAGAAAAGGAAGCAAAATAAGAACAGCAATAAAACTCTAGTTTGTCTGTGGACAAAAAGGATCAAAGCATGGAATGGGAGGAAGACAAAACTGCCACACCGAATGCTTCGAAGATACTTGAAGAATGCCTAGAAGCAATAGATCAATTGAAAAAGGACTTTGAAAAACAAATAAGAGAAGTGGAGGAAATATTGGGAAGAGAAATGAGAATGATGCGAGAAAATCATGAAAAGAGAGTCAACAACCTGACTGAAGTAAACAGTACTTTAAAAAATAGATGAACTCAAATGACAAAAGAGGCCCAGAAAGCCAATGAGGAGAAGAATGCCTTAAAAAGTCAAATTTGCCAGATGGAAAAAGAATCTCAAAAGCATTCTGAAGAGAATAATTCCTTCAGAATTAGAGTGGAGCAAGTGGAAGTTAATGACTTTATGAGAAACCAAAATACGAAAATATACTAACTCAAATGGCAAAAGAGGCCCAAAAGCCAGTGAGAAGAATGCCTTAAAAAGTTAAATTTTCCAGGTGGAAAAAGAATTTCAAAAACTCACTGAAGAGAATGACTCCTTCAAAATTAGTTTGGAGCAACTGGAAGCTAATGACTAAGAAATCAAGATGCTATAAAACAGATCCAAACAAATGAAAAAATAGAAGGCATTGTGAAATATCTCATTGGAAAAACCACTGACCTGAAAAATAAATCCAGGAGAGAACATTTAAAAATTATTGGTCTACCTGAAAGCAATGACCAAAAAAAAAAAAGAACCTAGACACCGTCTTGCAAGAAATTATCAAGCAAAATTGCCCTCATATTCTAGAACTGGAGGACAAAAGAGAAATTGAAAGAATTCACTGATTGCCTCTTGAAAAAGTTCCCAAGGGGCGGCTAGGTGGTGCAGTGAATAGAGCACCG
>CM053595.1:267241733-267263121 GCA_028646575.1 Pseudocheirus occidentalis | reverse complement strand
AAAAAAAAAAAGAAAAACTTCACAAAAATAAAACTCCTAGGAATGTTAGAGCCAAATTCCAGAGTTCCCAGGTCAAGGAGAAAATACTGCAAGCAGTCAGGAAGAAACAATCTGAGTAGTGTGGAAACACAATCACAGTAACACCAGACCTAGCAGCTTCTACATTAAGGGACTGAAAGGCATGGAATATAATATTCCAGAGGTCAAAGGAGCTAGGACTAAAACCAAGAATCACCTACCCAGCAAAACTGAGTATAATGCTACAGGGGAAAATATGGTCATTCAATGAAA
Source organism: Pseudocheirus occidentalis (assembly GCA_028646575.1). Taxonomy (NCBI): domain Eukaryota; kingdom Metazoa; phylum Chordata; class Mammalia; order Diprotodontia; family Pseudocheiridae; genus Pseudocheirus; species Pseudocheirus occidentalis. The sequence goes on along the minus strand of CM053595.1, from coordinate 267,262,830 downwards.
TAGAGGATTTTCAAGCATTCTTGATTAAAAAACCTGACCTGAACAGAAAATTTAAATTTCAAATATAAGAAGCAAGAGAAGTATGAGAAGGTAAAAAGGAAAAAGCAATCATAAGGAACTTATTAGAGTTGACCTATTTACATTCCTACATGGAAAAACAATCATTGTAACTCATATGACTCTTCTCAGTATGAGGATAGTTGAAGGGAATATGTATGTGTGTATATGTATATGTATATGTATATATACATATATATGTATAGGAGGGTATATGTGTATATAAATATATATGTGAGTGTGGGCATATGTAAGTTCATGTGTACATAGACAGAGGGCACAGGATGAGGTGAATATGAAGGGATGATATCTAAAAAATAAAATTAAGAGGTGAGAGAAGAATTTCTTGGGAAAAGGGGAAAGAAGGAGATAGGTTAGTGTAAATTATCTCATATAAAAGAGGCAAGAGAAAACTGTTACAATAGAGGGGAAGAAAAGGAAGGTGAAAAGGAATGGAAGAACCTTATTCCCACTGCATTTGGCTTAAGGAGGGAATAACATACATACTCAATTGGGTATCTTGCCCTACAGGAAAATAGGGGAGTAGGGGATAGGAGAGGAATGACAGAAGGGAGGGCAGATTGGGGGAGAGAGTAGTTAGAAGCAAACATTTTTTAAAAGGAATAGGGTCAAAGAAAAAAAATAGAATAAGGTGTGGGGGGATAGGATGAAGGGAAATACAGTTGATCTTTCACAATATGACAATTAGAGAAATGATTTTGGTAACTGCACATGTACAACCTATATTGAATTGCGTGTCTTTCCTGTAGGGACGGCTAAGGAGGGAGAAGGGGAAAAATGTGGAACTCAAAGTTTTAAAAACAAATGTTTAAAAAAACATTATTTTTTACATGCAACTGGGAAATAAGATGTACAGACATTGGGGTATATCTATAGAGGTCTGTCTTGCCCTGCTAGAAAGTTAGGGGGGTGGTAGGGGAAGATAGAGAGGAGAACCAGTTGGGGGAAGGGTTTGCTATTTTGGGGTGGGGGTTAGGGGAAAGACGTGGAGAAAAATTTGTAACTCACAATCTTGTGGAATTGAATGTTGAGAACTAAAAACAAATAAATAAATAAATCTTTTTGAATGAAGCAACATCAATACTAAACACATATGTAGCAAGTGGTATAACACCCAAATTCTTAGAGAAGTTAAGTGAGTTAAAGAAAGAAACAGCAAAACTATACTATTAAGGAATCTCAACCTCGCCCTCTCAGAGCTAGAAAAATCTAGGCACAAAATAAAAAAGAAAGAAGTCAAGGAGGTGAACAGAATTTTAGAAAAGTTAGATATGTAGAACTCTGGAGAAAACTGAATGGGGATAGAAAGGAATACACTTTTTTTCTCATTTTTTTTCTTTTCTAGGTTATATGTGGCACCTACACAAAAACTGACCATGTATTAGAGCATAAAACCACACAATACAATGCAAAAATGCAGAAATATTAAATTCATGCTTTTCAGAACATAATATAATAAAAATTAGGTGTAATAAAGGGCCATGGAAAAAGAAGACTAAAAAATCAAGTGGAAATTAAATAATCTAATCCTGAATAATGAGTGGGTCAAACAACAAATCATGGAAACCATCAATAATTTCATCAAAGAGAATTATAATAATGATAGAATATATCAAAATATATGGGATGCAGTCAAAGCAGCTCTTGTAGGAAATTTTGTATCTCTAAATGATTACATGAACAAAACAGAGAAAGTGGAGATCAAATCAATTGGGTTTGCAATCTAAAAAGCTAGAAAAGGAACAAATTAAAGATCTGCAATTAAATACCAAATTAGAAATTTTCTGAAAATCAAAGGGGACCTCAATAGAATCTTAAGAAGGAAAACTATTGAACTAAAAAATAAAACTAAAAACTGATTTTATGAGAAAACCAATAAAAGAGATAAGCCTTTGATTATTTTGATTTAAAAAAAGAAAACAAAATTACCACTATCAAAAATGAAAAGAGTGAATTCACCACCAATGAAAAGTAAATAAAGTAGGTGAGGAGGGAAGAAGGCAGAGAATCCGGAACTCAAAGTTTTAAAAACAAATATTAAAAAATTGTTTTTACATGTAACCAGGAAATAAGACATACAGGCAATGAGGTAGAGAAATCCATCTTGCCCTATGAGAAACTAAGGGGGGGAGGGGTTGGGGGACATAAGAGAGGTCGGACTGGGGGAAGGGATAACCAGTATGCTTGCTATCTTGGGGTGCAGGTAGGGGAGAGATAGGGAGAAAATTTGGAACTCAAAATCTTCTGGAAATGAATGTTGAAAACTAAAAGTAAATGAATAATTTAAAAAAAGAAAAAAAGACAATTCCAAAAGACTTATGATGGAAAATGCTATCCACATCCAGAGAAAGAACTATGGAGTCTCAATAAACCTTGCTGTCCTTGTTTTTCTTTTTTATTTCTCTTGGTCTTTCCCTTTTGTTCTGATTCTTTTTTCAGAACATAACTAATGAGGAAATGTGTTTAATAAAATTATATTGCTTACTCTCTTGGGGAGAGGGGAGATAAAACAGTTTGGAACTCAAAATCTTATAAAAGTGAATGTTGAAAACATTCTTTACATATAATTGGAAAAAATAAAGCACTATTTTAAAAATCACACATGATGTTGGAGAAGAGCAATGACATAACCATCTCAAGGCATAAGGATATTATTCTTACATTAATATGAAAAAGACATTCACCATGACACTGTAGCAAAAGAAACTAGGTGATGTTTCCCACATAGGATGCTAAACTAGGAAGGGACATTAGAGATAATCTAGTCGCACATCCTTATTTTTACCAATCAGGAAATGGAAGCCTAGAGAATATCAGTGACTTGCCCAAACTCACACAGACAGGTAATGTTGAAAAATCCATGTCCTTGAAGCAAGGTCACTGAGACAGGGATGGTTCCTCTACCCACACATCATCTTCTCTTTTTTTTTTTTTTTTTTAAGTTCCATGTAGTACTCAGCAGCTCTTGCAAAAGATAAAATACAAGCATGGGTACATTATGTTGTAGGGGATAGGGTCAGCAAAATACTTCTACTATATGAAAAAAAAGACTAATTATGTACCATGGAAATCCTTCTTATGGAGACATGCTCAGCCAAATCACTGAACCAGGTACTCCAGGTTCTCCCTGCCCCCCATGGTGAAATAATCATCCCCATTGTTGACGTGCTTAATTACTGAAACTAAAGGGCAATGGACAATGATACTCTATAATGCACGTCCATATGGAGCACTATTCTTTATCATTAGGAAACTGCTTAGTTGCATAGATTGCCCTGGTATTTTTTATCTAGTGGGTATTAGTAGCCCACTTATCTGTTTTTCTAATGAGATGAATCATGGGGGGAATAGGGGGAGGAGCTGGGTTAATGTTCCAAGGGGACTAATTAGAATCAGGTGAGAGCTTGAGAAGGCAACTAAGGTGATTTCAGTCAGAGCCCATATAAAAAGCTCTAATTAAGAAGAATGATGGACTTTACTTTAAGACCCTAGGAGAATATAGGATGCTCAATTTAACTCCCCCAACCTAGTGGCCAGATAATGCCAGATTCCAATGTATTTTTAAACAAAACGAGAAAAATGCCTTTTTTCTGAATATGTCAACGAGAGAGTAGAAGGTCAGGCTCAAAATGTTCATTTAATAACAGCTCACATTTGTAGAACACTTTAAAGCTTACAAGGAGTAACCTTTCTTTATATCCTCATCGATTAGCACAGGTCCAGCATATAAAAGGCACTAAATAAATACTAGTTGACTGACTGATCAAATAGGTAGGGCAAGGGTCATTAGATTCATTTTACAAATGAGGAAATTGAGGCCCGTTTAGTGAAGATATTCTCAGAGCAAATGGCCAAGCCAGCACTCAAATTCAGGTTTATTGACCTCCAAATCTGGGGCTGTTTCGTCTACATAGTTACATCCCTCATTTAGAATACAAAGCTCAAAGATGGCATTCATATGGCATATTTTAGAAGGGAAAAGAAAGGGAACCTGACACGTTTTTTTTCCCTTTAAATTTACTTGAACAGATTCATTCTAGACTAATTTAACTGAGGTGCCATCTTAAAATCACACAAGCTTTAAATTTATCACTTTGGTAAAATTATTGTTCCATCCAAAAAAAAAAAAAGGTATACAAGGTATTTTAGCTGCAGGGTGCATATCTAGAGAAAGTGTTTCCTGCAGAGCTTCTCTGTCTTTCTACTAAATTAACCGCACAAGAACTGGCCATGTTACCATATGACATTTCGTTTTCTAATCTGTTTAATGCCATGGTTTGCACATGATGTATTCTGATGGGCTTTTATATTTCAGATACTAAAAAAGCACATTAGAACTGCAATAGGGAATCTTCTACAGACAATAGAACTTGTTATAAATTGCATTTTCTGAAAAAAAAATGCTGAAAAAATATAATCTTTTCTTTTGTTCTCCCTCTCTGAAACATTTTTACCTCCTGCATCTCTTCAGTCTCCTATGCCTGAGAAGCTTTGCTTTTAGATCGCTTCTGTTGCATATTCCTTGCTTATGTGCCCCATTGGAAATGAATTCAAATCTATTTTAAGGGAGGAAAATCGACATCACTTGGAAAAGCAGTCAGCATTTATGCGGCGGTAAGGCACACACTAATACACTGGGAAAACTTTTGAACATATTTTTGAATCAAGTATGGATTTCAACTCCGTAATCCCTTTTTGTTCCTACTAAAAGTGGCATTGCTTTACTTTATCTCTCTTCTCCCAGCAGGTGCTTATGAACAGTTAAATTAGCTACAAAATAGCCGGAGCCGGCTGCCTCCACATTTCTGACATGTGGGTTTATGAAATGAAGAAAGAAATCTTTGCCATCTGAGCAGAGTGGGGCCATCACATATGGTTCTTTTGTCTTAAAAGAAGCTGCCAAGATTTATTTTAATGTAGTGTCAATACACACATATATATGTGGACAGATGCCTAAGGCAGTGGCTTTATGCTGTGCCCTTAGGTTTGGCCTTCAAACCCTGTGCCTCAAGACAGGATCTTTCTTCATTTCTAATGGAGAGAAAATTTTCCAAGTAATCAGCATTTTTCATTTACCCTTTATGGAACAGGTTACTTGTTCTCTCTGGGACACAGTTTCCTCATCTGTAAAATGGAGATGGACTAAATGATTTCAATGGATCCAGCTTTAAGTCCTAGGAAGGATTTTTTTCCTGAAGCAACCACAGGGCACAAAGGAATCCTGGTGAATAGAGCTCTAGAGGCTTCCAAATTAGAAGTGGACCCTTTGGGCAAAGTAGCTTGTCCTTTTTCTCCTACTAATATTACCATCTTCAACTGATACATTTTGACAGGCCTAGGGGATTCAGTTCTGGGTCTATTTCATCTGGTACCTGCGATATTTCTGTTTGATTCTTTCTCCTTCAGAGCATTATGAGTATCTTTATTTTATATGTATGTTATATGTGTATGCATGTACATGTGTGTATATGTGTACATATGTGTGTATATAAGTAATGTATGTACATTTATTTTTTCTCTCTATTTAAATGATACAATTAGTTAATATGATTGGGTACAATGACTACTACACACACTATGTTTTTCAGTGCCCTGGTATATATTGCAAAGTGCAGCATAATGTTATTTTGGAAAGTGAGAAGGGCGGGAAGGAGTTGGAGTTTCAAGACCCCCCCCCCACCTGAATCTTGACTCTGCCACCAACTTATTGGGACACACAGTAGATCGGGCACAAAACCTGGAGTCAGGAAGATCTGGCTTCAAATATGACCTGAGACACTTACTATCTGTGTGTCCCTGGGCAAGTCATTCTGTCTTGGTTTCCTTAACTATAAAACAGAGATAATAATGGCAGCTCCATGCCAACTCCCAGGGCTGTTATGAGGATTCAATTAATTAATATTTAATTAGCACTTTTAATTAGCACATTTAATAAAAGCACTGAGTACAATATCTGGTACATGATAGGCATTTAATAAATGCTTGTTCCTTTGCCCACTCCCTTCACTCTCAAACAAATCACATGACCTTTCTACACCTCAGTTTCCTCATCTGCAAAACGGGGCTAATAACCCTTGAGCAATAGCACAGAATTATTCTGAGGATCAATGATAGTTACATACATACATACACACACATATATACACATACACATATACATGCATACTATGTATACACATGCATCTACATATCTAAATATGTGTACAGACACATATATATGTACATATATGTATACATCACTTCATCAACTAGTAAGTGCCATTTAAATGTGAGCTATTATTACCATTAGAGTTGGCATGAATCCTTTTTTAAAGTAGAGGAAAGCAACAGAACACTGGAAAATGGAAATTAATTATCATTTATCTGTAGGAGGATGAGATGATCCTTTCAATATTTCCCTTCAAGACCAGCCTCTAAGAAAGCAGAATTTACCAAAAATGTGTTTATCTTATTGGTAGCAAATGTACATTACCATGAAAAAGGTTGCATATGTAACAAATTAATTCCCAATGTGATATTCAATTCACCACATGGCACAACGACTATAGATGCTTCTTCAGCTTGAATCTAATTCCTTTTGCCTATTACATTACTGTCAGAAATCCTCATTAAGGTTAAGACTGAATAAATAATAGGGTGCAATTCTGAACAGCACATCAGAGGGCATGTCCAGGGGAAGTGAATGCCAGAAGTACTGTATCATGCATGATTACTCACTCCAGCCAGTTTTCTATTGCCAGGGAATAACAAGATCACCTTCTCAGTATTTCAAGTGGAAATCCTGGCACATTAATTTTCCTCTTGGTATTTCTTTGAAATGCAAGAAGGTAGCACTTGGTGACCAATGCTCTGGGGAGGAAAAGGAAGTGTTTTCTGCTTGGATGAATTATTCCCTCAAGATGAAAAAAAGAAAGCCTTAAAGGAAAATGCCTCATTTGCAAGTTGTCATTTGGGAACAAAAGCATTAATGAAAGAAGATAGGTCCTTGAGGGAGCCTAGGAACAACACACTGAGTGCTCTTTGGGGAAAGCCAGGAGACATTGCCACCACTGGCTATGGAACCCTTCCAGGATGATGGATTGAATAAGGAGGCAACCTCCCTGATGGCTAGGAGAAGAAAGGCTCCCTCCCCCTTCTGCCTGACAGGAGGTCAACAGTTTTCTAAGAGGAATTATTCCTAAGGGAGAAGTAGTTTCCAAAGCATCAAAACACTGAATAAGCATACTTTGGTATTTCAAAAGACTCATGATATCACTTCCCCAGTACAGATCCCAACTCCATTCTGCCTTGGTAAATGCATTTGGGGGGAGGTGAAGACTGGGGAGCAGGGGACAGTGTGCCATAATGCCACTGGACTGGAAACCAGAAAAACTGGATCTAAGTTCTAGCTCTGCCATTTAATGATTTGGACTAAAGTACAGGTTATTTGAGTTTCCATTTCCTCATCTATAAAATGAAAGGTTTGGATTAGTGGTTCTAAACCTTGGATAGCTACATCAAAGAGGGTCAGGGAACTTCAATTGAAAAAACAAATTATCTTTATTTGCGCTGACTTCTAACTGATATTTAGGGATTCTTTCAATCACGAATGTTGGTAATAATGTATAGTAGTTAAGAGAAATAATTATTTAACCAATAATTTTGGGAGATTCAGATTTCCCCTTTTTTCTTTTACCCTCAATTCAAGACCTTAGTCTCTGAGGGTTGGGTTAACCTTCTCCTCTATCTAGATCCCACCTAATGTATTTAAATAGATTGCCCAAGTCTGGATGTAACTTAAGAAGTAAATGTTATAATCAAAGTTCAGCTCCTCATTGTAATATTCATTCTCTCATTAATTATTAACCAATCAGTGTTGATTGTCACCTTCAGGAATATCCCTGTTCCAACAGAAATACACAAAGAGAATGTTCAACCTTGATTGTCTTCAGTCTAAGAGAGACAAGGCCAAATGGCCATCCTTTTATTAAAATACTAGCATCACCAATAAAATTATTAAATTACTCAAAAATTATGCTTCTTGAACCTTTTTAATCACCACATTGTATTGGGCTTATAGGCAGATAGGTGGCTCAGTGGATAGAGTGCTGGACATGGAGTCAGGAAGTTCTGAGTTCAAATCCAGCCTTAGATACTCACTAGCTGTATGATCCTACAGAAATCACTTAACCTCTGTTTTCCTAGAAGGAAATGGCAAACTGCTCCAGTATCTTAGATGAGAAAATCCCATGTGGGGTCACAAAGGGCTAGATACTACTAAACGACATAAGTATTGGCTTCACCAGGCTGTCAAAGGGGTCTATGACACAAAAAAGTTAAGAAGTTCATGTTTAAGAAAACCCCAAAAGTATCATCTACCTCGGATATTCTATGACGGCTAAAAGAACCAGCCCTTATTATAATCTGCCTTCAGGTAATGAACCACTCTGCTTTTAAGTAGACTGATCTTTTGGATCACAGAAAGAAAATCTCAAAGGAGATATTTGAAAAGCACTTGTGACACAGCAGATGCTTAATAAATGCTTATTCTCTTCTGCCTCTCCCTCTCCTTCCCCTTCTTCATTTACTCATTACTCAAAGTCTTCCACACTTAGTAGAACCTAGCACAGCTCATATTCCATGAACAGAAGCCGTCAAAAAGCCAGAGTTACCTCCATTGCAAGAGGACTTTGATGTAGAGGATTAATTCAGACTGTTTACCCAACATTCAGAGTGGAATTTTCACAGAACAACTATGTTGACTCATTGTAGAAAGGTCTATGTTAAAATGATAATGTAAAGTCTTCAAGGAGACTGAGGCATGTTGGTCACCTACGACAAATCCTACAGAGCAATATCAATATTCTGGACACTATAATGGACAGAGAAATGACAAATCCCGGCAAACAAAAATGTCATGTTGGCATAGTTCAACTATGCATATACATACATCTATCTATCTATCTGTCTGTCTGTCTGTCTATGTATCTATGTCTATCTATCTATCTGGCTAATCTATCTATCTATCTATCTATCTATCTATCTATCTATCTATGTACCTATCTATGTATATCTGTCTATTTGTCTATCTCCACACATACATACATATAGTATATATACACATATATTCCATGTAGATATCACATTATACTTACAAATATATTATATACATTAGGCATTTACATATATAAACACAGACATATAATAATAACAATAATAATAATGGCTAACATCTTTATAGCACTTGCTACATGCCAGGCACTGAGCTAAGCACTTTACAATTACTGTTTGATTTGATCCCCACAACTCTGTAAAGTAGGTGCTATTATTATCTCCATTGTACAGATGAGGAAACTGAGATAAAGGCTAACCAACTTGACCAAGGTCACATCATTAATAAGTATCTGACTCTGTTTCTGAACTCAGGTATTTCTCACTCCAAGCTCAGTATGCTTGTAGCACCAATGCAATATTTATAGCGCCTACAATCACAACAGAGACTGCGACTATAACTATCCTAAGACATTCAATCACAAAATATGTCAAACTCACCAGAGGATAAAGTTGAAGGATTTATTTGGACACCAGAAAACCAAATCCCAAAACCAGTGAGCCAAAGTACCAAAGATATTCATAGGCCATAATAATGCTGAGAGCTGCAGCATCCTTTAGCTTTCCCACAAACCAAAACAAGATCAATATTTACTCACAAAACTCTCTGTTTCCTTTCAGAAATTCCTCTGTCCCCAGCTGTCTCCAACTGTCAGACTCACTCTCTACCAGCTTCTCTGTGGGCTCTGCTTCTCCTCAGCAAACTCCTCCGACCACAGGCTCCATGTGACTACATTCAGCCTATCAGGGGGCAGGGATTATCTTCACAGCAGGGAATTTTCCTGTGGGATCCAGGGGACAGAGTTTACTTCACAGCAGGGGAGGTCTTCAAATTCCCATTCCCATTACAGCACTATCCTCTGTACTACCTAGGTGTCATAATTCTCACATGCATAAATATGCCCACATAAATAGACATACATATTTTATGTATATATGTGTATATATAGCATCAAGTATAGTACACATTACATATGTACCTATATTTGTACATACTATACTAGATACTAAACTATATATCACCATCCCAGTCATCTTTTAGTCGCATTTGATTCTTCATGACCTCATTTGGAGTTTGCTTGGCAAAGACACTGAAGTGGTTTGCTACTGAAATGGTTTGCCATTTCCTTCTCTGGTTCATTTTACAGATCAGGAAACTGAGGTGATCAAAGTGTAGTGACTTGCCCAGGGTCACACAGCTTAGCAAGTTTCTGAGGTCAGATTTGAATTCATGAAGATGAGTCTTCCTGACTCCAGGCCTGGAGGTCTACCCATTGTACCACCTAGTTGCCTCAAATTATATAGAGTACATAAAGTATCTTTGTATTTTCCCTATTACCTAGTATACTAGGCTGTACACAATACGAGTACTACTTAGATGTAGGGCTATAATAGAAATAAGCAGAGACAATTATCAGGTTGTACAAATAGCTGGCAACTACAAACTTATATTTCACATGTATATATGTGTACATATGTATCTGTGTGTGTGCATGTATATGCGTTCCCTTCAAACTCAGAAATTTGGTGATTCTGTGGATAATCTTTTCCCCCTCCCTTTCAGAGGTCCTATACTCTCCACTAACCACACGGTGTTTCCTTCAATGGGTCCTTATCCATCTCCTAATCTTTTTAATGTGGGGGTTTCTTTAAAAACCCTTTTGCCTGGCTTCCCCCTTTTTCCTCTGATTTCCTTTGAGGTCTCATCCTCAAAGGCCAGGTGAGCTGGCCATGGCACCATGACTCCTGACTTTTAATTCAAGACCTGACCTCCAAGGCCCATGGAAGGAAGCATGAAGTGACTTTCTTTTGCCTAGTCATGTTCTAGGTCTTCTGTCTGGCATTTAAAGCCTTGTTAAGTCTCAATTCCCACCCATCCTTTAAATATTTATCATGTTACTCTTTCCATCAATATTACAAATTAATCAAACTAGATACTCCTTTGCCCAGAAGTGTACCCTGTACTCTTGCCACTCTGTCTTCACTCACACTGCTCCCTTTTCCTCTCTTTTCACCTACTGAATTCTTACTCATCCTTTAAAATTTTACCTAAGTACTTTCTCCTCTTGGAAGTCTTTCTTGACCCCTCATCAGCAACATCCTTTCCTATGAGACCTGAAATAGCACTTTGCTCCACATTAGTGAAGTAGTATATTAAAGTTAACTGTCCTTCCATTTCATTTCCTTACCAGATTCTGCAGTCTAGTAGGAGAATGTTTAAGGGCAGTGACACATGTCCTCTAAACTCTGTAACTTTCCAACTGCCTACTACAGTGGGCTTGTACACAGTAGGTACTTAATAGGTTTTTGTCATGCTGAATTTGATATGTAGCAGAAGGCATTCATAATTATAGGGGAGTCTCTTAGACTTAGTGGCATAACAGAAATAAGCAGAGACAATAGCCAGGTTCTCCAAATTCCTGGCTACTGCAAAAAGATTGAATTCATTTAATGACTGAGATGATGGGCCCTGTCAAACATCATCATCATCATCATCACCACCATCCTCATCTTCATCATCCCTAGCACTCATTTAATGCTCTAAAATCTGCAAAGCACTTTATATATGTGATCTCTCGTTTGAACCTCACAATAACATGAGAGCAATGTGCTATTATCATCCCCATTTTACAGATGTAGAAACTGAAACTAAGTGAGGCTAAATTACTTGTTCAGGATCATACAACTATGTCAGTGTCTGAAATTGGCCTTCAACTCAAGCCTTCCTGATTCCATATCCTGCACTTTATCCACTAAGCCACTGCCTAGGTTCCTCTGTAATTACATTCTGGCCAGGAAATCTGAGGTGGGATATGCCAAGTTGGAGAAGGTACAGAGGACAATGAGGGGATCTGGAAAACATGGTACTGAAGATCAGCTGAAGTAAGTAAGGCTATTTAGCCTGAAGAAAAGAAGGATTAGGTCTGGGGTGTTGGAGAAGGTGGAATACAATAGTTATTATACGTAAGATGTATAGAGATTTATATCTATATAAAATGTATCTGTGCAAATATATTTATTTAAATATATGAATATCTATACTTGTTTATCTATAAATGTTGTTAGTCATTTCAATCATGTCTGACTCTGTGACCCCATTTGAGGTTTTCTTGGCAAAGATACTAGAATGGTTTGCCATTTTTTTTTCTCCAGCTCATTTTATAGATGAAGAAATGAGGCAAACAGGGTTAAATGACTTGCCCAAGGTCAAACAGTTAGTGTCTAGGGGCACATTTGAACTCGTGAAGATGAGTCTGACTCCAGGTCTGGCACTCTATCCATTGTACCACCTATATAAATATTTAATATGATACTGAAATAGAAAATATTTAAATGTATTTAAATATACATATTTATATCTGTATTTATGGATAATCTATAGATTTGCAAAATTTTGCCCCAGAGAGCAGTGGGGAGAAAACAGAAGAACAATAGATTTTTGTTTAATGCAAGGGTTGGGTTTGCTATGAACAATTATATCTGTTAAAAACTGGATAAGGCTGCTCAAAAAACAGTGCATTTTATATCAACACAAGACCTGAGGGGCTTGGTGGCGCAGTGAATAGAGCACTGGCCCTGAAGTCAGGAGGACCTGAGTTCAAATCCGGCCTCAGACACTTAACACAAAAACTAGCCGTGAGACCTTGGGCAAGTCACTTAACCCCAACTGCCCTCCAAAAAAAAAAAAAAAGCAAAAAAGAAACCACAGGACCTGAAGCAAAGTCTGAAGAACTAGTAGGACAGGCTAATTTAAAGGGGATTATTGCTCAGGTATAAACTGGCCCAAGTAAACGCTGAAGTCCCTTTAGAATTCTGAGATTCAATGAGTCTATGATTCCAAGGGCATAGTGAACACATCACCTGGGACATGAAGTCTATAAATGTGAAAACTACTTCTTGGAAGGAGCACTTCTGCCTTAATAATAAGTGCCTCACCCAAACTGAAGAGAGAAGCAAAGGAAAAGCTGGTAAGATGATGAGGGGCAAATGGAGAGAGAGGACTGAACATCTAAAATCTGTGAAAATAAAGCTTGACCACAGAGTGCCCTAAACACAGCACTATGACTTATTTTCAGAATAGCCTAAGGCCCATTGGTTCATAATTGTAAAGAGGAGGATTGGTTATACATTTTATCACTTAAGGCAAATCTGCAATAACCATTTAGCCTGGGGCTGTGCGACAGGCATTTCATTAGCTACTGTGCAGTTAGATTTTTTTAAGTTTAGTTTCTAAAATATTGGGGGAGGAGAAAGACGGAGGTGAGAGGGTGGGGTTGATTCTTTTGTCTTTACCAGAGAAAGCACATTTTAAGGCTGCCAAATCCTAAGTTTGACCTGTCTCTGAAGATGTAAGGCATTGTAGGGAAGGAATCCACACACTGCGTAGTACACAATCATCTGGGTTGCGACAAAATTAATAGGTCTTGCATATCTGTGTAGCGCGGTAGAATGGGGAAAGCAGGAGATTTTAAGTAAGACAAAATTAATCTAAACCCTACATTATTATATTAATTACATAATTACTTAAATTTTCTGATCCTCAATCTCCTCTTCCATTGTTCAGTCCTTTCAGTCATGTCCAACTCTTCATGAACCCATTTGGGGTATTCTTGGCAAAGATACTAGAGTGGTTTACCGTTTCTTCCTCAAGCTAATTTTACAAATGAGGAAACTGAAGTAAGCAGGGTTAAGTGACTTGCCCAGAGTCACACAGTTAATAAGTATCTGGTTAGATTTGTACTCAGGTCTTCCTGATTTTAGATCCAGTACTCTCATGACCAGGCCAGCCTACTTGCTCTCCTTTTTCATGTGCAAGCCATAATTCATTTCTAGTCTCTATCTCCTTTCCACCCACTGACAAACCAGTTTCAATCTTTGGAGTGTTTCTCGCAAGTATCTTTGATTTATACTCTAAATGAGTGTTTGCCACAGGAACATATAAATTTAATCTCTTTCTAGGTTTGTCTAGGAGTCATCAAGTCCTATGCAAGCACCTGGGTCAAGAGGTATGGAACATAAAAGGATGCTTATTACATACAAGAGTGAATACAGAGAGAACTTACACACAAGCCCATGGAGAGTCTTATGTAACTTTCCCCTCTAGAGAACCCCACTTTGTTCAAGGAGCTATGTAGTCACTCTGGATTTAAAGCAGTATCCTTGGACTGGGCACCCAACTGAAGGAAGGGTAAGAACTCAGGTTCTCCAAAAAGCTGTTCCCTTCCTACCTCCTTATAGAGATAAACTATTTGACTCCTAATACCATTACAATGCAAGGTCGGTTTTTCTTTCACATCTACATCTTACCACCTCTTGATTCTATCTCTAGCAGCTCCTAACTTGAACCAGGAAAGACTCAGGTTCAAACAAACAAGGAACAAGTATTTTTTAAAGCACCTACTATGTACCAGGGCTTGTGCTAAGAGCGGCAGAGAGAAATACAAAGAATTAAATAATACCTACCCTCAAAACACATTCTAATAAGGAACACTGAATGTATATGCGGAATAAAAATGAAGAGAAAAAATAGAAACCAATACAAAACAATTAAGCATACTTTAGGAAGGAGGGCATTCCCATTTGAAGGTAGCAAGAAAAGCATCATAAAATGTAGAAAGTAGAGTTTCAGTAACATCTTGCAGAAAGTTAAGCACTTGGATGGTGGAGATGGGCTGGAGATGAGGAGGCAGTACACTCCAGGAATGAGATCTGGCAAGTGCAAAGGCATGGATAGGAGTTACAGGGTCCTAGATGAAGGACTGGTCAGTTTGATTGGATACCCATGATCATCGACAAGCACCTCACTGGAGAGGAGATGATATTCATGGGTTATGAAGAGCTTTAAAAGCTAAACAGGAGAATTTAAATTTTACCCTAGAACTCTAAGAAATAAGAGAAAGGGAATAAACATTTACATAGTGACTACTCTGTGATAGGTACTTCATAAATATTATCACATCTGACCCTCACAACAATTGAGGTAAGTGCTGAGGTTAACAGAGATTAAGTCACTTGTCCAAGATCACACAGCCAATAAGTATCTGAGTCTGGATTTCAACTGTTATTTCTGACTCGAAGCCTAATGTTCTATCCATTGTACTCCCTAGTTGCTTACTATATATAATAAGTAACATTTACATAACACTTTAGTGTTTGCAAAGCCCTTTGCAAATGTGATCCTCCCAACAACCCTGGGAGGTTGCTACTATTAGCTTCATTTTTACAGTTAAGGAAACTAAGGCAGAGGGAATTTAAGTGACTTTCCCAGGGTCACACAGCTGGTGTCTGGGACCAGATTTGAAATTACTGTACTGCAGGTAGCCACTACCCTTACCAAGTAGGAGAATGAGTTGAGGATACCACTTTCTTCCCAGTCTCAGGCCCTAAAACTTGCTATCCAAAACACTGAGAGGGCAATTGACGTTGTCAAATGTAGCAGAAAAGTCAGGGAGAATAATTAAAATACCAGATTATCAGATATCAGTAGCTCTGGAGAGAGTCTTTTCAGTTGATGTCACTATGTGGTAAGAGCTAACCCTGTTTGGTACTACCCTGGCTGATGATCGTTATCTTTCATTTTTCTGCTTCATTTGGTGGTCATGCTGGGTATGTAGGCAGTAGATGGACCCCTGGAGCACTCACTTTGGCCAGGGTTTCCTAACCTTTCTCTCTGCTTTGCCACCTCTCTGTATCTTTATCCCTTTATTTTTGTAACCCCGCCTCATGTCCTGCACACCAAGTGGGTATTTCATTTAAGAAAGCAGAAACTAACTGAAGTATAAAAGGCCAGTCCTAGGAGAGATGGAGGAGGCCTTCTTGACATGTTTTGGCTTCTAGTCATGGTGACTAATGTTCTACTTTTTGTTATAGATACGCTTTCAAAGTCTAGAAGCTGGTTTAATTTCTCGTTAATTTTTAAAATTGCATTTTATCGTCAGCAAGCACCATATGGAACTTTAACTTGAGTCTAAATTCCTAGACTGGCCCAAGATAAACCTGATCCATAATAGAGGTCCTTCCTTCCTCTCTGTCTCTCTACATCTCTCTCTTTTTCTCTCTCTCTCATAGCAGAAGCCTATTGTGAACAAAAGTGAACTTTAGGTTAACTAGATTCAGGATTTTAGTTAGCTTCCTGAGAGCAAAAAGTATTTTCTTCAAGTTACGTGGAGAACGTTTTCAGTGATATAAAAAAAGCTCCCATTCACCCTGATAGGCATGCTTCAAAATTAATGCAAGGTGCTGATAAATGAATGTTTCCATTAATACAAGTCAAGTCTTTGTAAGCACCATCTTGGTAGCCTTCCAAATAGTAATCTCCTCAATCAACAGCTCTGAAGGCTTGTTCCACTCTTTCCCTATGAATATACTGAGGTTCTTTTAAGTTATCAATTAAATAATCATCATCTTCCTCAGCACTCACAGCTCCTCCCATGATGATACACAAAGTACCTATAATTTGAAAAACATTGGCAGAATATGTCCAAAGAGCCAGTAAAGAGGCTTATGTCTTTCCAACAGAGCATTAAACCAACCAACCAAACAAACAAAAAAACCCACCTCTTTTTTGAGTTTCCTAAATAAAAAAAATATTCCCTTGCTTTTATTTGCAATTTTGAAGAGGCTGTATTGCCTCTAAGGAGAATAAAGATGAACTATTCTTATATTTGAGGCAAATATAGACCATGGGTGAGTGAGTTTTTGATCTTTAAAAATTATGCCTTTAAGGCACAAGAGTGGTTAATGCATCTGTTAATAACATAGGAGGTGAAATGGGCAATGTAAATGGAAGCAAGGACTACGCTAAAGGTAGAAAGCATGATATCTGTCAGAGGGATCTCCGAGTTAAATTCTTCCAAGATGAAGACAGTGTGAGGACTGAGGTTAAGCACAGGATACTAGGAGGGAAACCCAAGCAGGTGGTAATAAAGCCTCAGGCTTATCCTATTACTACCTTCATCCCATCCCCAGGACGTTATTTACCAGGGATTAAGTTTCTCTAAGAAAGGGTCAGAGGGTAGAGGGGCTTTTACCACCAACAAACAAGTGGTTGCAGGGGGCAGAAGTATGAATCATTAGAACAGCAGCTAATAAACATAATTGAGAGTTCGCGTTCTCCAGTTCAGTTACACCACCTAAGAGAACTTAAGAGATTTGCTCTTGCAAAGTCAGCTGAATCAGCTGGAGGCTCCAGATGTTTGTTGTCTTTTGTCCCTTTTCAGATACATTAAATGGGGAGTTCTGCTTACTTCTTTTCATAAAAATGTTCTCAATAGTCATATCCCAGATGGAGGACAGAAAGTTGTGAGGGGGAAGTGTGATATTTTAAAGAGATGGGTTTGATGCACTACGTTTATAGCTCCTCCCCTATGAACTCCCCTCATTATGACCATGCTGCTTTGGACGAAATTAGATTCTTCTGCTTTTTAGGTACAATGCCATCTAAATGTGCCAGACTTTGGCCATGAGCCGCCTCTACCAGACTACTAGCCAGGTGTCCGCAGTTGCTGAAGTTTGGGTGGGAGATCACGGCAGCCCTAGCTACAGTCTGAGCAAACAGGCTTATCCACCCAAATAGACTCTCTGGTTACTAGTATAAGCCTTAAGTTAAGCATTTTATCAAGACAGTTGTTAAATGTAAATAATACATCTAAGATTTTGCTCACTTGAGCCCTCACATATTCATGCCCTTCATGAACATGTTGTGACTTTACTGGAGACAGGACCCTCTAGTCACGGTTCAAAAGTTTAGCCACTTCAGTCCAACAGGTAACTTACCCCTGAAATCCTAGATTTTGAAGTACATTATTCTGCTTGAATTTACTGATTGCCCTACTCATTATAAGTCTACACAAGTGGACCTCAGCAGGTATTGATCCAATAACTAGGAACAAACAACCTGAGAAATGGGAGTTCTAGCCAGTGGGCCAGACTGAATGGCTACCTTGGAAGAAGGGATGGGGGAGGGATGGGCCAGAACAAATTTTTATTCATACTGATTCCTGGTAGGTGGCTTTGGCTAAGTGGTCCGGATGCCCACAATGCATATAGACAAAGACAGTTTTTGTACTTTCCCACTCTCGGGACATGTGTCAAGCAATTAGTGCTCACAGCTTCCAAAACCCCTGACCTGAGGCACTCCTCTTTTACTGCTTCAGTCAACTTAAACCCTCTCTTATTTCTGGTCCAATAAATATACTCCCCCTACTCAGCCTTACTGGAGTAACTCCACCCCCAAATTCTCTACCATTTCGATGTCTGATTAGGAAAGCCTCCTCCCACATCTGGCATCAAGAACCATTCTCTATTCAACCTGTTTTTGTTATATAATTTCCCTTTTTGAATCTCAACTTTGAGAGTGTAATTTCCTAATATGACTTCCTCACCTTTGTGCTGCAAGTTTCCTTTATCTGCAAGGACAAATCTATCTATATTGCCATATAATGTATTTTTTTACCTGCTTTCTGTCCTACATAATAGAGCTCTAGCTTCCTGCATAGCAGTTTCCTATGAATCTTCAAACTCAGATCTTTGCTTTACCCAGAGCCATTAGGTCAATAAATTTCACCCTCTTCTCCCTGCCCCTGATCACGGTTCAGAAAACATCATCCTAGAAGGTGTTTGGGGGGACCAAGAATTGAACTACTGGAAAATATTGTGCTTTTTAATATAAAGTAAGTTGTCTTTTTATAATCATGGAGAATGGGAAGTAATTTGAAAGAAAAGGAATCCTCTGGGTGATTTGGTGACAATTGTGTATGTCTGGATGAATGAAGAAAGATTTCCTTTCAACCTCAACAGAATAAAATGACATTAGACACTTAAGGACCCAAAATGTGATACCTATGGAAATCTATGATATCTAGGAAATGGCAAGTTTTTAGCTTCTAGTCTAGGGAATACTGAGTGGATGTGGGGAGAAGCCCACCATCAACTCAGGCCCTATACAGGTTACTTGCAAGAAAAAACTAAGCTACCTTGAAACAAGTGAACTGGGCTTGGGATGGGAATCAGTGATAGTGTGTATCATAACAGATGCTGTGTAACATGTTCAATGCTTCTCCTGGGTCATTGTTATTCTTTTTGCTTCAGAAAATATACTATAAACTACCCCAGGTTATCTCTCTGCTCTTTTAAAAATATTCATATTGTTATATGCCATATATCCCACGAATGTTAAGATTTTGTGACTATTTTAGTGGAATAATCACCCTCAGTGGAAGGCCCACTTGAAGAAAAAATTTTGTGGCAAACACCCTTTTCCACCAAGGAGTGGAATGCCACAAGACAAACCTGCTACATACTTGGACTGCTACATTCATCCTGTATTTCCTTTGTTTAGTGGCTACACTGGAGATATTGTAGGAATTGTTAAGTAGGATGCTTGGACCACCATTCAGGAGTAATCAGACTGCTCTACCCTGCCCATACACAACTGAGCGTGGGAGAACATGCTCCCAGCCCCTCCCCTTTTTTGCTCCTTGCCACTCTTTCTTCCTTGTCCTTCCTCTCTTTTATACAGCATATAGTAGCTCCAAAGATATGTAGGCTAGACTGGACCATCAGGGAGCAAGGAAGCAATTTGACTTTTTTCTGATTTGTATAAAAAAAAACCCCAGACTAGAAGTAATTGTTATAAGTTTATCTCCTTTTTTTAGGAACTGTTTTCCTGACTTAATATGGCCCAGTTGCTATGGTGACTAGGAAATCAGGGGTGAGTAGCCTTCCATTGAACCAATATACATGTAACATTTAGAAATTGTCTTATTTTAATTTCTCATTAACAAAATAGTTTTTAATGAATTTTCAGGATCATGAATGCTTTATTACATGAATCCCAAAGTCTGAATTATTTGACAGGCCTTGATTAGTTCTAGACAACCCCATGTCAGAAGATGGACTGCAAAAGTAAAAATGAGTAAGACAGAAATGGTGGTAATGTGTTTAAATAGTGCCCCTAACCCCAGGAGTCTGAGAAGGGTGGGGGCGGCAAGATAATAAAATGAGGGGATGGTAGGATTGGGTAAATTTTTGTGTTTTCCCTCCCCCTTTTAAGAATGTGAAACATTAGGGGAATGTCTGAAAACCATAAAGAAAAACAACATATAAGGAGAATCTGAAAGGCAAAGAAAGAGATGGATTCAATTATCTACTGGAGAAAATAAGAACAGGAAATCTACATAAAGAGAGATGTTTGTGATTAAGGCAAAAAAAAAGTAGAAGGTGTCAAGGGAATTTTGAGATGAAGAAAAGGAGAAAAAGCAAGAAAAAAAATCAAAGATCTTTTATGGGAAATCAGCTGGGGAGGAATGAAAAGAATTGCCTTTCTGCAGTGAGGACCCAATGTACAACATAGTTTTTATATGTACTCATTCAGCATGGTTTTGTGACTTCCTCCAGCTCTGTGCAACAGAATGTTAATAGGAGTACAGGAATTGGATGGTGGAAGTCATTGGGAGCTGATAAGGAATCATTTTTAATAGGACCAGAGAGTGAGAGATTTGAGAGTAGGAGACAGTCTATAATAAAATTGAGTAAGTATAGGATAGAGATTGTAAAAAGAGGTATGTTAAAGTCAGCACAGAGGTCGTAGTCTGAGAAGATATTAAAGGGTAGAAAAATCCACAAGTGTGATCAAGGGAAGAATAGATTTGAGTGGGCTAAGGTATACAGTGAGAGAAGACAATCTTTACCGTAGGATAGAAGAATGTCAAAATTTTTGTTTAAGGAGTAGGCAGTATGAAATTCATAATCATGGAACTATGAGAGCATAGCTGAAAATAGACAGTAACTGGGAGGTTAGGAAGTTTGAGGGAGCATCATTATGGGTGCTGAAGTCACTAGTATAAGGGAAGGAACTAGAGAGGAAAGGCAGATGGTTATCCAGGTGCTGAATACCTTGAAAAAAGAGGAAGAATAATCTTTTTTTTTT
>CM053595.1:267161579-267241233 GCA_028646575.1 Pseudocheirus occidentalis | reverse complement strand
GAGCTATTAGGGGGGTGTTGCAAGTCCCCCCAGCTTTGGCTTGCTGAAAGTACACCCCAGGACCACCACCCAAGACCACGATCTGGATCCAGGCCACTCAACACAAGAGCACTTAGCCCCGATCAATCGATTCAGTCCCCCTGTGGAGTCTGCAGGCCAGGAGCTCTTAAGCAGCCTGGTGGGGGCCACTGCTGCTGGTTGCAGTAGTTCCCCTCCCCCACTGCTTCCTTGCCCCGGGGGTAGAATGGCTGAACTGCTTTACGCCCCCAATTAACTTTCAAAGTTTCAGCTTTCACTAACCGTCTCTGACCGAAGCTCCCCTCAGGCCGGTGCTTTAGGTTTTCTTTGAAGTAGACTCACGCTGCGGCTTGGGAGGCTTCGCTGCTCCTCCTGGTGTGGCCGCCCTGAGATGTTGCCTGGCTGCGGCTGTGGTTTTGGGCTGGCCACGTCTCTGCTCCACTGCCGTGCGCTCTCTCCCATCAGCTCCTCACGCCTTGGCAGATGTGGAGGTGCTGGAGGCTGTAGAACCGCTGCTGGCTGGCTGCGTTGCTCGGCTCAGCTCCTTCCCACTGCCCCAGGCCTGGCCACGGTCTCGGCTTCTAGCTGTTCCAGCCTCCGCTCTGGCGGGCACGCTGAGCCCCTGCTGCCGAGCTGCCTTCAGCGAGCGCTGTGTTCTCTGTATTTTTGTGAGTCTGAGAGTCCTAGACTTTCCTAGACTTTGTCTGGGCTCATATTTTCTGGGTGTTTAGGGTGGCGGTGTGGGAGCTGCGGGACCTTGCTGCTTCTACGCCGCCATCTTGGCTCCGCCCCCCGAGGAAGAATAATCTTGAGGGTCAGTAAATAACAACAACCATTATCTGGGTTTGGTGGAAAAACTGTAAGTAAGTGAACTTCAAAGGATGAGAAGGTGCTTGGTGATGACAGTAAAGATACAATCTGGAAGTGGCAATGGGGAGCAAGGAGAAGTCTGGCAACCCTTCCCAGAGTGAATGTCTTGGAGTGTAAGTAGGGTTACAAAGTTACAACAACTGCTGGGGAAGGTGGCCAGAGTTGTCAAAGAGAATCCAACTCTGGGAGATTTGATTCTCCTATCAAGAAGAGCAAGCTGATAAGAATGAAAAAGGTCTAAATCCCTGGTTCTCAACCTTTCTAATGCAATGACCCTTTAATGCTTGTATGTGGGTGTATCTGCATGTGGGCAGACCTGCCTGGAGAGATAGAGGAGTAGTGTCTTGTTTCCTAAGACCATCAGAAATATATGTTTTCAAATGGTCTTAGGCGACCCCTGTGAAAGGGTCGTTTGATCCTCAAAGGGGTCGCGACCCAAAGGTTGAGAACCACTATTCTAAATAAGGAGAAATTTGCTCAGTATGGAATGGGAATTAAAGAGGGCACAGTGGAACAGGTCAGCATAGTTTGAGTGGAAACTGGCATAGAGTTAAGGAGGATGGCAAAGAAAAAGTAAGGATGGTTAACAGATAAACTCAGTTCAGTTTCCAAGGCAAGGGCTAGGGTATATGGCCTTAGACACTATGACCTGCTCTTTCTCTGTGGTCTGGGGGTTTGGGAGAGAAGAGGAAGAATTAGGCAATACTATGGCCTAGACAAGTACTACATAGGACTTGCGTCTGTATCACCACTAGACTGTTCATTTTCCTTCATTACAATTAGGAAAATGGAGTGGAGGCAAATGCTGGTCAGTCCATGGACCAGCAGTAGGTAGCAAACAGCACTTAGGTCTATGTTGTCTAAAGCCTTCTCTTCTCCTAATGAGGCCGAGTCCAAGAACTCTTCACTGGATGCAGAAACTCTTACATTTACTCTGTTGCTGCTACTTTGCTGATGCTTCCACTGACCTGAATTTCTGAAGGTCCTGACATAGTAGCTGGCCTTGAAATTCTTCTTCACCAGAGTCCAGAAATTCCTTAAAAGGACACCAATCCACCCTACCCCCACCCACTCTCTGCACAGTGCTACACCTTCTTCAACAAAGTGTTATAGATCTTAAAATGAGAAAACCAAAGTCAGGGTCAAAATGTCTTCAGATTAGTTAACATATTTTCAGATTATTTCTTATTAGGTTCACAGGTCCACTCCCAAAAAGGCACTCTGGGAAACCACAAAGATATCCATACCAGCTAAGAAGTCTCCTGCTCTCAATCTTAGCAGTTAGGATAATTAAATTCCATTCACCTCTTCTTCACCTCAGCATCAGGCAGTGAGACCTTCTCAAACTCACACACACACAGAGTCCACCTCCAGTTGAGACTTAATGACAAAGGAAAAACACAACCTTCATTCCCATGATCCATTTCAATTCCTATCATCATCGCCCCCCTTTGAGCCCCATCCCCTTTGATCAGAGCTTGTCAATGCAATTTATTCCAAAGATCAAAAACTGTACTGGGGACTGGGGGATGGAAGCATGTTGGGGGCAGCTACTGTAAACCCAGATGTTAATAATCAAGGTTCAGATCCCAATGAAATGTAAAACAGGGACATTAATAGTTTCAAATTATTCAGTTCTGACATTATAATGTTTCTTCCAGCTTTGATTCATGGCTCTCTAGCCAGGTCTCTCATTGAGCATTCCACATTGTAGGCAGGTATTGAGATACTGAGTCAGGTCACTATAACACCTTATGCCTTATTAAGTGCAGTCAGTTGGTCCTTTGGGTTTCAGTGTTCGAGCTCTGAAGGGGAGGCCAGGGCCCTGGGGAAGACAAAAACACAATCCAAGAGTTAAATCATGAGCTAAGAGAATTAGAGGGCTAGAAGTACTTGCACGTGCACACACAATAATTAAAGAATTATTTTCTACTTCTCCAGGTGCTTCAATAGCACTTCTGAGAATAAATGTTGTCCATCTAAGTCTCTAATTGAATGCTTAACATGGACTCAGTGCTGATTCCCATCAGTAAAAGAAAACTGAATTTCTGATAAGAGTTTTGTAATTTTTATGACTTTATTAATGACAAATGAAATGCTACGCAATGAACATGGGATATTATCTTCAGTAATCTGTGACCCATAACCTATTAAAATATAAAAAATAAGGTGGAAGATGCATTTAAGATTGCTACAAGATTGGATATAGGTAGGAGGCAACACAGTACAGAAATACATAAAAAACACTAAGTTTGGAGACAGATCCCCTGGGTTAAAATTTCAGCTCTCCTTATCAGCTTTATGATCTTTGGGCAAACTTCATTTAATCTCTTTGGGCTTCAGTTTATTCATCTTCTAACCAGGGTCAGCCCTGGATTATTTAGACTACATTTCTACCTCCACCCCAGCAGCCTTCTCACTCAGAAGACATCTCCATTTTTGCGGCTTCCTCTTGTGATTGCTAGGATCCTTTCCAGAACCTTCTTTTGACGAAGTAACCATGTCAGCCATGCTTACTTCAAGCTCAGCTCAGGTCAACTCTCCAGACCACTTCTTCTGCCTCTCTCTTTCTCTCTCTCTCTCTCTCTCTCTCTCTCTCTCTCTCTCTCTCTCTCTCTCTCTCTCTCTCTCCTACACACACAAACACACACCTATATACTCCTAAGATCCCTTTTATGTGTTGTCTACTCCCATTAGAAAGTTCTTTGCCCTTGCATTCCCTTGAAGTGTTAAGTCTATAAAAGCAACACTATACTTCATACATCACAAAAACGTTGTGATTTAGTGGAAAGAGCACTAAAGTTCAGATGCATGTTCAAATTCCAGTTTTAACATTTGATGTTTTTGAGGAATGATAGACTCTTGAGAACTGATTGAAGCATATTTTTTCCTTTATTTTTCTTCCTTTGTTTTTTGCAATGTTACTCATATAGAAATGTTTTACGTTACTTCATATGTATAAGCAATATTGTATTACTTGCATTTTCAATAGGTGGGGGAGAGAATTTTAGCCTGAAAATAAGAATTTAAAATTTAAAAAACTATTTGTGTGATGGCAATTCAAACAACTACTTGATTGAAAAATGTCTCAGATAACGGATTTAGGATTTCATCAATTGAGGTAGGCCTGCTATTGCTGGCTATCACAACCCCTCCCCTCATAAGCATTTCTTAAACTATGACATCCCATCATAAAGAACTAAGCCAATGCTCTTACTTCTTTTAATAGCCATTACTTAACTAAGCAAAAACTTGGATAAGTTTTTGTGTAGGGATGGGCTTCTTTTCTTCTCACCAAACGTGCTCTGAGTCTCCAACATGACATCTCCACTCAGACCCCCAAAGATATCATCTTAATTTCACCCTTTCTTCTGTCCTTACTATTTGGGAATCACATCTGTCAACCCATATGAAAAATTCATGAGCAAACACATTTTGTTTACTGATGTGGGGATGTTCAGATTCATATAATTCTCTATTCTGTCATTCTCTTTCAGAGAGAAGAGACACTGACAGAAATTTGGTGTCTAGGGTCAGGAATGAAGTTGACTAGCTTTAGAAAAGCTTTATTTCCTGCAAAAAAGCAGGTCTACCTGGTTCATCAGGACAAGTATTAGCAATGATATTGTGCTAATGATTTTATAATTCAATAGAGATGGTCATCCAGATACATCTAAACATATGTCATTTTTGTTTTGCATATGGGTGTCATGGAGACAACATCGCAAAACAGATTCAATGACAAGGAGATGTTGACAGAGAAGTGACATTCTTATATATCAAGATCCCTTTATTCTCTGAATCCAATTCATTTGGATATATTCACCAATTGGTCTATGAAAATAAGAGATCCTCTCAGAATTGAGGAGAAAGACAGGAGACATTCCCTTCTCTACTACTTTCCTCCTAATGCTAAATCTTGCAGATTTTACAATGCATATTACTGTTCCTCTTAACAAATTCCATGGAACATGACTGATAAGCTATTCCTCACCTTTACTCCTAAACAAGTCTAGGACCTAGGGTCCAGAGTACAGAAGAGAACTGCCACTCCAGATGAAGAGGGAGAGAAAGAGATGGATTTCTAGGAAATCCTTTGAGGGTTCTTTTAGTCTGAAAGAATTCCCAGGCACAAGCAATCTTGGCAGGATTGCAAAAGTTTATTGTTACGCTGACTGTGCAACTGGCAGGAGAGGTAGGGGGACTTTCAAGCTTACAGGAGTCTAAGGCATACATTATAAAGCCATAAAGCTGTCAGTTAGAGATTAATTATGCTAACTAGGTGTGTAAGAGAAGGACTTGGTAGGAGTTTAGGAGTGGTCAGTGCTTAAAGGGACATGTACTTTTTGTGGCCCAAGGGTGGGGGCAGGTTAAGGGTCTACCAAGAGGTGTGGTTTTTTCCCTTGACATATCACTAGGTTGCCTGTGGTCAGGGCTGACTGAGATATGTCCAGTCTGTTACTTATCAAGATCTCTTTGAATGCTGGGAGGGTAGGCTTGATTGTTTCAGGAGGTGCCAAGTTGGGAGTTACCTCTCTGATAGTGTATTCAAGGATTCTGGGTGCACCTGGCCACTTAGAATAAAGGGACTACACATTTCTCTAAACTAAAGGGTTTGTTTGAATGCTTGGGTGCTGTATTCATAGGTATGGCTAAACAATTAATGAAGTGTAAGCTAGGCAGAGTGTTGGCTCAGGGAAAAGACTTTTAGGCTGGAGGAAGTGTGGTTTTACAACTTGGCTTACTACAAACTGATGTTACAGACATACCTGAACACAAAAATATGATTTTACAAACTGAGGTTACAGACACAAGCATTCCAGACCACATCACAGACAATCCAGTGTTGTTGCTCTTCTCTTATCATATGGCAAAGCAACCATATTAACTACTATAATCTGGAAATGAGGGGAATCAATTGATTTTACTTAAGATCCACAATTACTAAGTGCCTATTGTACCAGGCACTATGATGTGGTCCTGGGATTCAGATTATGACACAAATCGTAGTTAGAGGTTACAATCTAATAGAAAGAAAGGTGTTCAGGAGAAAGAACCAAGAACTCTGAGAAATCTGAAGAGATACAGATCAAGAACTCAAAATTAGGAATTATTTCCCTATCTACCCTTAACTAGTTGTGTGACAAGAAAATCTGTATACAATATCTCTGAAAACAGCAATGAGAAACACTTATAGTTGTATTAAGTTAATAACTGTCACTATGATCTAGATAATTCAAACATAATTACTTATACTGTGGAAAAATACATGTTAGAGACCATAATTACTTTGAATTCAGAGTAAAACTGTCCAAATCTCATAAAAAGTTGGGAGTGAAAAAAAAGAGCCTTAGAACTTAAACAGGCCTTGGGAATATACCTTAGAGGTAGCAGGGTCCTTTGTAAACAACTAAAAAGAGAGTGTGATAGCTCAAGCAGAGTCACATGACCTGGTCTTGAAAGCTCACCTTGGACACTGAACTTTTTCTCATTTGCAAAATGTAGATAACCATCACTGCACTTTCTCACAGGACCTTTTGTGAAACTTAGCAAATATATGTTATTATCACCTAACTTAATGTCTTCATAGATTTATAGTCTCACAGGCTCACAGATCTAGACCTGGGAAGTATTTTGATCATGATTGGGCCCAAATCCTTCATTTTATGGGTAAAAAAAAAAAAAAAAAACAGAGTCCAAAGGGCAACAGTGACTTTTGCAGTGCTACACAGTGAGTACTAATGGTAGAGCTTGGAACAGATTCTCTTTGATGTTACAGTTATTATTTTTCAGTATTACTATTTCAGACTTTGAGTTCCATGGAAGCCGAGCCAGGCTTGATTTCTATAACACTATCTACAATTCTACAAAGAGTATGTGGGAAAATTTCTATCAAATGGGTTGTTACTGTAAAAAAAGTAAATATTTAGGAAGTGAATGTTCAGAATAAATTTCATGCATAATTGGTTGTTGATCTCCTAGAAGCCCAGAATATATTTAAAAATATTCCCAGAAATATTTTTTTAGTCACAGAATCATATTCTTTAATACTGAGTTGGACAGTACCTCTGTGGCTATCAACTCCAATCTATATTAAAATTAGTAATCCCTCTACAACATCCCTGAGGAGGGATCAAGCTTTGCCTTGAACACATCCAGTGATGGGGAACTTGTTATATATTAAGGCAGACGGGTCTACTTCTAGAGAGCTCTCCTTGGTAAAAAGTTTTCCCTTACAGTAAGTTAAATAAGGGAAAACAACTCAAATAAAAGAAAAAATAAACTTATATAAAATATATATATATATATATATATATATATATATATATATATATATATATATTATATCCTGTTACTTTTGATGGTAGTAAGGAAGAAAAGAGAGAGGGGAGTAGATTTTAGTGGACCCCAACCTGACTTCCTCAAACATTTGCCCTTTTATCTCTCATGTGCCACAGCTTACCCCTTCTCATCTAGAGATCTTTATACACAAAATTAAAAATGAGTAGAGATCATTGGCTTCACTGACTATTTCCTGTAAGCAAATGCTGCAACAATTTTAAATGTCCGGGAACGGCACATTGCTTGTTTTTAACCATCTGTTCCATTTCCCTTAGCACTGATTCCCCTTTGTCTCCCCTTTGATTAGGTAGCTTGTTACAAATCCCAGCAAGTGTTCATACAGATTGTTAATAATTTCATCTATTCTCTCTGAAAACCTTAGTGTTGTAGCCTGGACCTCAACACACAGAGTTGGCAAGTTATAAACACCTGACAGGGAGGGCCAAAAAACCGGAGGAGCATGGGCTATTTCAGAGTTGGTAATAATAACACTATTAGTAGTATCTGCAGTAGCAGCAACAACAGAAACAATAGTTATAACAGCTGTTGGCATCCAGCATACTTATTTTTGAAGCTCACATATGATTATTACTAAAAATAAAATACCTGCAATTATAATTCAGGGAGGATTACACATCATTGTCTACAAAACAGGTAGTGACAAATGACAGAAGGGAGTAACTCCTTCCCATTATCCCTTCTGTGGTTTTGGGAAATAGCCCAGGGGTAACGTAAGTAGCCCCACCCAATTGCCCTAAGGGAAACCTCATCACACAGAGTGATATTCATGTGTTCTATCAGGGCAACTCAGATCAATACGCATTTATTATAATGTGCCAAGCAGAGTGCAGAGCACTGAGAGATAAAAGAAAAAAAAAGCAGGTCAAAAACAGTCCCTGGCCTCAAGGAATTCATGGCAAAATAGGGTAGACAATATGCCAACAACAATGTGCAAATAAGATATATACTGGATAATTTGGGGGTAATTCCAAGAAGGCATTGCAAATAAATACACATTAGCATTAAACAGGACTAGGAAAGGCTTCTTACAGAAGGTAAGATTTTAGTTGAGACTTAAAGGAATTCAGGGAGTGAAGATATGCAAGGAGACCATGACAGAACTGCAATCAGGAGACACATCACCTACAAGCTAGAGGAAAAGGAGATATAAAGGGTAACAAAGCCATCACCAGCCCACATGAAATTCAGGAGAGAGCACTACATAAGACAGGTACTTCTAAGTCTTGGTAAACTCCAGTACCTGAAAGCCTAGAAACAAGTAGATAAAAGATTCAGAGAAAAATGGAGGCAATTTAGTCCAGAGATATTTCAATTTACCCAGCTAAGACAAAGGCTCTGATGTGTTTTATCCCAATAGGGCAGTTTTTAGAGACCTGATTTCTTACAAAAAAACAAAACAAAACAAAAACAAACAAAGCATACAACTGGCATCTTGAGGAAAAGGACACCTACGGCAAAATGAAGAGACCAAGTGACAGGAAGTAAAGCTTCTAGGATGGGCAACACTTGGTGGCAGTTGTGAGGTAAAAGTGACATCTTCTGAGGTGGATTGGACTCAAAAGCTACCAGAACAAAATTGTGCAAAAAGAAAGGGCTCCAAGAAAATACCACCAAGATCTAGGAGAAAACTCTGGGAATCTCTACTGGAGCCTCAGTAAGGGAAGTGCTAATAGATGGAGGCTACCTGTGTCAGAAAGGAGATTGGCTGATTTTCTACAAACTCTGTTGTAAATAACAAGAACCTGTTTACGTTTTGAGCCTTCTAAGACAGCGTGATTGTAGGGGGTATGGGTGACTATACTGAAGAATGGGAAATACACCTAAGTATACAAAGGAGAGACCTGACACAAAGATAACCACCATGGTTATCATTTATATAACACTGAATGGTCTATAAATGGTTTTTTAGATTACAACATAACTTCATTAAGAACCCTATCAGATTGAAAAGGAAGCTATTATTGGCCCCTTCTTACGAATGAAGAAAGTCAGTCTCAGGAAAGTTAATATAATTTGCACAGGGCAATATATCAAGCAAAAGATACAAAGCCATGAATCTATCTACAAATGCAAAAATACACTTTCCACTGTACCACAACTGACTACTATCTCTAGAACCACAGCATTATAAGATTTCAAAGCTGGAAAGAATCTCAAAGATCATCTAACTCAATGCATATAATACATACATACATACAAATAACTCAGTTTTACAGGTAAGAAAATTGGGGATCAGGACATTTAGGTTGTCCAAGGTTCAACTAGGCAATTAACAGCACAAGTGTAATATACTAATACCTAGTTCCAAGTCCTGTTACTTGTGATAGTGACAAGGAAGAAAAGATGGAGGGGGTAGATTTTATTAAACCCCAACTTAACTTCTTCAGATGTGTGCCCTTCCATCTCATATACACAGCAACTCATCCCTTCTAATTTAGAGAACTTTTATACACAAAATTTAAAATTGGTTTCACTATATTCTGTAAACAAATACAATTGGAACTGCTCAGGAACAACACATTGCTTCTTTTTAACCAAAGTGAGTCACCTCCCCTTGCTGGGCCTCTTTTCTCACTTGAAAAATGAAGAGGCTAAGCTAGAAGCTTTTGAAAGTGACTTCTACCTCTGTGATTATGTGACCTGGGACTCAAATACTATTCTGTTTCCTAGTATAATAGAAAAAGCCACAGAAACTGATTGGAGGAAGAATGGCAAAAAAGTCTTTAGGTCCTTCGCTCCTAAGCAAGCCTCTATGTTTTGCAGGGCATATGAAAGTCGTGATGGGAGTAGGGGGGGAGCAGGCAGTGATTGAGAGGATTTTCCTCACCATAACTTCACCAAGCTGCTTTGCAGTTTGGTCAAATAGATAATGGTTTTCCAAGGGCGAGAGAAATTAAAAGATATCTTCTGATCCTATCACAAGTAAGTTAGACTGGGAAAAACCAAATAGTAGCAGAGGAGTTAATTCGGTTCAAGAGTCTATAGATTTAAATGTTTAATGGCTTTTATAAGCTATCTTAATGAGTACAACTGATAGGGAGCTGAATCTTAAAAGAGCAAACAGTCATGCCTTATGAGCCCACTGGAGCTGGCATCCTAGTGTCTGCTAAAGGCAAGCAATGGCTTTTTCAAAGACTGAATTTCTAAAAAGTCTATCCTCAATTTTTCTTTCCCATGTCAGTACAGAATCAGGTAATGTTATAAAGCTTTCATGCCTTTTTTTTCTTTTATCATCTCCTTTATCCTGGTTTTGCTTCATGAAAAAACCCAGAATCAATAACTGACTTGCACTACAGACTTAAGTTTACTAAGAAGATAATGTAGGAACCTAGGAGTTAGCTGGAAAGTTTTTTTTAAAAGTAGTCAAATAAATTAGGGCAGAGAGCCAAACCTTTGACTCAATATTACAAATTTTGCTAAGTGGAGGTGCTGGGGTGCCACTGTTTATAACATTCAGTTGTAACTTGAGTTTGTAAAAATCTCATTTGTGTTTGGGACCTATGTTTGTAATACCAGCTTGTGTAATTAAGTTGTAAAGCCACACTTCCCCCAGCCTGAAACCATTAACTCTGCCTCTCCCCTAAGCCAGCACTCTGCCTAGCTGCAATTATCCCTGCTTGGTATAATAACAAATTATACCTATGAATCCTTCACTAAAGCATTTTATAAAACAATCCCTTAGTTTAGAGAAATGTATAGCCCCCTTGTTCTAGTGGCCAGCTGCACCTATGAATCCTTCAATGTACTGTCAAAAACTTCTCACCAATTAGGCACATCCTGAATCCCCGATTAGTCTAGCTTCCCAACATCTGTCTTGTCAAACAGGACATTGATGGATCACAGACTGGACACCTCTCAGTCAGTCCTGACCACAAAATGACCTAGTGATATTTCAAGGCAAAAACTGCACCTCCTGGCAGCCACCCCCACCCACCCGGTGGGCTTTCTCCCAGTGAATTATAGGCAATATTCCTGCACAGTTGATATAAAAAGTGCATGTCTCTTTAAGCACTGACTACTCCTTAACGCCTCCCTAATCCCACCCTTACTTACCTAGTTAGCATAACTGTTACCTGATTTATGTCTTTATAATCTCTATCTCTAATTCCTGTAGCTTACAGGTCCCTCTACCCCTCCACCTGCTGCAAAGCATAACAATAAACTGTTACAATTCTGACTGCCAACATTGCTTAAGTGTGGGAAATTCTTTTCAGACTAAAAGAACCCTCCAAGGATTTCTCAGAAATCCCTAAAACACCTATCTTTCTCACCCTCTTCAGAGGCTCTACACCAGTCGTTCTCAACCTTCCTAATGCCACTACCCTTTAGTACTGATATGTGGGCATATCTGCATGTGGGTAGACCCACCCGGAGACAGATAAGTAGTGTCTCGGTTCCTAAGACCGTCGGAAATATGTGTTTTCTGATGGTTTTAGGCGACCCCATTTGACCCCCAAAGGGGTTGCAACCCACAGGATGAGAACTGCTGCTCTACACTATTTTAATTGTATTAACATTTCTGCCTGATAGAACTCCACAAAATAATGAGGAAAAGAGACCATGTGGACCTGAGGCCATCACAACATTGACCCTAGGCTAAAACTGAGCTGATTTTTATAACTGGGTATTGTAACAAAATTAAGCATCAAGAGGAGGAGGCCAGGAACAAAGGCACTGAGACAGATCACACCCTAAATCATTCCTAGGAAGAAGAAGTTGAAACCTAGGGAGGATTCAGAACCACACCTTTAGAGAAGAAAGGAACAACACAAAAAGGATCTGTGTCACACTGGGAATGGTCTTCTAAGCCAGTTTAGGAGCCAAATTCAAGTCATTTTATTTAATAATCAAGGGTTATTACCCAACTTAATTCTCTTACTTCATTCAGGTATGGGCCAAAATGACTTCTGGATAGTTCTAAAATTTAAGTCAACATTCAAAAGACATAAACTTGTTCCTTCTGAGGATAATTAAAGTTTCTTTTTTAAAAAAGAGGGATTTTTTCTTCTTTTTTTCTGGGGGGAGAAGGTGTTGAGTACAAGGAGGAATGTTTCCTTAAGAGACACTTAAACCTGATGAGGTGTAGGCTCTGGGACCCCCCCTTGAGTTCTCCTTGAATCTTTGAGGTACATGCTCTGGGAAACCCCTTGAAGTCTGATTAAATCTTCCCACTGGATGAGGCATTTGCAGAGGCCATAAGTATTTCATTGTGGCTAGGCCCAAACCTCTGTTACTAACCTGGCCCTCCATTGTCCATTGCTTCCCACCCTGGAGCCTATCAAAATATCAATCCACTATTGCATTGATCTCATTAACTCTTCCTGAAGACCCTCCCAAACTCCTCCTCTAGACCACACCTAGATTCCTCTGTATATAAGAATCCCATTTTCCCTCTATGTGGTGTGAGAGTGCCATAGAATAGCTTAGCACAGACTTACTGTGTGAAAGCACCATAGAACTACCTAGCATAAACTGGATCCTTAAGAGTCTACCCCATATGGTGAACTTGAACTTTCAATAAACTTTGTTTTTCTTTGGCTGGGAAGATTTGAGTGGAATTCTTTCGGCAGGACCTGGCATGTTGGTATTTTGGGGTCTCAGGCAACCCTAACCCTCTTTGGGTAACCTCTTCATTTTTATGGTTCCCTGGTCTACTGGTTAGGATTCGGTACTCATCACCATGGCCTGGGTTCAATTCCCAGTCAGGGAACCATAAAAATTAAGAAGGTACCAAAATACCAACATGCTGGGTCCTGCCAAAAGAATTCCACTCAAATCTTCTCAGCCAAAGAAAAGTCAAGTTTATTGAAAGTTCATTAAAGGTTCACCATATGGGGTAGACTCTTAAGGAGCCTAGGTCATTCTATGGTGCTCTCACAGAGCAAGTCTGTGTGTTGGGGCATTCTGTGGCGCTCCCCTACAGCAAGTCTGTGCTAAGCTATTCTATGGCACTCTCACACCACATAGAGGGAAAATGGGATCCTATATAGGTTGTTGGAGGACTCTAGATGTGGTCTAGAGGAGGAGTTTGGGGAGGGTCTTCAGGAGGAGTCAGATGAGGTCAATGCAAGAGTGGACTGATATTTTGATAGGCTCCAGGGTGGGAAGCAATGGACAATGGAGGGCCAGGTTAGTAACAGAGGTTTGGGCCCAGCCACCATAAAATACTTATGGCCTCTGCAAATGCCTCATCAAGTGGGAAGATTCAATCAGACTTCAAGGGGTTTCCCAGAGCCTGTACCTCAAAGATTCAAGGAGAGCTCAAGGGGAGTCCCAGAGCCTACATCTCCTCAAACCTACTCTGAACAACAAAAATCTCAATACCTCAAGGTAATTAGGGCATCAAGGGGACTTCTTTGAAGGGAATATTCTTTTGAACTTAGACATTCTGACCTGTTTCTTAAAAACAAGAAAACAAAAACAAAAACAAAAAAAATTCTCATTACCTTATATAGCTCTGACAACTTAACCTAAGAATGGAGAGGTTTTTTGCAAGTAATTTGGTCATTTGGTTAGAAATCCTTTAGCCATGACAACCCATGAAAAGAAGAAAAAATATAAAATGGCCTTCAGTCCCCTGTGGGCAGTTCCCTTCTGATTCCATAGCGATTAAAGCCAAATGTTGAACTAGGAGACAGAAGTGCTAAGAATCAGGTTTGGGACCACCTTTAAAAATTATTTTAACTGCCTTTAACTCTGAATGTGAAGTTCTCATCTAGCAATCAGAAAGCAAATAAGTACTATAGGATAGTCTTAAAATTCTCTCTGTAAATGAAACCAGAAGATAAATGAAATTCTAAGTAAATGAAAAGATGGTTCACAAGTAACCTAAGTTAAAGAATAGCAAAGTTGATTTTACTGTTCTTCCAAAATCAACAAGGAGCTCCTCAGCTTTACGCGCACACACGTAGAATACATATACACATATACAATGACATCTAGTGTGAACTCTAATCTATTCCCACTTGGGCTATTAAATGCCTCTCAAAGAAAACTGCCAAAACAAAATTATTAAGCCTTAGGTTTGACCCTGTTCCTCCTCTACTCAGGAAATCATCAGTGGCTCTCTAGTGCCTTTGGGGTGGGGAGAGGAGGAGGGAGTAAAAACTACTTAACTTGACCAATAAAGCCCTTAGCAATCTGACTCTAGCTTCATTTTCCAGACTTATTTTATATTATTCTACTTCAAACAGTCTACATACCAGCCTATCAGGCTGTTTACTGAAATTGGAATTGTAGTTCCCCTTTCCAGGACTCTATACTAGCGGTTGCCACTGGCCTAAATTCATTCCCTTCTTACCTCTGGATCTGGGAATCATTAGTTCCCTTTAAGGACCATATTGTTGTCAGTTCCTAGGGAAAGCTATTCCAGATCCCCTTGGTTACTTAGTATTCAGTTACTCAGAAAAGTAACTTGTATTTGTTGTTATTATTCAGTCATTTTTCAGTTGTGTCCAGCTCTTTGGGATATCATTTGGGGTTTTCTTGGCAGAGACAGTGGAGTGGTTTGCCATTTTCTTCTCCAATTCATTTTAGAGTCAAAGTCACACAGTAAGTGTCAGAGGCCAGATTTAAACTAAAGAAAATAAGTCTTCCTGACTCCAAGTCTGACAATATCTATTGCATCACCTACCTGACCCCTCTTGAATTTACTTATGTTATTTCTCTGCAGCAGAATCTAAATTCTTTGAAGATAGGGGCCATTTAAAAGGTTTTCATTTCTGTCACCAGGGTAAGTATACCCTAAGCATGTGAAGATTTCCCTGGATGAGAACAATCTGTTCCAGCAGCCACGAAGGTGGCTGAACTGGGTGCTCTGAAGCACTTACAGAGCTTGGTCAGACATCACAGACACCAGATAGACACTGCAGCCCAGGCCATTGCCAGTCATCTTGATTTTTGTCCTGCCACCAGACTTAAATGATGTTGGAAGAGAGTGAGGCTGATGACTTAGTGCAACTGCTTTCCTTAAATCTAAGTCAAACATGATCACCATGTGATGTCATTGTGGTACCGGCCCTTGAACTCTAGTTGAATCTTCCCATTTGATGAGGCATTTGCCTGAGGCCATGATCCTTTCATTATAGCTAGGCCCAAATCTCTTACTTTTAACTTCCATTGTCCAGCTACTTCCCACCCTTGATCCCATCAAAATATCTATATCCAAATCTGTAATCCTTAACCTAGCCTAGCCCTCCATGGTCAGTCATCTCCAGGTAGCTTTCAGCTCTTTCCTACCTTTAATCCCATTACTTGTCTGACCTCAGTTCCATCCTTATGACTCCTTCTCTAGACCCTCCCAAAACTCCTCCTCTACACCACCCCTAAATCCTCCCACAGTCTTCTGTATATAAGATCCATCTTACCTCTATGACAGGGCTGAAAATTCAATCTACCACAGACTCAAGTCTGTCTCAGACTATTCTGGCCCACTTGTCAATACTTAGGCTTCTTAAGAGTCTACAATTATGGCAAATCTTTAATAAACTTTGCTTTACCTTGCCTGAGAGAAGACTTGAGTCAAATTCATTCAACAGGCCCCAGTATATTGATATTTTGGGCTCTGAGCACCCCTAAACCTCAACAATTGGTCCTCTAAGAAAAAGGACAAACAGTTTATATGCTCAGCCCAGGTACACAGTAGGTACTTAAAAATGAAGGCTGCACATAAATGAAATAAATGATATGTTCTCTCTTTCTCTATATGTACATGAGAATCACTAACTGTGAAAGCAATACAGCTTCTAACAACATCTCATAATATGCCCAAGGCATCTTAGCTATAAACATCCCTGGTTCTTTAAAATCTTGCAACGCATACACTATGCTGGCTTTGTCAGCAAGACTCTATTCTCATTGTAGCATTTAAATGTAAAGAGTCCCAGTAGTTAACATAAATAGAAAAACACCAACAAAGGAAACTCCACGTAATCTTTGATCCTAATATCACCTAGGAGGAAATATCCACAGAGACCTGTTGAGATGGGAGTATCTATTTACTACAGTTGCAATATATAATTTTTTTTCTGCTTGATCTACAATTCACCAACTTGGTACAAAAACTTTATTCTGTAAAACAAGTTAATTCTTTGGGTTTGGTTTTGTTTTGTTTCAATTTTAGGATTTTTAAAAAAATAAGAATGAAACCAAAACGCTAAATATCTGGGATATGTGGGTTATAGTATTTTTTTCCCCTTCCTGAATTATGTTCTTTGAGATGTTTTCATAGAATGTCACATACATCCAGAATCACAGGATGGGAACTGGAAGGAGGATAAGGCAGCAGCAAAACAATCAAAAAAATGGACTGGGGCCTATGTGTGGAGGGGTAAGGAGTTAAGAAGTATAGAGAGTTCATCATCACTGGAGATGTTCAAGTGAAGGTTAGGTGGTCACTTGTCCAGATGTCCAAAGTAGGGGATTCAAGATTCACCCAGGATTAGACTAGACTAGAGCCATAACTAGGGCATGTGACACCTGGGGCAAGCATTCAAAACCTTACCTCAAGGTAAACAACGTGAAAGGTAACAATCTTTTAGGTGGAGACAGAGATACCAGAATGCCACAAGGCTGCAGATAGCAAGGTTGTCACCCCCAGCCCACCCCCAAAGTAATAGGGTAATTGGCATGTTCCCCTATAAATTGATTAGCTATGTGTTGGAAGTCAGCTTCTTCTCCATACTAGGCATTCAAGTCTGTTAAAGAGTAAATAGAGTTGTTTCAAAGGAAGAATTTTAAAGAGGACTGCAGACAAACCCTGTTCTCAGATTCTCAAAGTATCTCATTAGAGTTAGAAGGGACTCTTGGGACCATTTAGGCCAAATCCTTGCTTTTGAGAAAAGGGAACTGAAGCCCTAGAGGGTAACTTGCTGAAATTCAAATCCTACTGCAATTGAGGCTTAGTTGATGTATTGTCAAATGGGAGCCTAAATCTCATACATTAACAGATTGTTTGAGCTGGTAGAGACCATAAAAGAATGCTGTGTTAACTGTATCATTTTACATCAGAGGGAACAGAAACCCAAAGTTAGCATCTGAGAACAGTAGCTTTCATTCAGGCTACTAAACTTTGACTCCTCAGGGGCATGGATAGTTATTAACTTGGTGCCTAAAAATGTGTAGCCCTGGTCTCATACTTCAGGACAAGCTGCAAAGGGAGACCTTCAGATGATTCAAGTTCACTCTAGTTCCCAAGTTCATTTCCCTCCTTCACCCAAATTGTAGGGAAAGTTTAAGCAGCATAGGGATGGCAAAAGCTTTGAAAGGAAGAAATTTCTAGAAGAAAGACACAGTGGGGACATTTCTCAGAAGACGAGCCAAGAGGGGCTCATCACCTAGATCCTTCTTCTGCCTTACCCACCCTCAAGTACTGTCACCCCATCTCTCCTCTCTAGGGGTAGGCAATGCTGAAGTTTCAGAGAGAGCTCCTAGGTCTACTCTAGGGGAACACTGCCCCCTCCCCAGGGCAGCCCAGCTTCTTGTTTAAGTGCCCCCTGGCCTGTCTTATTCAGGTTCATTGCACTTTCAGCTTTGGTTCTCCTTTCCAACTCCCTGGTCTCTATGTCTTAGAAATGTTTGAAAGGCAAGTTAGGGTAAAAATTAAGGGGAAAGACTAGAATTGAAGAGGTAGAAGAAGTCCCGGAAAGGGACAGCCCTCCTAAAGTGGCAGAGGAACTAAGGGAAGGTCCCTTTCCAGCATGACCATTTGATACTCCCTGACTGCCATTGCTAGGTGGTACCCATGCTTTGAGGAGGTCCTTGGGACCTCTGGATGCACTGACAGGCTGGCTTGACTCATGCTCTTGGATCAAGAAAAGGTCAAAATTCAAGT
This sequence comes from Pseudocheirus occidentalis, assembly GCA_028646575.1. NCBI lineage: Eukaryota > Metazoa > Chordata > Mammalia > Diprotodontia > Pseudocheiridae > Pseudocheirus > Pseudocheirus occidentalis. Next base: position 267,223,151 of record CM053595.1, on the reverse strand, counting down.
GTTCCTTGCTTCAGCCTCTCCCTGAACAAGCAAACAAGAAAACTAAACCATGCCCTCTTCCATTTTCACCCTGTCTAGACTATGCCATAATTCCACTAGGAATTCTGTCTCTCCCATCAACCCCCATTCTCTCCTGATTTTCCTGTTAGCCTGAATTTAAACCACACCCCCCTACCCTAAGGCCAATTTTCCACCCTTTGTCTCATCCATGCTATCCTAAATTCAGCTGTAGACCAGATGATCTCTAAGATTCTGTCCTACTAAAGTGCTGTGATTCTATTATCATATAATTCTATGATATTATGATTTTATGATACTATATCCTCTCCCATTGTATAAACAGGAAAGCTTGAAACAAAGGAAGTAAAATGGCCTGTCAAATCTCAAACATGTATGCACTGATAAAACAAGGACAAGAAGATCTCCTGAAGCCCAATTCAGCAGCTATGTGGCACAGTAGATAGAGCACTATGTCCACAGTCAGAAAGTACTGAATGTAAATCCCTAGCCTGAGACTTACTAGCTGAGTGACCCTAGGCAAATAATTTCACCTCCAGTCTGCCTTGGTTTCCTTAAATGTACTTCAGGGATGAAAATAATAACACCTCACAGGGTTGTTGTGAAGGTTGTCAGGGTTTTCTTCAGTACCCCATGATGCTTAGTGTTATTATGGCCTAAAGTCTGTCTCCAAGTCTAACTAGGAATGATTTAATAAAGCAGAAAAGAGCCAGGATGGTATAACAGGACTGGAATTCAAATCCTACTTCTGTGACCCTGACAACAATGCTTTACCTCTGTGGACTTCCTGCCAAATGGGGAGTTTAGAATAGGTCCTTACCATCACATCCAACTCTTAAATCCTGTAGCACTTAGATTAAACATCTAATTAGATTCTCTGCTGTTGATATATACGTACAGATATGGAGAGAACAGGTTCTCCATCTTCCTGAAGGGATGAAGCTTCTTCCATTTCAATGGTTATAATACTAAATCTCCAGCCCTTTTGATCTGGTGTCCTCATTACATATTTCTCTTACCACCTCTTCAACACCAGTATTGCCTCCCCCCCTATATTCCAAATTACTGACCTAAGTATTCCATGCAAATATCACATTTCCTACAGATGTGTGTGTGTGTGTGTGTGTGTGTGATTTTCAAATATTGGTAAGCCTATGTCTGCCTAGGTGTATGAATATACCTAGGGAGGGCAAAGCAAGGGAGGGGAGATATTGTGTTGAATACGCCTATATTTTAGCTGCATGATTTCATCTGCTTGCTTAATAATTAATTGCTTTATCTGTAAGAAGGGGGAATAGATCTTATTGGATTCTCTACACTGGTTAATAAATAATGTAGCTTGACGTTAATGAACTACAATTGTGTAGGAGTAAAAAAGTATTTTCCTATGGCCACTGTTTACTTCAGGAAAAGTAATATCCTAAGAGGCAGGGGCAATAGTCATGAATTCTAGTCCCAGCTATGCCACCATGTGACTTTAAGGCAAATCACTTCCTTTCTTGGGCATCAGTAACTCCCTTAGTAAAAAGAGGGAACTGGATCAGATGGCTACTAAAGTCCATGTAAGTTCTATGTTCGTTGTTTTGCTTTCTAACAGTTTAAGTTCTAAGGGCCCTTTGAGGTCTGACAGTTCTGTGTTATAACATGCTTTCTTCCATGATCCTTTGTATCTCCGACATTCTAATTTTATGTCTAGGTCTTTGATATTTAAATACTTCTTAAGACTGACAAATCTTTTTTTTTTTTTAACCTACAGTGGAGTTCCCTCCACTGGGGCAAGTATATCTGAACCACTCCACACTTCACTAGATGCTTTAATGAGCTGTTGCGGCCATAAAAAATTTCTTATCTAGTGACCGATCTCTCTGCACTTACTGAGTCTGGTCTCAGGGGTTTGTTGCTGGACCTTTGCTTCCCAACTTGATAGACATTTTTGGGGCCTGGGTTACAATAGAATAGCCTTAAAGAAGCTGGGATCAAATGGAAGATTTTAGTTTAGTCTACATATTACAAGAGAAAAGATATTTCCTCTAGAGATGACTGCTGATGCTAAGCTCTAGTGTTATTTTAATGTTAACTTATCTAACTCAACAATTATTTATGGAGGGTCACCTTGTACAAAGCTCTGTGGTCTTCTGTACTGAAGGTGATAGTGGTATGACTAAAATATGATTGATGCCCTCTAAAAGTTAATATTCTAGTATGGGAAACATATCACACATATAACCATAATAAAAATTATAACATGGCAAATGCTTATGAGAAAGTGGTAGGAGAGATTCCAGATGAACTCAGGCAAGCACACAATAAGGTTGCTCTTCTTTCTTCACATTGAAATAACTGGCTGGTGAAGAATGGACTAATTCTTACATCTTCTAAGGCTCCAAATCTATATATTTTCTCCATATTAATAGATGGAGATATTCCATGTTCCATCTCCATGCTTTGGTGATGGCTATTCCCCATGAATAAAATGTACTCCCCTAACACTGCCAGTAAATAAACATCCTTTTCTTCCTTGATTGTTGTTTTGTCCTTTGTTCTAGAAGACTACCTATGACATCAGGAAGGCAACGTCATGACTGGCAAGTGAACTGGATTTAAGTGAGGCAGGGCTATGAAACTCAAGCCTCATTCTCTCCTCTCAAGCCATTTGGGTCCACTGGAAAGATATAGATTAGGATGACTGGAGATGGCCCCCATCTTCCTTGAAGACAAATCTCAAGAACCACCTTTTATATAGAGCCTTTCTTTATCACCAAAATTGCTGATGCCCTCTCTTTTAATGTTGTATTTCATCATCATGAATTTATTTTGTAAGGATTCTCTTCATATTCATTCTGTATATAAATAAATATATATATATATATATATATATATATATATATTCTTGTCTTCCCCCTAGAATGTAAGCCTTTTTTGTCAATAGGGAATGATCCATTCACTGTATATTTATCTCCAGCAAATAGTGCCTGGCATATAGTAGAAGCTTAATAAATACAGACTGGAGACTTTGATATATTCCAAAGGGCTGTAAGAGAAGGTTTTTTTGATGTTCTCTTAGGTGACTGCTGTTTGCATGTGTACACTATGACTCACCCTTTCTAAAATGAGAGCTTTATGACCAATTAGGTACCACAAGAATTCCTAATAGATGTCAACCAGGTTACAACAGAACGGTATCATCATAAAATGCAGAATTTCTAGGGGCTTAGATGTCATCTAGTCTAACTAATATCACACTGAGACTCTCCTCTATAACATTCCCCAAACATGACCCTCACATTTTTCTATAAAGCTGTGAAGGGAACTCTACAACCACCTGAACTGAACCATTCCACTTGCACCTGGCTCTGAATGTTGGGAAGATTTTCCTTCTACGAATCCTAAATATGCTTCTCTCTAACTCTCATGCATTACTCCTTTGGGGTAAAGAAGAATAAATTAATTCCTCTCAGGTGACAGATTTTCAACTACTTGAAAGCAAAAAATATCCTCATCCTCATCACCACCACTATCACCCAACCTGTTTTCTCATCTCTAGGTCAATTATTTCAATGGACGCTCATGTGTAATAATCTCAAGACCCCTCACCATCCTGGTCATGTTCCTTCAGATGCACTCTAGCTAGCAGTGCCTCTCCTAAAATATGGCACCCAGAACTGAACACAACATGACAGGTATGGTCTGAATGGGGCAGAGAGCAGTGGAGTTATCACCTTCCTCATTCTGGACATCATCAATGAAGTCCAAGATCAAAATAGTCTTTCCTGCTCATTCTGTAACACAAATTTTTATTGACACACTGCCTATCTTCCCTCTATCATTCATATATCAATACAACCACATCCTCTTATCAGCTCTCAATACTACTCTCCCTTGCCATTGGTTAAGACACAGCCAATCCAGTCTAGTCACATAGATGTAATGTATGATTAATTGTGAGATTTAGGTGGCATTTTACAGCTACAATGAGATTTATAGAAAAAATTTCCTAACAATGAGAGCTTCTCAATAGTGGAATGAGTTGTCTCAACAAGTAGTAAGTCACAGAGGGTAAAGGGAATATAGATCTTAGAATCACCAGTTTTGGAGTTCCAAGGAGCAACAAAAATTCACCTAGTCTAATCCACATACTTTAGAGAGGAGGCAGTTGTTTCCAAGCAAAAATGGGATGGCTTTGGGGTCCAAATCTCTCTTTTTTTTTCACAGTCCCATACTACCTCATAATAACACTACGGACTGAATAGTTAAGACCAGTATCAGGATAATCCAGGTAAAAATAAACTGCTTTGAAACACAAAAAATGCAGGAGACTTGACTGATCAGGCTGACTACATTTGTTTCGAACTGGAACAAATTATTACTCTGCTATTAAGCTTTGGTCATATAAACAGACTTCAGATTCACTTTTCTCCTTGGACGTACCTACTTCTAAGATCTCTGCACTGAAATCTTGATTCTAGGACATAATAATTCAATTACATCCCACACTGACTGTGAATCAATATTCCAAGGTTCTTGTCCCCCTTCTACTCCCGACTTGGCTGAGTGACTTTGGATAAGTCTCTACTTCTATGGGACTTTGTAGCTTTAAAATGCTGTTGGATTTTTGTTGGATTAATACTTTCAGTTCTCACATTCCATGAGTCAATGATAGCATGCCATTGGCAATATTATTCTAACTATACTTGTAAAGCAATTCCAAATCGGCACTATATTAAACATATTTTAGTAAGATGGTCATTAGCAATGATTCAGCAGACCCAAATTCTAGTAATGGTTCTGCTATTAACCAGCTTGTGACCTTGAGTAGTGTGGCCTAGTAAAAAGAACATTGGCTTTGCAGTAAGAGAACCCATGTTAGATTCCTGTCTCAGATTTTTTAAAATATTTGCATAATCATGGTCAAATCTCTTCACATTTCTTGGCATCAGTTTCTCATCTACAGAATGGAAATATTTTCAATATAACTAAAAGGTTGTTCGGAGAAAGACAACTTTCAAATTGTGAAACACATTAGAGGTCTGAGCTATTTATTAAGTTTCCTCCTGTTTCTATCACTGATTTTACTCATCTGCAAGACTAAAGAAAGCACTGGATCAGAATGAGCTCCTAGTCTCCTCCAGGTGTAACTGTATATATACTTCTATGCTCCTAAAAGTCCATCAGTTAGAAAAGTATAAGGTGAGCCCTTGGTGAAAATACCTTAATAAATGCTAACTAGAATTTTTACTTTCATTTTTATAAGGAAGACAAATGTATAAAGTATGTTCAAAGATAGTCTTTATTCCAATGGAAATGAATAGGCTATCACCTCCAACAAGACAACTGAAAACAAACTTATATTGACTTTTTGCTTCCTTTTCCTCTCATATTCTTGATGCCAGATCATCTTTAAAATTTGGATTACAGTCCTGAAGAAACATGACTAACTCCACACTCAAAAATCAAACACATAGGAAGATCAATTCATTTAACACCAAAAATTGTATAAACAAGTAATCTTAATAGCATTTTCCCCTGCAAACTCACTATCAACATATTGTGAGCTGAAATGAAAATGGATTACAGTATCCCAAAAATTAAAAATGGATCTGTACACATATTTCCCAAGATATTCTACTGCCAGAGAGTATTTAATCAATCCTCAACCTTCTTTTATTACTATTGATGGAATAGAAAATTATCCAGAAATAACTGATCAATACAGAATTCATCTGCAGCGTGTGACCCCTGCGCCATGGCAACTACTAGCATTTGGAATCCCATATCTCAGGTGGGCTTTGTTTATCATTACATTTTCTTGATGATTTGGCACTTTTAAAATTAATAATGCATATTTCAGGAGAAAACTTCATTCCCATTATTGCCCCTTGAAAACCATCATCCATCAGATTCTCTGGCACCAGAAATGCTTTTGCATCTATTTGCTGTGGTCCCGTGTTTATGGAGTGGGATTCCCCAAGCCTTCAGGAACTTTTTATCTTGTGCCTCACATCTCAGTGGATGTAATTAAAAGCACTCCATTATGGGCCTGAGGAGTGTGTCTGAAGGAGTACTTGGATCATGGCCCATCTATCATGTAGGTACAAATGCATTTCACTGAGGCAGAATCAATCTGGAAAATTTTCCAAATGGGCAAGAGATATCTTGATAGCCTCAGAAACCACAGTGGGCTCTCTTAACTACTGCTTTCTGGGGCCCCCTTTTGAGTCTGAAGACATTATTGACATCTCTGGTGGCTCGTTACCTCATTGTATACCTTATATTGAAACTAATAGGAGAGCATTTAGGTATGTCATTAGTGTTATGGTCCATCTGCAAAAGCTGGTCCACATGCAGATAAATTTAGATATGTTCCCATACATTTGGGAAAGCTAAAAAATTTTTAAAATATTATCTGTCATATCAGAAGCCCTGGAAACAGAAACTAGACAATTTCAATTTTTTTCTTTTAAATGACAATTTAACCAAAATAAAAAGATCTGGAACCCAAATCAGGAAGAACAAAAAAATGGGCTATTCCTCTATAGGCAGTAATAACTGTTATAGTTATTACTATTGCATAGTAATAACTATAATATATAACTATAGTTTTATAATATACTATGAAACTAGTATAGTTATATACCACACACATATGTAACTATATATGTATATATACATATAAATAACTAGCATTTACATAGTGATTTAACGTTTTCAAAGATAGAGATGTCTCTCTTGGGGTACTTGCCATTATTACCCCTATTCTGCTAGTGAGGAAACTGAGGCCAAGAGGTCAGGTAACTTGCTCGGAATCACAGCTATTAATCATCTAAGGTAGAATGTAAATTCATTTCTTTCTGACTCCAGCATCAGGTCTCTATTTATTGTGCTACCTAACTGCCATACTGGTGAAAAGCATATCCCATTTGTGCCTTCTCATTCTGTGTCTCTTCTGCATGCTCATCCACAAATCCTATAGCAGGATGCACAGATTCAGAGGCTTTACTCTAGATCCTTTGATATTTGGCAGATTGAAGCATCACTGTCTTCATGCCAACCTTTGCTCTTGCCTCATAAATGGATTACTTTCATTTCTGGGTTTATGTGTCTTTTGATGATAGCTTTTGTATCACTTTTCATGAACACTGACTTCGTCCTTGATAATAAGTTGAAACTTATTTATACTCTCTCTTCTTCCCTCTGTTGTTTGGGTAACTTGCTATTCTGATTCTTCTGAGATTTTGCCATGCTATGACTCAAGACAAATATGGAACTGGTGGGACAGTACTGGTATTAAAAAACAAGGCAGTCTACGATCATTGAAAGAGCTTCTCAAATACCATCCTGCCCATTCACTTACTCCTGTTCAAATCTTAGCCTAGCTCAATGCCTATCTGCACTGTTTGTCCATTATATATGTATCCAAGAACTTACTCAGTGGACTGACCATTAAACTGCAAGTCATAATCTGGGAAATATGCATTCTTTACCCACCTGGTTTTTCCCTGTATGGATTGTTGTGCTGATCTTTTTTTAAGTGGTATGGACATCAGTGAAGAGGCCCTGTAGTATTCTGGAGCCTGAGATCATCAGCACAATGTTATCCACAAACAGAAGCATTTAGGCCTGCCAAATCTAATATAAATGGAATTCTCTCCCCATGACCACTGAGCCAGAATGCTGCCATACTGACTTGGGCAGCACAGAAACTTTTTACTGTTTTTTAAAGTATATCAACACACATAATCTGAAATGGGCAAAACCAGTGGGGAAACTCGTGTTTCCAATTTGAAACCATTCATTCATTTGGGATTTCCAGGCTCGATTTCAAATATATTTCCCTTTAAGTCTCTTCAGTCCAATGAAAGAAATTAAAGTAAATAATATGAAAAGGTAGCTTTTTTGCCTAAATTACATAAAATACTAGTTTTTCTTCTCCCTTTCTTCTGTTCAACTTTCTCTTTCCTTCCTTCTTTCCTTCCTTCCTTCCTCCCTCCCTTCCTACAGCCTAGATTTTGTAGAAAATTAGAAGACCTTCTACTTTACTTTGCCTGAAAATGTACTCGGCATAAAACATAGATGATAAAGACATACCTGTATCACGCATTCAGTAGTACACATTGACATGGGAAGGTCACTTAGAGGTCATTATTTTATAAATGAGGAAAATGAGGCCCAGAGAGTTCATGAGATCTGCTCAATGTCATATGGGTAGTTAAGTAGATTCTCGATTATAGTACTTTTGTTTCTCTGGAAATAAAGTAATCTTAGCACATAATTAACATGCAGTTTATTAAATAGGTACATTCCAATATATATGACTCATTACAAATTTTTGCAAAGTAAATCCTATTTTCAACCTACTTTCCACTATAAAATCAGAGATAAAATGGTATATTCTCTTGGGAGCAGGTAGAGGGAAAAGGGGTGGCAGTAGTCTAAAGTCTCACATACACTAAAGTATTAAGAGCTATAATTTTTTTAGTAGCAAAAAATTTTAAGAAAAGAAGATGTTCAACAATTGTGGAAAGGTTAAACAAATTAGAATACATGAGTGTAATGTGATATAACTACATGGGAAGAAACAATGATTTTCAAGAGATCAGAGAAGTACAAGAAGTTATAGGAACTGATGCAGAACCAAGAAAATGATACACATAATGACTACTACAATGGAAATGGGAAGATTTAAAAAAAAAAAAAGAAACTGATCTCTATTTATATAATTACCAAACTTAGTCCTGCAATAAAGATAAGAAAAGGCACTGCCATTCCTTCATGCAAAGATAAGGACTAGAAGTACTTAGCACAGTACCTAGCATACCGTGTTATGTTAGCTATTATTATGGGTGGGAAATACTGCATATACTATGTCAAATACCATCTGTGCTGTAAGTTAGTTTAATGGACAACTTTTAATTTACTTTCTTTTTTCATTCTTGCTTTTAATGGATGGCTCACTGAGAAGCAGAGAGAAGGACAGATGTGGGAAATTAAGGTGATGTCAAAAGACTTCAATAAAAGAAACTAAAGCATGGATTTGGATTTGGATTCAGGAAAGTTTGTTTTGAGTCCAGATTCATTAGTCAAGTCACTTCCCAGGAAGAAAATGAAGATAACAATACCTAAAATGTCTCACAGGCTTAGTAAAAGGAAAGGACTTTATAAACCTTAAAATGTTTTTTAAGTAATTTCTTATCACTGCTTTTTTTGGCATTTGGATTAGGGTGGAGTTTAACAATACATTCATCACCTCTGTGGGCTCCCAGCAGAAGAAAGATTTCAGAAAAAGGAAAAATTAATGTGTCACATGAATGGACCAAGTGTAACAGGAATCTGAAGCTCTTTCCTGCCCCTAGACCCTTTGCTTAAGTGGCTCCAAGAATGTTCCCTGATTTGAAAGTATATTCTGACCCCTAATAGGCTGAATGTGGTCATGTGGAGCCTGTGGCAGGAGACTTGCTTTTTGGGAATGGCCACACCTTGTTACTTTGTAATTGGACAGTGGGTCAAGAGGGCTGTGAAATTCTCTGACCCACGAGAAGCCTATATATACGTCCTGACGTGAGGTTTCCTTCAGGGCTCACTTTGAGAAGAGTTGTGTGATTTGGCCAGATGAGAGACTCTGGGAAGCCGTTGATCTCACCCCCACTCTGCCACCCCACCCTTTGAAAAACCCAGATGTTGGTGCTTCCCTCTCTGTTAACTTGAATAGGTAATGGATGTGATGGTCAAATGGTTGGAAGCCCATCTGCTGATCTGTTTCTTGGTCTCCTTGTAACTTGTGCCTGTAACTTGGGTTTGTATTCTCTGGAGTTCAGGCTGCTGACTTTTTCCCCTGAACTAGGTAAATGATATGCTTGTTTGATTGAAGAAAGATTGTTAACCCATTTTGAATTGCTTTCCTTTAGAAAAGTAGATCTAAGAACCTGTGCTAGCAGCTGCCCTGGGTATGTTAGGGTACTTGCTCATACACCAAGGAAGCAGCTTTCTGTCCTTAACAGAATTAGACCTCTCTAATTCAAAATTGGCCCTTCCCTTCAAAAGGGGTACTATCACCAGATGAGCAAGAGATGCTTGGAATGGAGGTACAATTAAGTCTTCAACTCTCTAGAAGCACTGAGACCCTATAAAAACTCAAGGAAGAACATAGAAGATAATTACACCTGGCCTGATTAGAAATTAATTCTTTCAAGAATTTCTCTTTGGCCCATAGCTCTTCCTTATTCTTAGGCAGACACAGCAGTAATTGATAGGAGAATTAGTTCCTCCCTACAGTCTTGTTATTTGCCCTCTTTGAGTGGGATAAAGATCAGGAACTGGGCTTTGTTCTGACATTCTGAGAGTTACAGTGTCCCTTGCCTTCTCTGTTAGGTCTGGAGTGAGGAAGTTTGTGTAGGCCTCACATTCTGATACTCTCAGCTAATGTCCCCCAGGAAGACCCTCTATTTATGCCTATTTGTAGGAATGCTTAGATTTCTGTCTTTAAAAATTGTGCCCTAAATGTATAGAGGTTATTTCTGATCTGGATTTGCAAGCATTTACTGAGCCAGAAATTCCCCTGAAAGTTCTTGTGCTCCCAAGTCTTTATTAAATATTTCTGTCTTCCTACAAGATGGTCTCTGTTGATTTGCCAAGGCTGAGCTATCCTGTTGTCTCATCATCTATTTGCTTGAGGCAAGGTGGTTACAGTAGAGAGAACACTGGATTTGTACTTAGTAGACTTGGTTTCAAATCCCCTGTCTTCTATTTACTACTTATATGGTTGTGGGCAAGTCACTTGAGGTCTCTGGGAGTCAGTTTCCTAATCTGTAAAATGACGGGTTTGGACTAAATGAACCACAGATCTTCTTAATTGTCTGTCTTGCTCCCTAGGAAGCAGGAATCAAGTTTTTGTTTTTATCTTGTTTTTTCTAACTCAGTCACCTAATTTGAGAAAAGATAAAATAAACAAAACACTAATCTATTCAAACCTACACAATACAGTAAAAACAACAGGATAACTAGGTGGCACAGTAAACTGATTGCAAGGCTTAAAGTCAGGAAGACCTGAGTTCAAATCTAGCCTCAAACACTTACTAGTTGTATGACCCTGGACAAATTAGTTAACCTTTCCACCTATTTTCTCATCTGTAAAATGTGGATAATAGTAACACCTCCCTATTGCTGTGAGAGTAAAATGAGATATTTGTAAAGTGCTTTGCAAACCTAACAGCCCTATGTGACTACTAGTCATTTTATATTATTATTTTTTTACTAAAAATATGAATCCCCAGAGTCACAGTTCTGCTACTAACTTGCCATATGACCTTGGGTCATTACCTTTCCCTCTTGATGTCTCAGTATCTTTAAAATGAGGAGGCTAGACTGGATGATCTGTGAGTTTCCTGCTGGCTGTAAAATTCTATGATTAATGGGCTGCATTATTCTAATAAGATTGAGGATAATATAGAACCTACAGCAATTTAAGCCAATTCTATCAATCTCCTATAGGAGGCCATTATAAGGAAAAGGGACTGACACTTTCCTGATTTGTGCAGAGGATGCTTCCTTTGGATTTCTCAGGTGTCCGAATTAGATTAATTATCCCCCCTTTTTCCCTATTTTCCCACCTGGCATCCCCCCAGCTCTGAAGAGATAACCCCCTGCCTAGTGCATTAGTATTCCCAGATCTTAGAGACAAAACTGTAGATAAAGTTTTTAACCTCACTCACGACACCAGGAATACAATCATAGTATTATGAGTATGATAGCCTCTGTGCCTCCGGGAGAAAATACAATTTCTGCCTCATCAAGTTTTATTGATAAAACACAGATGTAGTTATATTATTCAGATGACTTTCTGAATCTGTTTCTTGCCTTTTCCACCATTTTTACATAATCTTTATGTTCTTCTTATTGGATAAGTAATCATTTGGGATGTGTTAAAAGGATCAAAGATTAAAATGTTTTTTTTTAAATTTGCCCACACCTGTGACTTGCACACACACACATGCGCACACACATGCCATGGATTCTGACATTTTGTATTATTTTGGTTTTAGTAACCAATGTGTTGCCACCTACATTTAAGCAAGCGATCTGAAAACTCCTTTAAGAAATTCTGTCCATCTTCCTTCCCTACATAGTAATGAGGTAAAAGATGGCTCACATAACCACTTTTTTGTAGCTGTTTTGTATAATTTTAATAAAACACATGTGGGAGGAATAAAATTAGCATTTTCTCCCTCTTTCCCCATTGCCACCATCCTAGTCTAGGCCCTCATTACAACCCACTTAACTCTTCTTGCCTCTTAACCAGCTTTCCCTTGTCTAGTCTCTCCCCCTCCAACCCACCCTTCACAGTTTCCAAAAGATTTTTCCATATGTTCAGATCTGATCATTTCATTCCTTTGCTCAAAAACTTTAATGGTTTTCTTGTACCACTTTACTTGGATTTGCATCTTAGGATAGTGGCTAGCATATAATAAATGCTCTGTTTATCTACCTATCTTTTTATTGCCTATAAAAAGTTCCAAAATCCTTTGCCCAGAATTTGAGACCCTACAAAAGTCTGTGCTATCTTATTCAAATTAAATATTCCCCCCTTCAGCTATTCTCCATCTAAAGTAGACTATTTAACATCTCACATGTACAACCTATATTTTTTAGCCTGTCTTTCCTGATTACTATTTTGTGGCCAGAATGCCCTAATTCCCCAGCCTCCAATAGTAAAATATTCCCTGCTTCATACCACACATATCAAAAACAACCCTGTCCATGAAGAGTTCTCTGACTGCATCCTCCCTGCTAGAATGTTCTCCTCCTATGAATTTGCCCAGAAATGTGTTTGTATCTTTCATATAGTTATTCTGCATTTTATCTGTTTTAGCTATAGCTACTAGATTTTAAGTTTCTTGTTTCATTTCTTTATTCAAGCACCTTGGTATACTTAGTATAGTATATATGGTTGACAAAACTGATAAATGTTTGGAAAAAGGAGAACTTGACATTAAGTACATGTGCAGATTGTATAAAATAAAATGAATAAAGAACAAGATATGAAGCCGACCTTTTGCATCCAAAGAACTGTAAAACCATAGGCTCTCAGATCTAGAAGATGATTCCAAGGCCACCTAATATGAACTGTACCTTTCTCAAGAATCCCTAGTACAACATCACTTTACAGAAACTCATAGCTGAATAGGACCCCTGAGGTCACCTTTTCTGCCTGCGTCTTAAACAACAATCCCTCTAATATTTACCTAACAGTCATCAAACCTTTGTCTGAAGCCTTCTAGTGAGGAAGAATATACTACCTACCTCCCAAGGCAGACCTATTCTATTTTGGGGGACAGTTACCAAGTCTTTTCTTATCTCAAGAAGAAATCTCTCCTTATACAACTTTGAGTCAATCCTCCTGACTTTGCTAAATGGGGGCAAGAAGGACAAGGCTACTAGATAAGAGGGCTTCTGCAAGCTACTCTGTCCTCTTAAGCCTTCCCTCCTCAATACTCAAAATTCTCTGGTCTTCAGTTGATAATAATTCAATATCATTCTTGAACTTTAATAAGGGCCAGAGCCTAAACTAATCAACCTGGAGAAGAGCCTGGACCTAAAAGCTTCTTTATTCTCTGAAGTAAACTGAGAGAATTCCTCTTCCTATGTCAACAAAGCCAGATGGGGCTGACTTAAGAGCATTTTTCCTCTGTTTATAACCATTAAGAGTGAGCCCCTTAACCCAATACACTATCATAAATATTTTCTTATCTTAATATTTTTATTTTATGGACACATACTGTGTTACACATGTTAGTGGTAACGAAAACACTAATATCCTGGGTTGTAATTTCAATTGACACTTTGGTCAACTCTCTCATTTCATTATATTTACCACCTATGCAATTTAAAAAATTTCTCATCATATGGCTAAACATATATGGAGATTATCAGTTTAAGTGACACAGACATGCTGAGTTGGAATTTGTTCTAAAACACATTTAAGCCTGGTCATTCTTTTATCAGTTTGTCAGAACTTAGGTTTTGGCTCCTTGAGATGTACAAGTTTGCTAGATTCAGCTAGCTTTGAGGGAATAAACAATACAGATTTACATATCACCTAGCCTGTTTGCCTCCTTTAACCAAACCTTCAGGATGACACAGTCAATTCCCCAAATGACTTGATCTTCCCCAAATGACAAAAGGTACTTGATGGAACCTTTGTTCCATCCTGACCATCCTATTCTGGATTCCCTCTAGCTTATTAATATCATCCCAAAAGATAAATCCCAGCCTTGCATATATTACTGAAGATAAATTCTAAAAAGGCAGAGAATAACCACAATAGCTAGCATTCACTTAGTACTTTGAAGTTTAAAAAGTCCTTTATATACGTTAATTCCTTTAATCCTCACAAATACATGGTGCTATTATTATCCCCATTTTACAGATGAGTAAACTGAGGTACACAGGGGTCAAGTGAATACTTGATATAAAACTAGCAAACGCTTGAGTCAGGATTCCAGCTCAAGTTGTCCTTACTCTTAACCACCTAGCATGGGAACACTATACCTCTTTTAATGTAGCCCAATGGTAACACCAGCTTTTTGACTGTCATTTCACATATCTATTCATATTAAGCTTAAACTCCACTCAAATCCTGTAATGGGAATGGGAATTTGAAGATCTCCCTGCCCCTTAATAGACCTAGGGAGGAGCTTGAAGACCTCCCCCTGCTGTAAAAGTAAATTATGCCCCCTAACAGGCTGAATGTAGTCACATGGAGGCTGCGGTGGGAGGAGTTTGCTTAAGGGAAACAGAGTCCATAGGAAGTAGGAATCAGAGCCAGAGAGATAGTGGAATAAAGAGGTGCTCAGAGGAGGAGATAGGTTTGTGAGCAAATATTGATCTTATATTGGTTTGTGGTTAGGCTAAAGGATGCTGTGGCTCCTCTCTCAGTGTTATTATGGCTTCAGAATATCTTTGGTACTATGATGCCATCTGCTTACTGGTTTTGAGATTCAATTTTCTGGTGTCTAAATAAATGTTTCAATTCTGTCCTCTATCTGCAGATCTATTATATTTTGTGATCAAAGGTTATACAATATTTATAGTCAGGATCTTTATCATGATTGGGGCACTGTAAATATTGCACTGGTGCTACAGACCCCAAGATCTTTGTCTGCTATCCAGTCAAGCCATAAGCAACTAATACTTAAAAAGGTGATTATTTTGAATCTAACTATAAGACTTCACATTAATTGCTATTAAATTGTATTTTCTTATCTTCAGCTTGGTATTCTACCCTCCAATATGATTGCAATTCCTTCTATTTTGTGGTCAAATATACTACACTTTACGAACTCCAGGAAACCCTCTATCCACCTGAAGCTGCCTATTACAGTTATGGACACTTCCAGTTGGTAAGGTAATTTGGTAAGATGTTATTTTCCCCCTACGTTACCCTACATATATGCCTTACTACCAAGATATAAACTTATTTCCTATAATAAATACTTCAGTTTGAATATTAACCTGGAATCACCAAAGTGGATGGGTTTCTCACACCCAGAGGGTCTGGATCCAGTCCCTCTACCCTAATTTTTGCATTTCCTTACTATTATGCAAGCAGTGGTGTGATGGAGCCAAGCTGATTATTAAATTTTCGGCATGAAAATTTGAAATCGGCAAAGACTACAAATCAAGGACAAGTCCATTAAGACCACTCCTACCCCTCATTTTTCAAACAAGGAAACTGAGGCCAAGGAAGGGCAAGTAAAATGTCCAATGTGACACTATAAGCACTGGAGGTGATATATGAACCCAGGTCCTCTAACTACAAAGTTAGTGCTCTTCTGACCATACCATAAACTGAACAATGAGTTGTAAGAGGCCAAATTAACTTTCTAAAGTCTCCGTGACACACCACAGTAATAATTTAATTTCTTGTCTTAGTATCCTCATTACCTGGCACATAACAGAGGCTTAATGTTGTTGCTTGTCCTTCATTTCAAAGAAGACCAGTGACATCACAGGATGATGTCTTACCTAGCGATGAACTGGATTTAAGTGAGGCAGAGTTGCACAAAGTCATCAGCCTTACTCTATTCCAGAGTAAGAGAAGTTCAGTGGCAAGACAGAAATCAAGACAACTGGAGACAACTTGGGATGCAGTGGATAATCTTGATATGTCTCATGTCTGACTGAGCTCTAAGCATTCCCACAACACCTGCTTTGGTCACCTTCATGGCCAATGGAACAAACCGTTCTCATCCACCCATTCTAGTGGGGGAAACCCATATTTGAGGTAGACATCCCCCTAACTCATCAACAGATCTGAGGCCTATCAGTTGCCCTCAATATGATTCGGCCCATCTGACGAGATGGTGTACTGGGGTGTGGCTGCTGCATATGCTACAGCTTCCTGGAGTCACAGATGAGAATTGAGTGCCAGGTGAACACCAAAGGTGTGTAAGCAGCCCTGAAAAGGTTCAGCAGCCCTCACACCAGAAGTGCCAGTCCTCCCTGAACACCCATGCATGCCGACTGAATCAGTAGCACCCATGATTCTAAAATGCTATCACTAAAATGCTATAATCCTAAAAGTTTAAAGTTGTAAAAAAATCTTGGAAAATAAGAAAGGAGCTTAGAGAACATCCAATCCACCCACCCCACTCCAATCCCTGTCAGTTTACAGACAAGTCAACTGAGGTACACAGGGAAAGTAACTTGTGAAAGGTCAAAGAGCCATGACCTGAACTCTCTCATCTCCCAGACCAGTGATATTTCCACTAATACCTCAAATCTCATTGCTTTAATGCTGCATTTTCACTTAAAAAAAAAACTGAATGTTAGAAGTAGAAGGAATCTTAAGAAATCATGAGGCACAGAGCGGAAAGTTACTTGGCCAAGGTCACAGAAAAGGGCAAATGAGGCACAGGGCACAGAGCTGAGATATGCTTTAAGGGGTCATGACTCTGACTCCATTACCCAATCTAAACTTTTTTTTTTTTGCTGTGGGGTTAACTTTAGAAAAAGGCTCTTTTTAAGTACGCAATCTCATTACCTGGAAAAGAGAGGTATTTTTCCTTCCTAGTTAGTCCAAGTTAGTCCTGCTATATGGGTCTGAAGACAGTGGGAGACCTTGCTTTTAATGATAATAGTTTGGAAATGTAGGAAATCATGATTTTTCTTAATCCCCTTGTTGCTTCTGCATTTGAAAATCTTAAATGCAAGAAGAGCTTTTTCACTTTGGAACCCAAGAAGATTTCAGTGGGCTACCCATGGTGCCTAAAGCACTCAGTCAATATCTTCCCCACTTTGTTCTTCAGAATGTCAAGTGGAACTTAGGACTTGATTTTAACATAACTCAAACGTTCCAGGAGTGAATGATTTGATATTTTGACAAACTTTCCTAACCAGTCTGCTTGATAAGTTGTTCACATTTCCATCAGAACATTTTTTTTTTCAAAAGAGAAACACATCAGAAAACACAAATGTAAGATTGTAAGATAAAATGTACATTTATATATAGTAAGACTTGGCATTTCCAGAGAGCTTTAAGGTTTGCAAATTTCTATCTGTAGATCACATTTAATCCTCACAACAAATTTGGGAGATAGGTGCTGTGATTATCCTCAATTTTACATATGAGAAAACTGAAAAGAGAAGTTAAATGACTTGCCCAGGGTCACACAGTGAATAAGTGACTGAGGCAGGATTTGAATTCAGGACTTCCTGATTCCAAGACTAATAATTACCCATTAGCAGCACTCTACAACTACTTATCAGATTTATATGTGAGTGCACAAACACATACGTATGTGTACAGATTTTATGTGTGTGTGTGTGTGTGTGTGTGCTCTCTGTGTGTGTTCCTTTTTCCATAAAAGTTCTATTCTAAAAGTCCCATCATGTTCTGATGTGACCCTCGATTCTTCTGACACCCACAGATCTGGTAAAGCTCTATCAAGCTAGAAAAGCATCAGTATGGAGAGAGTATATATTTATTGTTCAAGAATTCATTCAGTATGCAGCATTTAGACATGAAGTTGATGTGACCAATGGCTATTTAGAGGATGCTGAAACCCACACTCCCAAAAGACAGGTGGTATGGGGAAAGTTTGCCCTGAAGTGTTGGGAGGAAGAATATGTACTCTGGTTTTTCTGTAACTTTCAAGTAAACACTTCTTGGTTAAGGTTAATTAATGTTAACTGGTTAAATGGAACTGAGAAGCTTATCACTGGGGGTTGGGAAATAAACCAGAATCAGGGTTTAAGGTAAAAGTATTAGATACTTCCAACCCCTTAAGAGATCCCTAGAATGCTAAGGAAGAGCCATAGTCCAGCTCACTCTGTGAGATGGGTGAGGCCATAAACTGTCTTTAGAGACCTTCCACAGCTCTAGATCTCAATCAAAAATGGGGTTACCCCTTTTCCTAATAGAGATTTTTCTTTGACACACTGACTTATTTTTCACTAATGTCCTCTCCACTCCTCACCCTTACACACACACGTCCCATCGTCCTTCATTGTGGCAAACAACGACCCTGGAGTCTCATATGTTCTGCTAGCTCTTCTAAGTTCTGTCACGCTAAGACTGAAACCTAAGAAGAAAGGACTCTGTGATGGACTGTGTGTCTATCATCTAAGAAGAAGTCCTAGCTAAGAGCAGAAAAGATCATCACCAGAGTGCTGGTGGTGACCAAGGGACAAATACTTTTGGGTATATTATACCTTATGGAGACTATCACCTAATGTATGAAAGGGTCCTAATCAGAAGGAAGTGCCAAGACTAACAGAATCAGAGTTCCTTTGAATACTAAGAATGCAATTGTATACACAGGTATTTTCAATAATAAAGGGAAAATCTGAGGAGGTTCTATCAGAAAGTTCTTGTTCTCTCCTTTCATTCATAAAAGCAAGAGGGAGGAAAGAAATGTCAGCAGAGCCCTCTATACTGGGGGATTTGCATTACCTACAGATTTGATTGTGGGCAATTAAGAAATGTCTCTGAACCTTTATGTTCAGGGGCAGATGGAAAATATCTCGAAAAATCCATCCAACTAGACCCTTTAATTCTAGTACAATGCAGTCTAATAGTGCTTGTAGACACAGAAACGGGTCAAATCCTAGTTTTCATAAATTTCATAAATGAATTCATTAGTTGTTGACCTTGAAGAAGCCACTTTTCTTCTCAGGGTCCCAGTTTCCTCACTTGTAAAATATGGGAACGCAGAGGATCATTCATATACCATTTAGTCTAACCCCCTCATTTGACAGGGAAGGAAAACTAAGGTCCAGTGGGGGAAAGGTTGCAGATGTCCAGCTAGGATACAGACTAAGTGACTCCAAATTCAGCACTCTTTCCAAGGTATGGCACAGCTAACCACATCATCCTCTGTGTACTCCTTTAGAGCTCCAAATCATATCTGCTTGTCATCTGTGGATCTGAGACATGAAGACCCGAGTTAGGCTTACAGCTCTAAACAATTCATAGGTGACTCTGGGTAAGTTATTAAAGCTCTCTGAGCCATTGTCTTCATAGCTGCAAAAGAGGATAATAATTCTACTTCCTAACACAGGGTTTTGACAGATAAATGCTTCAAAAACCTTAAAGTGTTGCATAAATGTTTTATCTCACACACATATATTCTTATATACACATGTGTACAGATATATCACATATATATATGCATACACACATACATACAAGGTGTCCCAAAAGTCTTAGTGCAGAATTAACCTTTAAAAGTCGTGGAATAAGAAGGCCACTGAGGGAGTATATTCCTGTCATTTTCAAGTTTCATGTGAAAGTCAGAGGTTTACCCTGTTGGGGATGTAACAGAATACATCTTGTTCAGCCCAGCTTGCATCAATTAGCATCTGTGGTCCCTTCAAACTCTGTTGTTCTGGGGCGGCTAGGTGGTGCAGTGAATAGAGCATAGGCCCTGGAGTCAGGAGGACCTGAGTTCAAATCCAGCCTCAGACACTTTATACTTGCTAGCGGTGTGACCTTGGGCAAGTCACTTAACCCCAATTGCCCCTCCCCCCCAAAAAAAAGAAATGAAAAAAAAAACAAATCTGTGGTTCCATTCTGTCACCTCCACTTATCCACTTATGGAAGACTTTAATAACTTAAAACTCCTCTAAGACTTTTGGGAAACCGGAGGGAGAGACAGAGAGGAAGAGGAAGAAAACAGCAGGAATGCCAGTAATGAAGATCAAACAGGATGGTAAGTAAACTTGGCACAATGTCATTTGAGGACAGTTTAAAGAAACTGGGGATTTTCAGACCAAGAAAGAAATTACTTAGGTGGGACATAATTTCTGTCTTCAAATATTTGAATGGCTGTTGTAAGACAGATGGATTAGACTTACAGTAGTTAAATACTCTGCTATGACCTAGAGGGCAGAATTAGGGCCAATGGATGGGAGTCACACAGAGGCAAATTTCAGCGCACCAGCAGGAGGAATCCTTCCCATTAAGAAGCGTCTTACAACAAAAAAGGCTACTGCATAAGGCAGGGAGTTTGCCATGAATGGAGCCTGGTGTGAGGATACTGCGGAGAGGAAGGATGGTATGTTTGATTACCGCCTAGGTCTCTCCCAATTGTGATTTTAAGATCCTCTAATAATGAAAGACCCCTCCATATTTTTCATTCAGTGTTCAAAGGTCCCTACCAGATCTAACATTTTATGACTCTGAGAATCATTCGCTGACATTTTTCTCCAAATTAATTTCCTGTCTCTCTGTTCTTTGTTTACACAAGCTAACAACACCACACAAAGGCAGGTGTCAAAAAAGAGATAGCTATGTGTAATTGGCTTTATGACCAAATCAGTTTTATCAAATCTATTAGCGGTAATGGCACTGCAGACAAACAGCTTTCAAACCCTAGTTAACAGATGAAGTCTCATCTCCTATTTCTACAGGGCTTTAAGATTAAAAAGCACTTTCCTTACAACTGCCCCAGAGGCAGGATCACGTATTAATGTCCCCATTTTACAGAGGAAACCAAAGTAGAAGTGAGGTGACATAATCACAATCACAGACCCAGAAGCTGTCTGAGCCAGGGGTCAAACTCAACATTTCTTCCTCCCAAGTGTAGTGCCGTTGCTTTCATAGCAGTTGTCTTCTTCAGGCTGCTGGAGACATGGGCTGAGTGCTAACTGTAACTCAAGGACTCCCCTGGGGTAGCCAGCATGTACTTCCCTGGAGTACACTGGGAAGGGGGAGCTTTCTCTGTACAGTAAGCTGTGTGTCCCTGGACAAGTCACTTAACCTTTGTTTGCCTCATTTTCTTCATCTATAAAAATGGGAGTAATAATGGCACTTAGCTCCCAGAGATACTGTAAGGATCAAATGATACATCCATATACAGCACTCCGCAAACCTTAAAGCACTATAAAGATGCTAGTAATTATTATTGCTGTTGTTTGCTGTTACTGTTACTATAATTCTCTCCCCACCTCTCATCTTCCAGTCATTATTAACATTATCATTTTCATCATTATTACAATACTCTGCTCTGCCAGGCTCACTGGGGTAAAGGGAACCCCCTGCCCAGGATAACAGAACATGATTAGACAGTCCTCTAAACCATCCATACACTAAGTACTAATTACTCAAAAAAACACCCACATTTTACTTCTTCATAGGATCATAGATGCAGAGCTGGAAGGGGCCTCAGAGGCTACTTAGCTGAATGCCCTCCAACCCCATTTTACAGATGAAGAATCTGAGGCCCAAGGGAGCTTCAAGTGACTTGCCCAGTATCACACAGGCAGTAATCCTTAGAGGTGAGTTTTGAACCTAGGTTTTGTGATGCCACAGTCTATATTCTTTCTACTGTATTATGAGTCCTGGCACAGAGGATAGGACCCAGGGTTCTCAAAGTCGATACTTGAATAGTATTAGTTCTTGAGAGGTGTCAGAGGTAGAAAAGTCTTCAAATACATACCTGGCAATGGACTGTGCATGTGTTTGTGTTTGTATGTATGCACCTGGGTGTGCTTCAGAGAACCAGACAAGCTAAATAACAAAAGAATCAACCCCAGAGAGTTGGCTGCCATGGGGTGTAATTTACTGGCCATGGCAACTTATGAAGCCATCTATCAAACCTTAGGAATTATAATCCGTATCAGTGGAAAGAGTACTCATAGGGACGAAATCACCGTTTTCTTTGAAGTATATAACCTCCAAATACTTTCACAGAATAGCAAACTCAGGCTTGAAAGGGACTTCAGAGGTCATCTAGTCCAACCCCAAACTGAACAGGAATCTCTTCTACAATATCTCTGATGGACGATCACATAGCTTCTAGTTTAATACTTCCACTGACAGGGAACTCACTGTAGCGCCAACGCAATATTTACAGGGCCCATGATCACAACAGAGACCATGACTATAACTATCACATGACATCACAAAACATGCCAGACTCAACAGATAAAGGATAAAACACCAGAAAACCAAATCCCCAAATCACTGAGCCAAAGTACCAAAGATATTCATAGGCCATAATAATGCTGTGTGAGAATTCCTTCCCATAAACCAAAATGTGATCAATATTTACTCCTGAGCCGATCTGACTCCTTTTTCTAAGCTCCTCCTCTGTCCCCAACTGTCTACAACTGTGTGCAATTGTCAGACTGGCTCTCTACCAGTGAAGCAGGCTCTCCTTCTCCTCAGCAAACTCCTCCCACCACAGGCTCCATGTGACTACATTCAGCCTATCAGGGGGCGGAGTCCACCCCCACAGCAGGGAATCTTCCTGTGGGCTCTAGGGGTCAGAGTTTACTTTCACAGCAGTAACTGCCCTAGGTCTGTTAAGGGGTAGGGGACATCTTCAAATTCCCATTCCCATTACACTCATTACCTGTCAAAAACAGCATATTCATTATGCTTTAGGACAACTCTAATTGTTAGAAGTTTTGTTGTTGTTTTTCCCCCTTATACCCTGGGGAAACCCGTCTCTCTCTAACCTTCATTCATTGGCAGCGCAGAATCACAGAATTAGAATAGACCCAAGGGCATCTGGTACAAGCTGTGCCTATACAAGAATTCACTCTGCTGCATCTCCAACAAGATATCCTCCAGACTTTCCATGAAGACCTCAAGTCAGCAGGAACTCATTCCCTCCCTGGGATTCTTATTCCATTTCTGAACAGCTAATTGCTAGGAATTATATTAAGACAAAATCTGCTTCTCTTTCGATTTCATCCACTTCTCCTGGTTTTGTTCTTTGGAATGACAGAGAAATGTAGATATTGCCTTCTACACAACAGTCTTTCAAATATTAGAAGAGAGCTATAAAGCTCCTGACTAAACTTAAGTCATCCTCATCCCTAGGTTAAATATCTGCACTGTTCTTTCAAGTGATTCTTGCACAGGATGGTCTTGAAACCCCTCTCCATCCTCAGTAACCTCCCCTGAATGCTATTCAGAACAAAACTGAACTTTTTCTCTTTCTCCCAAAATGTTCCTCTTTTCCTATCTTGTTAATATAGATGGTAGCTATCACCATCCTCTCAGTCCTGCAGGCTCACAACCTAAGTGTCATCATTGACTCTTCACTCTCACCCCCACCCCCACACAATGGCCCCTTTCTCTTCTCGACACTGCAAATACCTTGGTGCTGGCCCCCATACCCTCATATTCATACTGTTGCAATAGCTTCTTGGTCTCTCTGCCTCAAGTCTCCCCTTACACTAGTGTAGCTTCCATTCAGTTTATATCACCCTGCCTCCTAGTCAATAAACTCTAGTGGTTCTTGGTTATTACCTCCAGGATCAAATTTAAAATGTTCTTGCTGATTTTTAAAGTCCTTAATAATCTAGTTCCCTGCCACCTTTCCAATCTCCGTCTATCTCACTCCTCTGTATGGAGGAAGAGGATCTCCAGGGACATTTATTTCACATCCTTACTTTTTTGTACACAAACCCTCTCTCCCCCATCTAAACATTTTCACTTACTGACTTCCACTGCCTGCTCCTAGTTTACTTATCTTCCTTTAAGTGCCAGATATAATTCCAACTTCTATAGGAAGCATATCCAGATCTTCCTAAATTCTCCTGCCTTTCCTCTGTTGATTTCTTCTAATTTATCCTGTCTATAGTTTGTACATGTTTGTTTGCATGCTGATTTCCCCATTAGACCGTGAGCTCTTTCAAAGCAGGGGCTGTAGTAGTACCAGATTTCAAACTATATTACAAAGTGGTAATCATGAAAACAATCTGGTACTAGACAAGAAATACCGGGGTGGATCAGTGGAACAGATCTGCTACACAATACATAGTAGTTAATGACCATATTAATCCAATGTTTGATAAATCCCCAAATCCAAGCTTTTGGAGCAAGAACTCACCACTTGACAAAAATTGCTAGGAAACTTGCTAAGGAGTTTGGCAGAAACGAGGTATAGACCAACAGCTCACATTGTATACCAAGATAAGGTCAAAATGGATAAATGATTTAGACATAAAGGGCAATATCATGAGTAAATCAGGGAACCATGACAAAATGTACCTATCAGACCTATGGAGATAAAGAGGATAACAGGCAGTAAAATGGGTAATCCTGATTTCATGAAATTCAAATGCTTTGGTACAAACAAAATCAGTGTAACAAAAATTGTAAGAAAAAGAGGAATCCAGGGAAAAAAATTTTACACCAAGTTTTTCTGATAAAGGCCTCATTCATCAAATATATAGAGACAATTGAGTCAAATTTATAAGAACACCAGTTGTTCCCCCATCTGATAGTTAAATGATATGAAGAGGTGGTTTTCAGAAGAAGAAATCAAAGCAATCAAAAGTCATACGAAAAAATGTTCTAAATCACTACTGATTAGAGAAATGAAAATTAAAACAACCCTTGAGATACCACCTTACATCTATCGGATTGGTTAATATTGACAGAAAAGGAAAATAACAATGCTAGAGGGGACATGGAAATTTAGGGACCCTAATGCACTGTTGGTTGAGTTGTGAACTGGTCTAGCCATTCTGGAGAATAATTTGGAACTATACCCAAAAGACTATAAAACTGATACCCTTTGACTCAGCAATATCATTACTAGGTCTGTATCCCAAAAAGATCAAAGAAAAGGAAAAAAAGAACCTATCTGTACAAAAATATTTACAGTAAATATGTTTATGGTGGCAAAGAATTAGAAATGGAGGAGATGCTCATCAGTTGGGGAATGACTCAACCTGTAGAATATGATTGTGATAGAATACTATTGTGCTATAAGAAATGACAAACAGAATGGTTTCAGAAAAACCTAGGAAGACCTATATAAACTGATGCAGAGTGAAGTGAGCAGAATCAGAAAAACTACACAGTTAACATCAATATTGTAAGGATGATCATGAAAGATTCATCTTATCTGATCAAGAAAAGAATCTAAGACAATTCCAAAGGTCCCATAATGAAAAATATTATCTACTTCCAGAGAGAGAGCTAATGAACTCTTAGTACAGACTGAAACATACTTTTAAAAAGAAATTTCTTTATTTTTTTTTGTTTTTGTGTATGTGTGTGTGTATGGGTGTTTTCTTTCACAACATGGCCAATATGGAAACATTCTACCTTATTTCACATGTGTAACTGATATCATATTACTTGCCTTCTCAAAGGTTTGGGGAAAGGCAGTAGGGAGAGAAAAAATTTTAGTACTCAGAATTTTTTTTAAGTGGATGTTAAAAAAAATTTTAAATGTAATTGGGAAATATTTAACAAAATAAATAAAAATGTTAAGAAAAAAAAGCAGGGGCTGATTCTGTCTTCGTAAGTCCAGGGCTTAATACAATGCCTGGCACACAGCAGACACTTGATAAATGCCAGCTGACTTGAGCTGAGCATGTTAATATCTTCCCTAAAACATGTCATCAAGAACTGAATGAAGTATTTCTTCTGAGATGTGACAGAGGACAGCAAGACCATTTCCTTCCTTGGGCCAGACACTATTCTTCTCAGTGCAGCCTCCAAATGAATTAGCTTTCACTCTCGATGTGAAGGAAGCATGAAGCCTCTAGAGTCCCTGATATTCCTCATAGTAATCACAGTTAAGTCAATCCTCTCTTATCACAAGACAATGGAATTAAAAACAAGAGCAGCAATAGCAGGAAACACACCAAAACACTCCAGGACATTGTGTGTATCTCTCCACTATTCTTTTGAGCGGCAGGATGGCACAGTAGAGAGTACACATTTCTCCATCTTATCCAAGGGCACAGCACAGGAAACTGTCAAGACCTTTGCTTTAGTACCCTATCTACAGCCTAACAGACCAATTTAGTAACCATGAACCAAAAAAAAAGAGTTCACTTTGAAATAATTTCTTTAAAAAAATCTAAATCAGTCTGATCCCTTCACTCCGTTGGTTCTTCAACTACTTCAAGATATCTATCATATCTTCTTATAGTGTCTTCTTCCTCAGACTAGTATCACTATTTTCTCCATCTCAACATGGAACTTGTGATTCAAGACTCTTCTTCCTCCTTGTTGCCCTTCTCCAAACAGATTCCCATCTGTACATGTCTTTCCTAGAAAGAGACTACCAGAAATGAACCCAAGATTTCAAACGGGGGCAGTTTAGTGGTGCTATCACCTTATTGTAAATAATACAGCCCATCATCTAATTATTATTTTGAAGCTGTCATATTTAGCTTATCATACACTGATATCCCCCAGATCTTTCTCCATATCAATTCTTAGAAAGTTCCATCCTGAAATGCTATCTTTGAGAGTGTTTATAACCTAAAAAGGGGTTTACAGTTATGATCCTTTGACTATCTACAGAAAGTAACTATATGTTTTCTGTAAGACAATTAAGAAACCCAGTGACTTGCTCCCCTGTGCTTTAGTTGAACACTATGAGGGATATAGGGAGCCTTGTCATGCATAAAAGCTCTAACATATCTTAATCCATTCTTTTGGACCTTCATTTTTGCCAACTCATCTCCATCTTTAAAATTCTCTTGGTGAATGATACAGTGGCTCCCCCTTTCCTGGGTTCTGCTAAGGCTTTAGATCGGTGGTTCTCAAACTTCCTAATGCCACAACCCTTTAATACTCGTATGTGGGCATATCTGCATGTGGGTGAACCCGCCTGGAGACAGATAGAGGAGCACACGGTGTCTTGGGTACTAAGACCTTCAGAAATATGTGTTTTCTGATGGTCTTAGGCGACCCTGGTCCTTCGACCCCCAAAGGGGTTGTGACCCACAGGTTGAGAACCGCTGCATTTAGATTGACAACGTCTCACTCCTAAAAATAAGTTGGCAAAGTAAGGAAGACTGGAAAAATTATAACCTATCCACTTTGAGAGAATCATGAAGAGGGAGAAAGACAAGCTTACAGAGATAGTCAGATCTGTCATAAAAAGATATGGAGTAAATTTCTAGTGGATCGTATGAGGCCCAGGTCTAGTTCAAGGGAATGGTAAGCTGAGTGCTGTCACTAGCATGTGGGTATGGGACCCATCTAGTCCTAGGGGATATTAAATATAATATCATCTTCAGTAAAGGTTGGGTTGGTGAGCCCAATGGTATCTTAAGTGGACATAGCCACTGTCTCTATGGAACATGGGTCCACTGCCATCTCTAATAAATACAGGATCTTGGGGTATACTTAAAGGAAGTAAAAAGTGGTGCTGACTCCCTGACATGAAGCCTAATGTTTTCCTACAGCAGATACCTACACTAGGGTCTATGGCAGCAGTTCTCAACCTGTGGGTTGCAACCCCTTTGGGGGTAGAACGACCCTTTCACAGGGGTCACCCAATACCATCAGAAAACACACATTTCTGATGGTCTTAGGAACCAAGATACCACCTCTCTAGTCTCCAGGTGAGTCTGCCCACATACAGATACGCCCACACATGAGTATTAAAGGGTCCCCGCATTAGAAAGGTTGAGAACCACTGGTCTCTGGCCTTGTATTTTTTTTTTGTAACTACATTTCAATGAATTGGTTTCCTTGGTAATCCTACATATTTTATTTCATGTATTTAAAAATATTCTGAGAAGTGATCTGTAGATTTCACCAGCTCAGACAAAGAAATGAGCCTTTGACACACAAAAATACCAAGAACCCCTGCTCTAAAAGGTGTGTGGGGTCTGGTATAATTAAGATTCCAGAAAAAAAAATAATCACAGTGTGTGCTTCTTCAAGCAGAAGCTGAATATTGGAGAGGAAAATAAAAAGATACACAGGAACCGTTGAACTAAATGACCCTGAGGTCCCTCAGAGTCTGCTATTCTATGAAATTACAGAACAGGAATTTAGTCAGCCCTTACAGTAAATAGTTTCCCCAGTGCGAACTTATTTTAAAAGAAGATGAAATCTGCAAGGTGAATGGAACTGTCAGTATCGTTCACAGCCAAGTACTCATTTTCCTCAAGGGGGGAGAAAGGAGGGGAAAAGGAAAGAACACAGTATACAAATTTATTTTTAAAAAAAGAAGGAAAAGAAAGAATACAATTCTTTAGTAAGCCTGGAATTAAGCATCTGATACTTATTCCAACTGCTGCCCTCCATCTCCAACAACGTAATGGACCTTAATTCCCTCCAGGCAGAAATATCCATGATAATTTAATGCTGAAACTTCCAAAGGAGATTTAAATTGAAAACTTAAATTGGGTAGAATCTGCTAAGGACATCTGGTTTCTCAAAGCCATGATTTTATGATCAGAATATTCATAGAAATTGTCAGAGTCCAACGTAGGGGCCTCTGCCAAAGAGGATATGGATGTGTACAGCAAGAATACAAAGATTTGCACCCACCTACATTCTCCGTTCTTGTGCATCCCTGCTATCTGACATTCAAAACTAAAGCTTGGTCTCCTGAAAGATGAGCCTATGAACGTTTCCTCCAAGTAATTCTTCCATTTCTGGTGGCTGTTGATACTCTCGACTTTAGCTGTCACTTCCAAAGTGGGAACTAGTGAGAACAAAGGTTGGGATAAAGTCTGATAGTTCTTAAAGTATTCTAACCCATTGGCACAGGCATTTTTCTCATTCTGGGGTAAGGACAGCATCGGGGCCAGATTTACAGTGGAAGCTGTCAGTTTATCAGGCTGGAGCAGGTGTCAGGGGCTGTAAGAAATCAACTTCAGAAGGAGTAAAAGCAAAAGGCGAGAGGAGAGTAAACATGGTAAGTAATGGCTGAGACTAAGGGTCCTCTGAGAATACTGAGCAAAATAGCAACATGAAGATGCAATCCAGACCCTGTCTGTGAGAAAAGGCATAAATATCTCCAGCTTGACCGCAGCTTTGGTATTGATATAAAAATGGAAATTGATTTTCAAAAACAGGCAGTATCTCCAGCTTCTGTAAATGAGGCATCTAGCCATTCTTGTAAATAACCTTTAGAGGACTTGAGCAAAGCATCCCAGACAGATTATTGTTTATCTTATAAATGATGATAACCAAAGGCATAAGATTGCTGAGTTTCCATGGGGAATTTAGTCTAATATAAAAATCATGGAAATTTCAAAGCTGAAGGGGACCTGAGATACTTTTGGCTTCCCATGCCCACTTTATAAATAAGAAAAGTAGAACTGGATGGAAGGTAAATAAATGCTTTGTACCTTATCTGGCACAGAGTACGTGTGTATTGACCAAGTGGCATTATAACTTGACCCCTGCCACAGGGTATGAGTCCATGTGGTGTACCAAAGAGGCCAAGGAGTGACCCAGGCACAGGTTTCCTGCATCTCCCCTTTTTTACATTACTATGGGGCATTCTTAGCTTGGACTCTGCTGGAACAGCAGAGTATGGGACAGAATACAAATTCTGCAGTCATCAAGATTTATGTATGCATCCGATCTCAGATACCTAACTAGCTGTGTAATAGCCAATTAAAATCAAGGTTGAATGACCTCCTACTAATTGACAGCTCAGTCAGCCAATAAGCATCTGATTTCCTTCCCTTCATTTTGATCCTAGGATCATAAACCCTCAGCTGGAAGGGACCTTGGAGGTCATCTAGTCCAATATCTCATTTTACAGCTGAAGCCCTGAGACCTTCTAAGTGACTTTTCCAAGGTCATACAGCTTGTAAGTAGCAGAACTATTCTGGTACAGAACAGAAACAAAAGAAATACAATGTAAATTTTGGGAAGGGAGGAAGCTAGCACCTGGTCTGGCACTAAGATTTCAGTGGTTAAGGGATTCTCCTGAAGAGATTTCTTCCAGAAACCTTTCCTCAAAGGAAAACAGCTCCTGTTTTTCAATGGCAAAAGTCCACACCAATAAGGAAGTAAAGGATTTGTGTCTAATTCTGGACCAGACCTATGGGGATTTAAATGACAGAGAGAAGCCAACTTTTGGAGAAGTTAACTCTCTCTCTCCCAGTGCAGATCAGCACCTGCTCCCTGGTTCTCACTCTTGGGAGTCACTCCAAAATCAGGCCACCAGTACTATGAGGAGGGCAGGAACCCAGACCTTCCTGACACTCTTATACTGCAGGAACATCAACAACTAGCATCTGTGTAGCTTTTAGGTTTATAAAGCACTTTAAGTAGCGCAGGGCCTTTGGATTGTGTAAAAAGGAGGGCTTGACACAGTTCCGTAAAACCTACCAAGATAAAGGGATAGAGATTCCCCCTCCTAGTTCTGGAAACCTACCTTTACTGGGTCAAATTGCAACTTCTCTTCAAATTATAACCTTTTTCAGAGTTTAAGTGACTTACCCAGGGTCACACAGCTAGTATGCCTTGTAGGGGGCATGTTCACTCATATCTTCCTGACCCCAAATCTAGCTTTCCATCTACTATATCAGGATGCCTCTCTTGGACCAAGATCAAATTCATTGCATTAAGCACCTCTTCTACGGCTAGGTGGGGCAGCTAGATGGCCTTGTGGATAAAGCACACATACTAAAGTCAGAGAAACTCATCTTCCAGAGTTCAAATCTAGCCTCAAACACCAGAGGTGTGACCCTGGGCAAGTCACTTAATCTTTTGCCTCAGTTCCTAATAAGCAAAATGTCCTGGAGAAGTAAACGGTAGACCACTACAGCACCTTTGCCAATTAAATCTCAAAGGGGATTTTGAAGAGTCTGACACGACTGAAAACTACTTCGACAAACAGCACGTGGCTAGGCACTGTGATACAAGTGCAAAGAATAAATCAATAGTAAAGGTAAGAGTTCCAAATCCACTATCTATGAATGACCCAGCCCACACAAATATAGACAACAGGTCACCTAGTCTGCTCCACGGAAGGGATCCGCAAAGAGGTTACTTGATTTGCCCAATGTCCAAGTCATTAAGTGGCAGAGCCGCAGGTCCTCTGACTCCACAACTGGTTAGGCCAGGTGACCACCCCTGTGTTAGACCCTTCCTTGCATCTAAAGAGATGCATCCCCGAGCCAGAAATTGAGACCCAAAGGCTTCGGGGCCATCGCCCCAGGCGTTAACAACAAGGCCCCCATAGGAAATTACCCACAATTCCAACCTCAAAACCCAATTACTTACAAGGTGGATGGGGAGATCCACTGAAGAGGTCCCAATGTTTGCCGCTGCCTTCTTCCGGACATAGCAGCCCATATTTGCAGCTCCAGGACAAGAGGATTTTGGACCGAGTTGGAAAGGGAATGCAGTGGGTGGACAGGAGGGAGATCTGGGGGGAAAGGGGAAGGGGAAAGATGATAGTGAGTGGTCAGGTGGACTCTGTGGTCACTTTGTTAAAACTTGCTATTTCATTTGACCATTACAATAGTAGTGAGGTTGTCCCGCCTTCCTTTGTCACTGGCTAAATATGCTGCCAATTACCACAAACTAGCCAGTAACTGCATAATTACCCATGAAAACCCATGATTGGATGACCTGAAGCTGACTGACAACAATACCAACCAATAAGCATGGTATCTCCTCCTCTTCGTTTAATACCTGGGAGCCTGAAGGGACTTTACAACTATCCCTTTTAGTTTGTGTGGATGAGGAAATTGAGGCAAAGGGAGGTTTTGTGATTTTCCCAACGTCATGCTGTTAATAAATATCAAAGCTGAGCTTAAAACTCTGGCTCCAAGACTGAGAGTTCTTTACATTACACCCCTCCCACAATGTTTCCCCTTCACTATTTCAGTTTGAAATGCATATATCCATACAGATATGGATATATTAGATGGATAAGTGTATAGATATATCTGTTTATACATATACATTATACACATACACATATACATAGGTACATAAAAGTGGCACAGGGCATAGTGTACTGGGTCTGGAGTCAGGAAGACCTGAATTCAAATGTGGTCTCAGATGCCTACTAGCTATGACACCCTGGGCAAGTCACTTGACCATGTCTGTTTCCTCATTTGTAAAATGAACTGGAGAAGGAAATGGCAAACCACTCCATATCTCTGTCAAGAAACCCGAAATGGGGTCACAAAGAGAGACAACTGAAAAGACTAAACAACTACAATAAATATGTACATATAAACACACACATATGTACAATGTATTGGTGTGTGTATATATGTATAGACACAGAGGAAGAGACATTTTAAACAGTATATATATATATTATATATGTATGTACGTACTTATTTATATGCATATGCATACATACACATACACTAGTGGGTGTCATTTCTCAACAGTCTCAACAGCAGTGAATCTGAGTTTTCCAGCTTCATGTATGTGATTAAGGTATTTTAAATCTGGTTATTGTTGCGGTTTTTCTTTTAAATCAGTGGAAACGACAGCATTTTCAAAAGTTTGAAAGTTTAAAAATAGAATATATGCTTTAAAAATAAGTTAATTTATTGAATTTGGGAGAAAATAAGAAGACTTAGTTTTTCCATGGAAATACCAATGTGAAATCAGAACGAAGTCCATTTGAAATGTTACACATGATTAATAATATTCATTGTGAATTGGCATACACTTGATTCCTAAAATCTGAAAATGGAACTAGAAAGTTAAAGACTTCACCCTGCTGAACATATTAGTTTCAGGGATTGAGGAGTTTTGAATCCGAGGATTAGTCCAGTAAAATCCCCTCTCCAGCAGTACCTTCCCCCAATGCTCCAGTTCATTACTTCCCCATAGATTTGTGTGGAAAACAGAGACCAAATTATAAGCATATTTTAGTACCTTTCTGGACTCTCTAGCTATTCTTCCTGTCCCTCACATTTGCAAGAGAATCTTCTGTACATCATTGGTTTAAGAAAAAAAAAGTTTGATTGGTCAGCTAGTTGGACAAATGATAGCTTCCATAGGCTGTGTGGTCAATCCTCTAGAATGCATTCAATAACTTTTCATAAGCTATATGGTCAGTCTATCCCCTAGAATGCATTCATGAATTCATTATATTTTAAGTCGCAGTTTATTGTCAGTGGCAAAATTTATGTGAGCATATTGGAATGAAAAATATCACAGAAGGAATAGTTTCAAGGATTCTTTTTATAAAAAGTTGAGCCATGCAATTTTCCTGAGGCCTTAAATTATAGAATCTCAAAGATGAAAAGGACATCAAAGGTCATCCAGTTGGACAGGAACATCCTCGACTACATTCCTGACCAACAAGTTGGTCTGCTAGAAGATATTCAGTGAGTGGGAATCCTTTCAAAGCAGTTCATTTCATTGTTAAACAACTCTAATTGTTATGGCATTTTTCTTTTTACAGACCTAAAATGTGCTTCCATCTATTAGTCTTGCTTTTGTCCTCTGGGGCTGTAATAGTCAGAAAGCATCTGTTTTGGGGAAAAGTTTTTTGGCTTCTCTGAAACCTATAAGGCTCAAATAGAGATGACTGCTTCTATTCTTGACATGCCCCTATCTTCTGTCTAATGCCCCTCCCCTCCCCTTTACACCTTTTCTATCAGCTTCCATTACCCATGCTTCCTTCTCTTATGTGAGTCACCAGCCCATCTTTAGCATCTCATCGCCTGTGTTATCAGAGATGAGACACAACCAAATACATCTGAGTGAGATGAGTCTCCTTCATACAAAATGCATGACGTTGGATCTTCCCTTAGTTGTTCCGTGGAGTTGGTTAAGGATCCATCAGTCTCATAAATTTACTAAGAGATGCAGGGAACTTGGTGAAACTTGGATGTTTCCAGTCCAAGAGTAGTGATTCTGAAGGACCTTTACTCATTCCCATCATTCTTTCTATTATATTCTGAACATCATTGTATGCCAGATTTTGGTGACTTCTAGATTTTGGTGATTGTCTTCTTTCCTTCCTGGAAACTCAGTGTGGCAGATATAGCATTCTGGAACTAGAGGCAGGAAAACATAGATTAAAGTCTCACCTCTGACATTTACTAGATATGTGGCCATGGACATGTCACCTAACCCCTCTGACCTCAATTTGCTTAGATAAAATGGAAATAATTTTAAAAATCAGATGCCCAAGGTGTTTTATTTTAGGCATCAACACTTCAATCATATAAGTTAAGAAATACAATAATAAAGACTGACTGCTTTATGTGTAACTGACTTTTATGATTTTTGTTAAAACTTCTGTGAAGTCCTCAAATTTTAGGAGCAGTTTGAGACAGAA
Organism: Pseudocheirus occidentalis; assembly: GCA_028646575.1. Lineage (NCBI taxonomy): Eukaryota > Metazoa > Chordata > Mammalia > Diprotodontia > Pseudocheiridae > Pseudocheirus > Pseudocheirus occidentalis. The sequence goes on along the minus strand of CM053595.1, from coordinate 267,188,637 downwards.
GTCAAAGAAGAATGTCTAATTCTCTTTCCACACAGCAGTTTTTCACACCAGCCCACTCAAAGTTCAACATCCCCAGTTATTTGAACTGATTTCTAGGTACCAATACTTTCTCTAACCTAGTGGTCATCTTCTAGATCTATTCTAGTTTGACAATATCCCTCCTAAAATGTTGTCTCCAGAACTGAAAACAATGTTCCAGATGTGATCTGACAAAGTCAGTGGGAACTTTGTCAAATATCTCAAATAAGAGAGTGTTTAGAGAGCACTTAATACAGTGTCTGGCACACAGTAGGTACTTAATCAATGCCTGCCCCCCAACCCCTTCTTCTGAATATTATGCCTCTAGTAATGCCGTTTAAGATAATAAGATAATAGCAGAATGTTTTCTTGGTTTGCTTTGGGGGGAGGGGCAGTAGAATCCCCAATTACACCGTTCTTTTCAATAATGAACCTAAACTATTATAACAGGAAAAGGTGGGGCCCTTTCCAAATATAATTTTTAATAACAAACCTTGAACTAAGCTATATCCTTAAGCCTACAAAAATGTAAAAGGTCATTCACACAGGTAATTTTTCAAATAGCATATCCAAAATATTGAACAATTTAACAGATGGCAGTACATAGGTGGCATCATTACTGAAATCCAATTTTGTCTATTGCAAGAGAAAGACCTCTGAGATGGAAAGAAAACTGACCACATATATTATGTAAATACCAGGGGTACATTGTCATATCTCACATTTGAAAACAAGTTCAATGTTTTAGAGTTACTGCAACAACAACATCTTACGTTTCTTAGTACTTTCAGGTTTATAATGCACTTTCTTCATGACAACACTAGGAGCTAAGGAGGAGTACAAATATTATTATCTCTATTTTCCATAGAGGCAGGTAAAGCTCAGAAAGGTTGATCTCCTTGCCTTGCCCGTGGCTTCATAAGATAGGAGCGTTTGAAACAGGGAAATAAAAGCTGACTTTTTTTGAGTCTAAATCCAGTACTCATTCCAATATACAGATTTATTCAACTGTCACTGATGTAGGTGGTGATGTTTTGCATCCTTGTAATGTTGGCAGCTTTTTCTAGAAATAAATCCACAAATCTGATTTCCTCAAACCCAGGAAGAGAGAAATATACTTGATGATGCAATGCAAGGAGATACAAAACAATTTTTAAAGGAAGGGACCTTAATAGTCATCAAATTCAATAAGTATCTGACCAAGAATTCCTTCTAAAATACCTCAACCAAGTCATTTTTAAATCTGGGAGAAACAATATTCAAGACATCCCCTTTTACATTTGTATATTTCTAGCTAGATGGTATGCTAAATAGAGCAGTGGAGTCAAGATGACATTTGTTCAAATCCATCCCCAGACACTTCCTGTGTTACCCTTGGGCAAGTCAATGCTCTGTCTGCCTCAGTTTCTTCACCTTTAAATAATACTTGAGAAAAATCCTCAAAAATTTCTAAGAGTGCAAAGAGGTCCTTTAACCAAAAAGTTTGAGAATCATAGACCGTCAAGATCTTTGATCTTTCCTCTGTTAGCTGGACTTGCAAATTTCATTAATTTGTAAATTTGATAAACATGCCTTCTGAGGCTCCATTCAAATTATTAATAATAATACTTAAGAACATAGGACCAAGGATAAATCCCTGGGACACTACAAGAGAGACTGGCATCTACATTTTCATTGAACTGTTAATGATTATTCTTTCGATCTAGTCATTCAACCAATTCCAAAATCAACCCAAGTATGCAATCATGAAGAAAGCAATTGTCTATCTTGTCCACAGGGATCGCATGAAAGACATTCTAAAATACTTCACTGAAATCTAAGTCTACCATGCCTTCAGGATTCCACTTACCTGCTAATCTAGTGACCCTGTCAAAAAAAGAAAATGATGTTAGTCTGGCATGACCTGTTCTTGACAATGGCATTCTGGCTTTTAATGGCCACTGCTTCACTTCTCTTTGTAAAAGCTCAAGATCCAGAACTTTAATAATGCCCTTCTGGTACTTCTATTCTGGTACGAATAGAAGTCAATCTCCCTTTTTTGAAAATGGAAACTTTTTACTTTTTTCCAGTCCTGCCAAACCTCTAAAATTTTCCAAAACCTTTTAAAGATCATTAACAGTAGCTTAGCAATCATTCATTCAGTCAATAGGCATTTATCAAGCATCAAGTGTCAGGTACATATTAAGTGCCAGCAAAATAGTGAAAAGCAATCACAGTTGCCATTTCTTTCATAAAATAAACCTTATGAGTTAGATTATACAAAAATTACTATTCCCATTTGTATAGGAATTCTGATGCACATAATAGGGCTCTAGTAAGAGTGGGCTCAAACTCAAAGCATAAAGGTCATGAGAGATACAGGAAGAGAACACACATGTCAGAGGAATAACTCACAACTCCTGGCTACTAGAAGTCCTATTCTCCTTTCATACAATTCTCAACAAGTTCATCTTGGTATATATTTCTTCTAGGACCTGATAGAGGGATGCTTCCTAGAATTCTAATCCAACATTCTCTCTGTCAAGAAGGGTGTTGGGTGTGAATTTGTTTCCTCTCTCCTGTTGCTGTCTCTATCAGCAAGCACCCTAGCATACCCAGGATGGCTGCTAGCACAGGTCCTTTTATCTGTTTTTCTAAAGGAGAGCAATTCAAAATGGGTTAACAATCCTACTTTAATCAAACATATCATTTACCTAGTTCAGGGGGAAAAGACAGCACCCTGAACTTCAGAGAATACAAGCAGAAGTTACAAACAGACAAAAAAATGCAGACAAAAACAGATCAGCAGACAGGGCTTCCAGAAATCTGACCATTACATCCATACCTAGTTAGTTACAAGAGAGGGAAGCACCAACATCTGGGTTTTCAAAGCTGGGGGCGGGGGGGGGGGGGGGCTCAACGGCTGCCCAGAGTCTCATCTGGCCAAATCATACAACTCTTCCCAAAGTGAGCTCCGAAGCAAAATCTCACATCAGGGTAAATATAGCCTTTCCTGGATCAGAGAATGTCACAACCCTCTTCACTCACTGCCCAATCACAAAGTAATAAGGTGTGGGCATACCTGAAGAACAAGCTTCCCAGCACAGGTTCCATGTGACCACATTCAGCCTATTACGGGGCAGAGTATATTTTCAAATCAAGGAAGGTTCTCAGATTCACTTAACCCTGTCAAGGGGCCAAGGGGCAGGGAAGATCTTCAGATTCCCATTACACTGTCCTTCCATTTCCATATTTGTCCTTCATGAGATTTTGACTGCTCTCAACTGGACTGACTGATCAAGTATTTCCAATAACATGATCATTGGAGGGGTGGGGAAGGGTGTTGAACACTCCAAGAAGAAAGGAGGGAAGGAAGGAAGGAAGGAAGGAAGGAAGGAAGGAAGGAAGGAAGGAAGGAAGGAAGGAAAGAAGGAAGGAAGGAAGGAAGGAAGGAAGGAAGGAAGGAAAGAAAGAAGGAAGGAAAGAAGGAAGGAAGGAAAGAAGGAAGGAAGGGAGAGAGGGAGGGAAGAAGGAAGGAAGGGAAGGCGGGAGGGAGGAAAGAAGAGTCATCTGCTCAGAAAAAAAGAAATAAAATAGGATTGTGTCTGCCATCAAGGAAGGAAAACACTTAAACTTTAATGTCTTTTTTCAGGTTCAGCAAATAATTGAACAAACAAGTTCTGGAATTGGGGTTTGATAAACCACCACTTGATTTTTTATAGGAAATTTGTCAAGACACTTAGCTACCTTCACAGAGTTTTTTTGGTGATTTAATGCATAAGGAAGGACATATTTAGTAAATGCCTGTTATGTGCTAGGCACTGTGCTAAACACTTTACAAATATAATCTCCTTTGATCCTCAGAGAATCCCTGACAGGTAAGTACTATTATGATCCCCGTTTTTACTGTTAGAGAAACAGAGGCAGACTTAGGTTAAGTGACTTGCCCAGCGTCAGTGTTCATGGCTAGATTTAAACTCAGGTCTTCCTGACTCCAGGGCCAGCATTTTTTCTGCGATACCACCTCTGTTCTTTGCTCCCTTTCATCCTTTTATTCCCACCCTCCCCTCTAAGCCCTCAGCTTCCCTCTGCTACAGGTAAAAGAGTCTGTCTCCTCAAAGGACTCCTGAGCCTGGAGTCCTCTATCTTTCAACTGCTTTACAAATAGACTTGTGCTGAAATTCTTCCTCAGCTATTTAACCCCTCTAGAGACATGTGTAACTAGTCAGTTCTTTCATTCATGGCCATTAAAATAAGTTCATAGTGTGTGACCCATCCTGTTTACCTTTCCCACCACCTTCACACTGATATTGCTCTAAGGTAGAGGTGTGAGATGCACACTCCCAACCCATTACTTTTAGCTATATTTGGGAAAAGAGTCATATCAAAGAAGAAATAGATCTCCTGCTCTTGGTGGACAGGGTGATGTCCAAAGACGGCAGAAAGCTGTCCCAAAGAGGGTAGAACTGTTGAATTCTTTCGTATTTGTTTATTTTCCTGTTTTATCTGCCCATGAGAATGAGCTTTGAAGTGGGAAAGAAAGAATAAAAATGGCTAAGAGAATGTCTACCTATAATAAAAACGATTGTTAGAGAGTACCTACCTGTCCTTTGTGAGTTCAAATCACCTAAGTCAGATAAACTCAAGTTGGAGCCTCCTGAAAGACCTGCCAGATAGAAATTTACTGAGACTGAAAAATGAGTCAAAGGGAAAATGTCTTGCTTATGCTTATGGTGTTGTTGTTGTTTTTTTTAATAGAGGGGGAGGGGAGGACTAAATCTTCAGAATATAATCCAGTGAATTTGATTTTGACTCTTGGAATAATAATAGAATGTATAATCATAGAAGATGCATAATTCTAAAGGTTTTTTCCTTAAAAATTATCCTAGCAGAGCAAAAATATTCTTTTCACTATTTAAATAGGGAAGCAATTGCTAGTTTTTGCTCTAGAAGATAGTCCTATTAAATAAGGTGGTTAGTAAACCATTAAAAATAAATATGGATCACAAAGATTTGCCATGGTGGCCCTCTCTTAATACAGGGGTATCAACTGATTGAAAGGGAAGTATTGGGAAAATTAGTATTCTAGCCTTGTATCTGGAGTTCCTTGGCTTCTAGACTTTTAAATTCTGCTACTAATAATCCCCATGCATGCATGCATGCTGACAGATATGTCACAATACTTTAATCGCCATTGGCCATGGTCCTAATAAAGGCCAATAATAAAATAAGATCCTGCAGGGGCTCCATTTTTTTTTACAAGCAATATCAAGCCCTATGAACTTTAATGCCCACTGTCTATTTAGATAGTCATGGCTCAGAGATGGTATTAGGAAGAACTAGAAATACTTGTTCTGAAGTGTTTAAAAATATTGCAAATTACACTGTGGTGCTGGCTTAGTTCAAACTAATCCTGTATAGCACTGACCTTTGCAAAATAAAAAATCTGTTGTGTTTTCCTTGGTAGCTTCATTTCCTTCAACTCCTTCCCTTTGTCTTATTTCCCTGTTGTTCACTCTTGATTTTATAGAGTTGTCAAGCGCAATGAGTCAGCAGCCTGACAAGGCAACCCAAACCAAAGTAATTCGATCTTAGGTTACATTACTAAAAGCACAAAGTCCAAGAAACACAGGCAGAGAAAGTTGATGTTCTTGCCTCTGCCCTGGCCAGGCCACTTCTGTGCAGTGGCTCACACTTTGGGAGGGCAGTGATAGACCATTGCTTCTCCACAGAGAAGAGGGGCAATCAGGATGGAAAGAAGATCAGAGACCATGTTATCTGAAGGTTATTTGAAGAAAAAAGACTTAGAGGAAACATGATGATTGTTTTTGAATATTTGTAGGGATGCCAAGTGAAAAGAAAGTTTGGATTTACTTTCCTTAGCCTCTGGAAGAGAAAAATAAAAAACAAAAATGTCAAACAATGGGTAGAAAGACAAGACACAGATTCCTCTTGATATAAGGGAGAATGCTCTGCAATTAGACATCCAAAAATGGAATAGAGCACCTCAGAAGTTATTAGTTCCTCAATGCTAGAGACCTTGAGGAAGAAACAAAATAATCATTTGTATCAGATGATGGTGAGGGAAATTCCTTTTCATGTGTGTTGAGAATATAGTAGTACTGAAAGGGACTTTTTGGGCAGTTGGATTCAATCCCCTCTGTCCATGAATGATGAAAGGAGCATGGTATAGTGGGTAGAGAGTGTTGCACTTGTTGCTGAGAAAACCTGAGTTCAGCTACTGCCTCTGACATTTACTAGCTGTGTTAGTAAATGGGACAGTAAGTTAACCACTCTCAGTCTCAGTTTTCTCATTTGTAAAATGAAGGGGTTAGACTAGAAAAACATCTAAAGTCCTTTTCTGCTCTAAATCTACAGTCCTACAAGGACCAGGACAATTAAGTGACTTGCTCAATGTCACATATATTGGAATTATCAGAGCCAGGATTTGAACCTAGCTCCTTTGCCTTGAGTACCACTACTCTGGCCATGATGTTTCTCTGTGAGGTCCCTTCCAGATCTCAGACACTATGATTCTGGGTCAGGGTTTTAAGAGTCACATCAGTTAAGGTAGGCAGCTGATAGGTTTGCAGTGTTTGCCCAGAAGCAAAACCTATTTCTCATTCAGTTTCCCTCCCAGCCTCAGTTTCATCTCAGCCTTGTATTCCTCAGGCACCACCAAATGCCTTCCCTTTGAAAGACAATGAATGTATTTACTCTGGGCTCTACTTTTCTAGTGCTGTGGAGTTTCTTTTCCCTTACACATTAGATACAAAGAAACCCCCACACACCCATTATTCATGATGATGAAATGATAGCAAAATTAATCATGGGAGGGAAAAATATGTGACATCTGGAACATATTCATTGGGTCACCATTAACCATTTCTTATTGATGCTTACCAAGTGGAAAGACAGGTCCACAGTCAAATGATAAGACAGAATAGAGAGAGGAGGTATGACTAAAGAAAATTCTATCCCTTTAAACATTGAAGTGTTTTCTGACCTTTAGAATTCAGAAAGCTTAAACAAGCTCTCTCCTGTGTCTCTATGTGCAGAGAAGGCACTAATCTCAGATCTGTTTCACACAAAATATTTGATCAAATTTTATTAGAATCTTCCTGGAGTAACACTCAAACTGCCAGAGAACCCAGATGTTGCATGTAGAACTGGGCAAATACCAGCGTAGCTTAAAGTGATTAGCTCCAAGTTAAAAAGAGAGTACAACTTTTCAACCTCCATTAACACCACTATATAGTTACAGAGGACTGGAGTTATTTATTGATGGCTAGAAAAGTGACATCTTATAGTTGTCATGCTATGGGACTTTGTACATACATGTGAAACACTCTGAGACTCTTCCCCCAATCTGTACTTGCACTGGGAGGACTGATTCCCCAGAGGGTGATTCAGGGTTCTAGAAGGAACCCTGTGTGACTGTATTTCTAATACCATAGCTACCCTAGACTTACATTTCTGGGATAATCCTGTGTAAACTGTGTTTCTGACATTGAAGCTCTTAAGCCCCACTACAGTGCTACTCATTAAGAATCAGCTAATAGGCTCAATTAGAGTTTAGCAAAGGCATTTACTAGGAAACAAAGTAATGAAAGTTGGCACAAAACACCCCTCAGCCCCCCCCAAAAACAGCCTGTACTATCCCACAAATATACCTATGCCTATAAGAAGAGTAAGTTCAATACTTCTGACTCTAATGATAGTGAGGCACACATGTAGAGAACATTTATGTCAAAGCAGTGACACAATTCCTGGTATTCAGACTGCTTTCTCTTTTTAGAGCCTTTCTGAAGCTTCACTTGTGTACATGATGGGTGGGCAGAATGGCAAGCAAATGAATACTTAGCACCTTGTTTCAGTTATTTAATTATTTAGCACCTGGTTTCAATTCAAGTGTCTTTGAGCCTTTGCCCTGATTATATCAAGTCTTTAAAAAACAGAACCTGTAAATCCCACAGTGGGAGGGACTTGCCAAAGACAGGAACAGGAGGTGGGTGGAATAGGGAGGAGCTATTGACAGATGAAAAGCTCAAGCACAGGTGGGACTGAGCAGAGTGAAGGAGAAAATGTGTGGTGTGGGAAACTCTGTTTGTCTGTTTGGTGTTGATTTGTGTTTGTGATACTTTGTATAAGAAACCCTGAAATAGGATTTTCTTGTTGTCTGTTTACAGAAGTCCTAGAGGGTTTCAGAGGTCCTGGTACTATGCTGATGACATGTATTAAGTTCTCAGACCTTGTTTGTGAGTCTGTGTTGATTTCACAGGCAGATAGTGAATTGATGATGGTGCTGGCAACGTGAATGAATGTTGTGTTGGCTCTGTTAAGCTTTGTCTTCCCAAAAACAGAAACTGTGAAGGACTTGAGGTCCACTGGACACTGTGAGCTTCAATATGGAATAGGAACTGGACAAGTTGCTGAGAGGTGCCTGCCTGTGAATCCAGGTGGCAGATGGGTGAGTTCAGACAAGAGCTGGGATCATGGAAAAAGGAACCATGAAGTTTGGGAACCTGCCCCTAGCCAAGATGAAAAGACCTTTCCTTGGGTACTTAGTGCTGGCTGACAAGATCATGATTTACTGTGACCTAGGGGTGGGAGAACTTTGTACTTTGCTTTTTGTATCCCTAAAGGATGATTGAGTTAAGGATGATTGGAAGCTAGTCTCCAATCAAGAAGAACAATGTGACCTATGGGTGGGAGACCTTTGTATTTTGTATTGCTTAAGGAGGACTGCTTCTTAAGAATGATTAAGGGACTTACAGAATGACATCTTTTGTTTAAAACTATGTGGCCACTGTAGTGATAAGTTGTCATTTATATCATTGTGAATGCTGTACTTTGGTTTCTGTTTTGCTGAATGCATAGAGAGTTCACTATACTATGTGATCAGAACCTTAAAGCTATTCACAGCAGCAGTCCTCTGGAGAGCTGCTCGTGCTTGGCTTTACAGTGGGCTCCAGGACTGACCCTTTTCTTGAGAATATACCTGTAGTTGTCACTTCCTTCTGCCAAGAAGGGTCATATTTCCTGAAGCTACTTCCCAGTTAAGGTGATTCTCACTCCACAGCTGTCTATTCTCAATGTGTATCTCTGCTTGTGGATAGATGTTATCTGCCACAGCGCCATTATCAATAGTGACAATCAATGGAGAGGGTAGGGAGCATTAATACCTTCTGTGGGCTCATTTGCTTCCCCTTTCTGCTCTCTGGCACAATCTCAAGCATATGACTCATTGCTATGTCAGGATCAGCATCTACCAGGGTTTTCCCACACACCCCTAAAACTTGGGTTAGACCCTACAAAATGATGAAACCAGAACTTTATTAGCCCAGAAGGGAGAAAAAGCTCAAAATGTACCTCCCTTGATACAGATTCCTGGTACCCTGTAACTAGATTGGCTTCCTAGTCATCTAGGGGCATAAAAGTATCCCACCCAAAGGGAGCTAGTATCTTTCATACTTAGTGAAAGACAATACATAAAATGGAAATGGAAAGCTGGGAATGGGGAGGGGAGGTGATACATAATGATACAATAGCAAACTATAGAGAATTCTGAAGCAGAGTTGGAAGTGTTATTGAGGATGCTAGCCTGAACATCTCCTCTAAATGGAGGCCCCAGAAGGAATTCACCAATGAGAGAAAGGGGTCAGTGTATCAGAAAGCTATTTCAGGGTGAAAAGACCCAACATGATGGCAGAGCAGTTCAGTACTTAGAGTTGTGAGTTACTCTCTTGCCACACATGAACGTTACACATGCACTACACATTATTGATGCTGTACTCTTAAGTATTGATCCCAACCTTACCATGTGCCTGTTTGTATTTGTAGGACAGCATTTGGGCAAGCAAGTAAAAACCATTTTTTTTTTTACAATATTAGCTTTAAAATGCCTCCCTGGTAAAGTAATTATGTGTATCAGCTGATTATTGGAAGCACACTAGTGGGTACTCAGGTGCTAAGGCTTTAAGTATCAACCCACAGAAATACTACCAGAGACCTTAAAGCAGTCACCTGCACTCTATGTACCACAAACCATGAGTGTCAGTGCAAGCTGGGAAGTTGAACCAAAGGAGTTCTTATATATGACTTCTGGAATCTTTTTTAATTTAAACTTTTCATTGCTAATCACTGTTTACAGAATGTTAGATTAAAAGAGGACCTTAAAAACTAAAACATAGTAATACAGAATGTTAAGGTTGAAATGAAATTTGGAAAATAGATTTGTAAAACAAAATATAGAAGCGGGAAGATATATTATACCATGTTAGAACACTCCCACACCCTTCATATCTAGTCACTTGCTAAGTTTTATCAATTATACTTTTACAGTAATTCTATTACTTCCTTCTGTCCCCTTCTTTCCACCTACCTCTTCACCACCTAATTTCAAGCTTTCATTATTTCTCAAATGGGCTATTTTAATGGCCTCTAATTGTTTCCTACTCCTAGTCTATTCTACGCCCAATCCGCCCTCCATTTTAGCTAGCAAAATAATTCTCTTAAGGCACAAATCTGAACATACCATTCATGTTTGAAGTCTGCCCCATTTTAAAGAGATTGACAGAGCTTAGTCGAAAGTGTATAAAATAATAGATAATGAAATAGAATGTGTGTTAGATTTGAAGTCAGAAGGCCTGAGTTTAAATTCTGTTTACTTACTAGCTATGCGACTTTGGACAAGTCATTTAAGCTTTTTGAGCCTCTTCTATAAAATGAGGAGGTTGGATTAAGAAGGGGTTCTTAAACTTTTTTCTACTCCAAACCCTTTTGACTTTTGGGGAGAGTTCCTTGGCATTGTGTGGCCTGAGGACATGTGTGCATGCTTTGTATTCAAAATTAAGGGTGCAGTGAAATTGTGTGATGCAGCCTAGGCAAGCACTGCTAGAAATACCTTGAATTCATTACATGTTTGATTTTTAATTAATTTTTGGTTATTGCACGTCCAAAATCTTTTACTGTTGCCAAATTTTTCATGACTGATTATGACCCATAGTTTAAGAAGCACTGGATTTCTGAGGAACGTTCAGTTCTGTATCTATAATCATATGATACCAAGTATATCACAGCTATTGATTTCTTCCACCACAAAAGAAATGATTAAAACACAAAAGACTTATAAGCAAAAAAAACCTGACCAATATTTAAAGCATGCTACAATAATCCATAAATCCTAATATGCTATCCTATGCAAAAGACACTACTAGAAGACTTATAGAATTGCTGAAAATGCAATTTCACTTTTACTTTATTTGTACTGTGTGAGCAATGTACCCAAGATACATATCTTTTGACCATATGAATGATTCATCTACCTTTTTGTGGTCATCTTCCCACTCAGTAAGTGGTATGACTGTAGACGTTCTGTTTTAATGGTAGCATTCAAGTCTCCCAATGACACTAGACCTCCTGAACTGCCATAGCTACAAATATCTCAGAATTGATACTCAATTACCTCTTGTAATGTGCTTGTGCTCTCTGAAGTGTCATATATATATTTTGTAAGATTTCTATTGAATGATTACATCCAGGAAACATTTTTAAACATCTACTAAAATGAATTACAAAGTCAACATACAAACCTAAGAATCATAGAATTTCAGGGTTATAAAAGACCTAGATCAATCCGTATCTGAAGAAGATTTTGCTCTTTAATAACCCCAGTCAAAAGGTCACCCATACTCCACTTGAAAATCTCCAGAGATGAAGAACTCTCTATTCACTGAAATACTTCTTTTTTCCTTTCCTTTTTTCATTTCCTTTCCCTTTTCTCTTCTGTGGCCCTTTCCCCTTTCCCTTCCTGGTATCCTAAGCTAAGGAAGGAACAGAGTTAAGGGAAGGAGAAAAGAAAACTTTCTCTAAAAAGCAAGACATTTTTTCTTTTTCTCTCAATAAAAGATGATGAATAAAAGGATGATGATAAAAGGAAAAAGACAATAAGTTAATGGGATGGTATCTTAGTTTCCAGTGACAAACTGAGACTGCTTCCCCAAAATAGCATAAAACAATATGAGCCATCTTGGCCTGATGATTGATAGTCTAGCACTCCATGATATTAGACTATGTCTGGAGAGGAGAGAAGACCTTTCCCCAAAACTTTCCATAAGTAAAACAGAGTAGGTGATATGAAGACTGTGAGAAATGATAGGTATTTTAAAAGTGAAATGTAAGAAATTTAGGAATGCAAAATAGTTCTGAGAAACAATAAAGCCACTAGGAAATATGTGTGAAGCAATCAGATATAATGGGGAGTGATGGTCTGAAACGTGTTTAAGTGATTTTCACTGTTGCAGAGCATAACTAGAGTTCTCGTTGGTTCTTTGATGGAGGGATGGAGGAAGGGTAGTGTACCAAAGAGTGATGAAGGTGACTAAGCCAAGAAGAGATGCCCACTTGGTAATTATTAAAAGGAAATGGCAACGTCTCAACTTTTCTTTCTTTTCCTCTCTCGATCCTGTTGCTTGTGACTCTGTTAGGTATTCTTCAGATTTCCATTTTAGGAATCCTTGAGCCTTCCCTTCCCATTGTCTCTCTGGCAGCCACTAGAGCAGACACACATGCAAGGCAGATAGAGCATGTGTTTGTCTAAATGAGCTTGAAATTACTTCTCAAGTTATCAGCTGCCTCTTCTGCATTTTTTTTCTTAGTCTGAGCAGAGGCAATTGAGTGTCAATGTTGAGATATTTCTACCATGACAATTCAAGCAGTCTAGTGTCATTGGGAGGCTTAGATGCTACCAGAAGAACAGAACTTCTACAACTGTAGCTCTTATTGGGTGGGAAGATGACCACAAAAAAGGTAGATGAATCATTCATACTGGGCTGGTCAGAAGATATGTATCTTGGGTACATGGCTCACAGTGCAAATAAAGTAAAAGTGAAATACATTTTCAGCAATTCTAATAGTGGGTTTTTTTGCATAGTAAATCATAATAGAATTTGCGGATTATTATTTCATGTTTTCAATATTGGTCAGGGTTGTTTTACATTTTTTTTGAGGAGGGAAGGCAGGGTAATTGGGGTGAAGTGACTTGCCCAAGGTCACATGGCCAGTAAGTATCAAGTGTCTGAGGCTGGATTGGAACTCAGGTTCTCCTGACTCCAGGGCCAGTGTTCTATTCACTGTGCTACCTAGCTGCCCCACAGTCAGTTTTGTTTTGGTTTTTTTTTTGCTTATAAATCTTTTGTGTTTTAATAATTTCTTTTGTGGTGGAAGAAATCAATAGCTGTGATACGCTTGGTATCATATGATCATGGATATAGAACTGAATGTTACCTCAGATGTTATCTAGTTCAAGCTCCTCATTTTATAGATGAGGCTCAGAAAGGTTAAGTGACTTATCCAAAGTCACACAGCTAATAAGTAATAGAATTTAAACTTAGGTCTCCAAACCTAGCACATATATTCATTATCTATTATTTCATACATTCCAACTGAACTCTGTTAATCCCTTTACAATGGGGCAGACTTCAGAAATGAGTCAAATCTCAGCTTTGTTTAAGGAGATTTACTTGTAACAGCTCCAGATTGGGGCATAATGAACCAGGAAGTTTGAGAAAAAAATCAGAATCCCTTTTCTTTAGTGACTAGTCTTGCCCAGTACTGCACCTGAGTATAGATGGGGGCCTCTTTTAGCAGGGGGAGGGTACCACGTGGGCCACAGATGTAGCACTATATACTCTTAAGAGTCCTTATCCCAACTCCCATTCTCACTTGGAAGTCAGGTTTCTAGAGAAAGACTATATCTTTCCTTCAGGTTTATAGAGGAAACCTTATAGCTTAGTGTACTTCTCTAATGCCACCAGCTATCTTTCTAATATATGCTCAATAAAATCAATTTCCAGTGCTATTTAATATCTCTTCAATATCACTGATACTTTTGCTAAGTGCCCCAGTATCATTTAATTATCAGTCAACATTTACAAAGGTATATTTACTTGAGAAGATATAGCAAGAACAAAAGTTAGAAAGTTCCTCAACCCTACTTACCTGAGGGCACCATTCCCCAAATTTAATGTGGTTTCTACAAACAATCACCCCACTAAATTCACTTCTGACTGTGGCATGGTTACTGGATGGGTTATTCCCTTCTACAAATATGCCTGTTATTCTTCATGGCTTCATTTCTTCCTCACTTGACTTTTTTTGCCTGAAAACATAGTTATGGATTCCAGTTCCCAGGCTTCTGACAGCTCACTCTTCAAGCAAGTTTCTGGTGGCCACCAGGCTTGGCTTCCAGAAGACTCTAGCATTGACTTCTGACCTTGCAAAGTTTAAAAGGCAACAGTCATCTCCCATACTCCTTCATCTAAGAGCAGGAAAGACTAGACACACCAGAGACGGATGTAACAAGAGAGATTTAGTTCATGTTAAGCAGAATGAATTAACTAAATACTTGGTACTCCTAACTTGGAAACTTAGAGAAGTTATTGTCTCATCATTAGAACACTGCCAGAAAAGGAACAGAGACCAGGCTTGAGTTTACTGAAATTCTATGCTTGCAAATATTCCTGATCAGTAGTCAACCAAAAAAACTGAACAAACCCTTGTAGACACATAGTAAGTAAATAGGTAACAGTCATAGAATACCTGTGCATACTCTGAAATGATGAGGCAGGTCCCTTCTTTACATATGATTTGAAGTAGGCTCCCCTCAAATCCATGTTTTCTAATTGGGTAACAGACCTATGTTAACATTTGGACCCATATTAACATGTTAGACCTATTTAAAGATATAATAAATAAGAATAAACATTAATGATTACATTTGAATAGCAATTTATATTCTCACATTTCATAGAATCTTAGTTATCTTCCTGATAAGTTTGATCACATCTTTCTTCTCTTCAAAGGAGTTCATAGCATGGAAACATTTCCGCATGTCGAGAAAGAAGGCTTGGGTTTGCTTACTTGTTCTGTTAAAGCTTGTTATACTGACATTCAAAGCCCTTCTCAATATCAGTAATTACCTTTCCTTTCTGGCCTAGTTGTATGCTACTTCTCTTCATACAACCTATTCTCAGGCCAAATCAGACCAAAAGTTATTCCCTAAACTCATGAAGCTTTCAGTCCTTTCTATGTCTTTATCTAGGCCAGAACTTCTTTCTGAAATGGAATATGCCACCATGTTCTACTTGGTAGCATCCTTTGCCATCATGTCGCAGTCTAAAACCCCTTCCTCCATGAAGCTCTCACTTATTCTCTCCCCATATAAGTGATTCCTCCTTCCTTGAATTTCAATTCAAGTAAAAATAAATATATCTTAAGTACTTATTCTGACCAAGCGCTCAGTGCTGAAGGATACAAAAATGGAAAAAAGCAGTCCCTACCTTCAAGGAACTAAGGGTCTACTGGAGGACACAGCGTGCAAACATAGAAATAAATGCCGGATAATTTGAGGTCAGGAGAGAACATGAACATAAGGTGGATAAGGAAGGACTTCCCATGGGAAATAGGACGTGAACTGAGCTTTGAAGGAAGCTAAGGATTCTCAGGTGCAGAGGTGTGGACAGAGTGCATAATAGGCATAGTGGGAGCAGAAAGGTAGGAAATAGAATGCAGATTTTGTATACCATAAGTATAGCAATTTGGATGAAATGTATAATATGTGATAGGGAGCAAATTGAAAGTCTGTGAAGGTAATCTGGAGCCAGATTGTGAAGGACCTGAAATACTATGTTGGGGAAATTTTATTTTATGCTAGAAAAAATAGAACGCCACTAAAGATATTTGAGCAATAACATCACATGAGTTTTGATAAGGTTATGATCAGTCGTGGACAGGGTAGATTGGAACTGGAAGTGACTAGAAACAGAAAGTACAATTAGAAGGCAAATAGAGATATAGGCGAGCAATAATGAGGACCGGAAGCAGGGTGGTGACCGCTGGGTTGGGAGAAAGGAATGCAAGAGAGAGAAAACACAGAGGCAGAATCAGAAAGATCTGGCCACTAATTGACTTTTGGGGGTATGGGAGAAGGAAGAATTAAGGATGATTGACTTTGTGAATATAGACAGCTTGACAATATCATAGTTGCTACATCATGTCCTTAATGGAAATCAGGAATTGTCAAAAGAGGCGTGTGGACTTAATTGAATAGATGTCTCGTGTTTTGGACGTGTTCAATAAAACAGGCCTGTGGGACATGTAAGTAGTGAGGTCTAGCAGGCAGCTAGAGACATAAAAGTCAAGTTGAGAAGAGAAATTAGGACTAGGTATCTAGTATAATTTGTATAGAAATAATTATTGAACCTATTAAAGCTAATGAGATTTCCAAGAAGGGGGGAATAAAGCAAGAAGTGGGCCCAAGATAGGGTCTTGGGGATAGTTAGGAAGCAGAGATGGATGATGAACCTGAACAATTATATTGAGATTGAGCATCAGACATGTAAGAGAAGATCCAGGAAAGAATAGTAGCATAGTAGCCAAGGGAACTAGAGAATGTCCAGAAGAGAGTTGCTAATCAGCTGTTAACAACTGAAAAGAGGTTAAGAAAAATGAGATTTGAGAAAAGATCACTAGATTTAACAATTCAGAGATCAGTGGTAATCTTTGTTCTACTTTTTGAAGGCATTTGCGGGTAAGTGACTCACCCAAGGTCACATGGCTACTAAGTGTTAAGTGTCTGAGTCTGGATTCGAACTCAGGTCCTCCTGACTCCAGGGCCAGTGCTCTATTCACTGTGCCACCTAGCCACCCCAGTCAGTGGTAATCTTGATGAGAGTAACTACATTGTGCAGTGGCATCAGAATTTAGATTCCAAGAGTTTGGGAAATAAGTGGGAGTGAAGGTGGTCAACCAAATAGTATTAAACCCCTACTATATGGAAGGTACTTTGCTAAGCACTGAGCATACAAAGGAAGTCAAACATATATATAGATAGATAGATAGATTAGATATAGATATAGACATAGACATGGATATAGATATAGATAGGTAGGTAGATAGATAGGTGGATGGCTAGATATACACATATATGCATATATACAAACATGAATTGTTTTATATATACGTAACGAGAATTATTATATTTATATAACATATATGTATATATCTCTACCTATCTACCTATCTATCCATCCATCCATCAAACAATACTTGTTTTCAAAGAACTCACAGTCTAGTGGGATAGCTAACATGCAAGCAACTGTGTACCAAAAAAAAAAAAAAGATAAACTCGGGATAAATTAAAAGATAGATTCGGAGAGAAAGTATTAAGATTAAAGAGTCCTGGGAAAGGTTTAATTGTGAGATGTGAAGGAAGACAAGAGGATGGTAGTAGGAAGGGGATGAAAGGCTCCTCAATTTAGAACAAGAAAGGATCTCAAAAGTTTTTTAGTTTAAATATCTTGTTTTACATATAATGAGAGGGAAGTCATACCATGTGTCTATAAGCCCCAGAGGTAGAATTTGAACATAGGTCCTCTGACTCCAAAACCAGTACTCTTTCAATTGTACCATTCTGCCTCCACCTTCATTACTTCCTAACAATAACGAATGCATCTTCACAAAATTCTCTAAAGTTTACACACATTTTTTCTTAAAACCACTCTAGATGGGAGATAGGGCAAATATTATTAACCCCGTTTCACAGATGAGAAAATGGATTTTCAGAGATAGGAAAAGGCTTGTTCCGGGGGCACAAAGCCAGAAGCCTATAAGCACAGGGACAAAACTTAACTTTTTTCATTCTAAGTATAGTGTTTTTGTTTTCCTTTTCTCCATCAGACCATGTCTGTTCCTACATCTTCCTTTTCCACTCATCTGACCATCCTCTTTTCTCCCACCCCACCCCACCCCAACCAAAAACTATATGTATTACATGGAAGTATAATGTGAATCCCTTGGGCAGCTAGGTGGCACAGTAGATAGAGTGCTAGGTCTGGAGTCAGGAAGACTCAGGAAGACTCATCTTCTTCAGTTAAAATCTGGCCTTAGATGGGTACTAGTGACATGACCCAGGGCAAGTCACTTTAACCCTATTTGCCTCAGCTTCTTCATCTCTAAAATGTTCTGGAGAAGGAAATGGTAAATCACTATCTTTGTCAATAAAACACCAAATGGAGTCATGAAGAGTCAGACAGGACTGAAAAAAACAAACAAACAAAAAACAACAACAAAAAAAAAAAACCACTGAACGGTAACAACATACTATGGACCTAGGTGAAAAGTTCTGATTTCTCCATTGTCAAGCCAGGGTAAACATTCCTGTTCTGTGCCCAGGAGACTTAAGAACAGAGAGTATCTGGAAGGTTGTCAGATTCCGGGATTTCAGGTTACTTGCTAATGTAGTCTTTTACCTCAGGGCATCTTCCTCAGAAGATTTCCTACAGAATGTGTTAAATATAGTCACTCTACTTAAGTTTAATTATAACTGTTTTCTCATGTTCCTGTAAGAAACATTTTAGTAGGAGAAAATCTGGCGCATATGGAAATAGGAACTTCATAGGAATTTCTGAGTACCTCACTGCAAAGTAATAAACTAAACCCATTCCAGTCTGAATGCCCAGTTTGTTCTGGCTGACCTGGAGCAAGCTTTCTCACAGTCTGTGAGGGGGGCTCACTGTGATGGAAAGCACACTGAACCTGGATGTAGGGGCCTCCACTTCAAGTACAGGTTCTGTGACTAAATACCGTAGGACTCTGAGCTGGAAGGTACCTCAGAAAGTCCCTCACCTTCCCCTCAGAAGTGAGGAAACAGAGGCCCAAATGGGTAAATGACTTGCCCAAGTACTCATAGGCAAAGTCACACAATCTTGTATCAAGATGATCATAATAGTACTCCATCCCCATTAATCTCCTTGCTTCCAGTTTGTCCCTTCTCTAAACCACCTTCCACATATCTTCAAGCTTTTTAGTGCACAGCCCTCACAATGCTACCCCATCAATAATCAATCCATAAACATTAACTAAGTACCGATTGTGTGGCAGACTTGGTGCTAAACACTGGGGATACAAAAAGAGCATAAGAACGTCCTTGCCCTCAAGGAGCTTACGATCAAATGGGCTGAAACATCTCTATGGCCCCTTCTTGATTCTAGGATAAATATAAATTTCTCAAGTTGACATTTAAAACTCTTCACAATCTGGTTCCAGTCTACCTTTACACATCTATTTCATATTACTCATTTTTTTCCCTGGTACATTCCAAACAGTCCTACTTGCTGGTCCCAAACATTTTTCCCATCTCCCATGTTTACACAGGTGCACTGCCATAGAAGTGGAGCAGATCCTTAGAAGAGAATTTGTCCTCTGGAGAGCCATTGCTAAATCAATTGTGTTGAGGGAAGGCCTAGTTACCAAAACCTATATTGTCTCTCTTTCTCTTGCCAAGAAGTTGATGGGCTTGTTTATTTTCTATAAGGAGAGGAGTTAGTTCATCAAACGAAGAACTGTGTATTTGGAATGTCTTTCCTTTCCATTTTCATTTCTTTAAACCCTGAGCCTCCTTTTGGATCAGTTCAGGAGACCAAACAGTAGAAAAAGGTCTATATGTGCATGATCTATAGCAGTTTGTTCTGTAGTAATGAAGAACTGGAAATTAAAGGAGTATCTGTCTATTGATGAATGGCTCAATGAACCATCTAATATGAATGTTATGGAATATTATTGTATCATACCAAAAATAATGACAAAAGGGACAGTTTCAGAAAATCCTGAGAAGACTTGTATAAACTGATGCAGAGTGAAATGAGTAGAACTAGGAGAGGAGGAGAATGAGGAGGAGGAAAGGAAGAAGGTAGAGAGACAAGGGCAGGAAAAGGAGAAAAAAGAAGGAAGAAAGAAAAGAAGGAAGGAAGAAATAAGGAAAGAAAGAAGGAGGGAGGGAAGAAGGAAGCTTCAGGTTGAACTCGTATGCTTAAAAAGAAAATCAAGCTTTACATAACAGAAATCTTGTACAATATTCATTTTATGTTGTACTGTGTACATAGAAAAGCCCATGGTGTTTGTTCAGTTCAGAATAAAAATAAAACGTTTAAGGAAAAAAAAAAGGATGCAAACTCTGTGATGGTCACAGACTGTTCATTTTTGGTCTCTGTATCCTCAGAATCTAACATAGAGATTTGCCCAGAGTAGATATTTAAGTTTTTCTTGAATTCATTTAAAAAATATCATTAACTATGGGACCTTTGGTAAAAAACAGCAGTTCACATTTCTGTAAGGTTTTAATGTTTAAACAGAAAGTGCTTCAAGGACAAACCCTAACAAACATTTTTAACACCATTTTACAAATTAGGAAACTAAGGCTCAGACATTTGAAATGATTTGTCAAAATAGCACAGCAGAGAAATGCCAAAGTCAAGATGCTTATTCTAGTAGAAATGACTTTATGGTTCTATTTCATCTCTTGTGAAATAAGTAGGTTACATTACATGACCTCTAAAGTCCATCACACCAGAGATGTTCTGGAGTCATCTCTTTACATTACACCTCAGATAGCAGCAAATACTACAAATTGGGCCTTAATTTATTGCTCAGTTGATTGTATAGACTTAAGAAAATAATGAAGCACATATTAATAACACAGATTAAATTTAAAAATATGTCGTCTCCTTTCCTCCCCTCCCTCCAGAGGTCTGATTGTTAAACATTTACCAGTGGATGGCTACCTCCAATACTAAAGGTCTGTGATCCTATGAGAAACTGAAGGTAACAGGTCTAAGCTGGAGACACAATGGAAAGAAACTACTATAGAGAAAAAAAGCAGCGTCCCTGTTGTCTTTCAATTCTAGCAAACTAAACAGCCCTTGGGCTTTTAAAGCATAGTTTGCAAAAACTGAAACTCAGCCAGCTTTAACTGAATCATCCACTCATGCCCGCTGACAATTTCAGAATCTCACTTTCATCGAGGGGGTTACTGTGTTACACACTGAAGAGCACCCCATCACTCAAAGATGGCAAATACACAAACAGTAGTTTTTATTGCTGCTTGCTGTGACCATCATATTATTTTTGTCTCAAAGAACAAAATCCCATTCTTTGAAATTGCGATATTAACAGCCCAGTGAACTGGTTTCTCCCCTATCTCCTTCACTCCATGGAATTGTAGAATCCTCTTAGTAATAAGAATAATGATAATGATAACTCACATTTTATAGTTTTCTGAGGTTTACAAAACACTTTCCCCTCAAGCACCCTGTGAGGTACTCGATTATTATTAATCTCTTTCTAAAATTGAGAAAAATCAGGCTGAGAGGGGGAATGTCTTTATGATGGCCTCATAGTTAATGAGACTTGGAGAGTTGGACTCAGTTTTCTTAATTGCAAATCATTAGACTTAGAGAGCATGAGAAAGTTGGATTTCAAGTCCTGCCCCAGGCAGGACTAATTATGGAACCATGGGCAATCTATCTGCCATCTTCCAGTCTCAATTTTCTTATCTCCAAAATGGGCTTAACAATAGGACTCAAGGTTGTTATGATGATCTAAAGAGATAATACATGTAAATTGTTGTGTAAACCTTAAAACATTACATAAAATGAACTACTTTTACCACACCAGGTGGGCTGATTTTGAAAATAACCCTGAGTAGTTAGTATGGCCTCCTTGGAAAGTGGGTTGGACAGCTGGTCTGGAGATAAAAACAAAGTTAGTAGCCAACATTTATGTATAGCATTTTAAAGTTTGCAAAATGCTTTACACATATCAGGTTATTTGATCCTCACAACAATCGTGTGGGATTTGGTCTATTATTATCCCCATTTTACAAATGGGGAAACTGAGGTTTGGAAAGGTCAAGGGATTTGCTCATGGTCACACACAGATAGTAAATGTCTGAGTCAAGACTTGATCTTAGCTCTTCCTGCCTTGATTTTTTTCTCTGTACCCCGTATCATATATCTGCCTATTACTAGCATCTAGGTTAGTGGGGTATAGGTTACTAGTGTATAATAATTAATTCCTTGATATCTGGTCAAGTGCAGGAAAGACAGGGAAATCTGATGAGAGGGCAGACTTAAGCTAAGTTGATGGCATGATCCTATGATGTTGAGGCATGGTGTTTCCTTAAAGCATTCCATACAAATGACAAAAGTGAAAACTAGGATCCCAAGAGAGTCTGGATTGGAATTACCAATCCAATCCAACCCAATAAACATTTTTTAAGCAACTACTATATGCCAAGCATTGTGCTAAGCATTAGGGATACAGTTAATCAAAAAAATACAGTTCTTTTCCTCAAAGAGCTTTCCATGTAAAGGGGGAGAGAGCATACCCCACAAAGTTAGATGGGAATAGTCGTCACTGACCAAGGCTGATTGTCTAAAGGGGACAGCTGGGTGGCACAGCAGAGTGCTGGGCTTGGGAGTCAGGAAGACTCATCTTCCCGAGTTCAAATCTAGCCTCAGACAATTATTAACTCTTTGGTTCTGGCCAAGTCATTTAACCCTGTTTGCCTCCATTTCCTTATCTATAAAATGAGTTGGAGAAGGAAGTGGCAAAGTACCCCAATATCTTTGCCAAGAAAGCCCCAAATAGGGTCACAAAGAGTCAGATACTATGGAAAAGTACTGGGCAACAAAAAATTGTCTAAAGACATATGAGGATGTTCACAGAATCGGTTTGATGAAATAGACAGATTTTCTCCAAGCACTGTCAACTCCTCTCTCTTAAAAGAGTCAGAACTTAACCAATTTCAAACTCTTCTTAAATCATTACAGGTGTTTTGGCCTTCCCTTCCTTAAGGGTATGTTTGACCTTATCAGTCCTCTACTCAATCTCCTGGGCCTCCTATCACATCTAAAATAAAGTAAGGCATTTGAAATCCTTTGTAACCTGACCCCTACCTACCTTGGCAGTTGCATTATCCATTACTCCTTTTCACATACTCTATAGTCCATCCAGACTGGTCTTATGTTCCTCACCCATTATGCTTTGTCCCTTGTATCTGACCCATACTTCCATTTCTTGGAATCCCTCATTTCCTTCAAAACTCAGTTCAAGAGCCACCTCCCTATATGGGGTCTTTCCTGATCTCCTCTCCCCACAAAATCTTCTACAGATAATGTGTATGTATTTTGGTTTTCTAAATTTATTCTGTATATATTTATTCTATATATACCCATATTGTACACATGCTGTCTACCCTAATAGTAAGTTTCTTGAGAGTAGAAATTATTTCATTTTAAAAATTTGTATCTCTAGTACCTAAAACACTCTGTAACACATAGTAGGATCATTTATTGACTGTCTTCCCAGAAAGGGAATACATTCCTTGATGACACATATTATAACATCCTTGCCACCCATCCCCCGTGCAGTATTGATTGATACATTAAATGCTAGATTCCACAAAAAAGGTTTATTTCAATAAGTTCAGTATTCTGATGACTCAGAGCTAAAAGGAACGTTAATAGTCATGTAGCAGAATAGTATTGAATTCATCATGGAGGTCAATAAACTGAGAACAAGAGACACTAAATAGCTCTGTTTTAAAGGATGGATTAGACTGCAGAAAGATGATTTGAAGGATGGTATGTGTAAAGAAAGACCAAGGGGTACAGAATAAAGATAGATATTGTCATTAGAAAGCTCCCCTTCCATCATTCATAGCAGGCTATTATTTTACGTCAAACTGACTTCAAAGAGCAATATAACTTGAAAAAGCTATCCCATACATCCTTAGCTCTGGCGATTCCTTCGTATTCTAAATAGTATGTATACATACCCATACACACATACATATATTTGACTGAAACCGATAGGGCCGTATTTGTCCATGTTGTTTATGGAAAAGGCTGCATTTGAATTTGGGTTCAGTATTCCCTAGCCATGTGTCTTTGGACAAGTCACTTTATCTCTGTACACCTCAGTTTCTTCATCTATAAAAAGGGATAGTAAATCTTACTCTGTCTCACAAGGCTGATGTGAAGAAAGTATTTTGCCAGCCTAAAAGTACTATGAATATGTCACTTATTACAGTTAAACATACAAAGCAATTCTCCGTCTTGGTAATTTTATTCAAAATTCTTCTATCCCAGGTTAAATTTGTCATTGGAAAAATGGGAGGAATAATCAAGACTTGCTTTGTGGTCAGATTTTTTTTTATTATTCCTACTATATTATGATTCCATGATATCTTTGATTATGAAGACAGGAATTCAGAGATTGAGCCAGCATATTTTGCCTAGATTGAAAGCTCATTCTCCAATAATGTCCTTCTCTAGTGCTTTATCAAAGTCTCTACAACTCTGGATTGTTTAAGGCCATCATTTGAAAATAGGCTTCTTAGATCCTATCAAATATAGTCTCTTTGGCAGACTATATATTTTCTGTCTGAGGACCAGACTCACATGGGGTTGAGAGGCAAATCACCAGAGAAGGCTGACTATCAGGGGACGTTTTTCAGCCCCAACAAGCCTTAACAATAGATTTTCAGGTTAAGAGGGGTTGCTATTTGCACTGGTATATCAGTTGGTGTATCGGCTGGTGTATTGGCAGGGATCTTTGAAGAATTAAAGTAACAAGAATTGACATTTATGCAACACTTTGAAAATTAAAAAAAAATTAAGGGATTCTAAATATTATTTCCACTTTACAATTAGGAAATCAAGAATCAGTGTAAAACTCAATTTTGTAGCTTTTTTGGCATCGTCTGGCATTTTTTCTAGTCAGTCAACAAGCATTTGTTAAATGCCTATTAGACATTTAATAATAACAAAGGCTTTGTTATTTGTTATTTTGTTATGCTTTGGGAATACAAAGAAAGGAAAAAAAAACACAGTCCCATGGGTGGAGTGGTAGAAAAGGCCACTTCTAGAAAGTATACTTTTTCTACAGAAACTGTCTTAAAGGAAACCAGGCAAGGCAGGAGACAGGTGAGGAGGGAAAACTTTCTAGGCAAAAGGGCCAATCAGTGAAAATGCTGGTATATTGGAGATGGTGTGAGAAAGAACATGTAAGCCAGTGCAGCTACATAATAGAATACATCAATAGGGAAAGTTTTAGAGGACTGGAAAGGTCAGAAGGAGCCCAGATATGAAGGGCTTTAAGAACAAAACAGCATTTCATATTTGATCCTGCAAGTAATAGGGAGCCATCAGAGTTTACTGAGTAAGGTGTGTGTGTGTGTGTGTGTGCGTACACTCTCATGTGTGTGTGAGAGAGACAGAGAGAGACACACAGAGAGAAAAACAGAGACAGAGAGAAAAAGTCAGAGATAGAAAGTCAGAGAGAGAGACAGAGATTCAGACAGAGACAGAAAACATTGAAAATTTAGGGTGAGGAGTTGGAGTGAAGATGGCTGCATAGAAGGAGAACTCCGCAGCTCCCAACATAAACACCTCAAATACCTATAAAATATGTCTCTAAACAAATTTTAGAGCTCCAAAATGCACAAAATTACAAAAATACACATCTCCCTCTGGGGGCAGCCCAGCAGGCAGGACAGGAAGGGCTCATTGTAGAGCACTGGGAGCAGAGCCCACCCTGGCCTGTCCTGTCCTAAAACCATGCTTAACTCCAGGGAAGTCAGGACAAGCTGCAGCTGGAGCATTTCCGAGAGTGGATCACCAGCAGCTGTGGCAGTTTTCAGAATTATCAACCCATAAGAAACAAGGATAAAGTGAAAGGTTAGTAGAACTCTTCTAAATTTGGGGGAGAAAAGCAGTCAGTCAACTGCCCCCAGGGCAAGAAAGCAGAGGAAGTGGCCCCTGCAGCCTTCTCCATGTGGCTGCTTCAGAGCTTATAGCCTGCAGATTGCAGGGGAGTCAAGCAATCACTCGGAGGCTAAGTGTTCTTACATTAACCTGATTGGATTGGGATCATGGTCTTGGGTGGTGGTCCTGAGGTGCGTGACCAGTGAGCCAAAGCTGGTGGGGGATTAGAGACTGCTCCTCCTAATAACTCTGGCAGCTGCAAAAACCCCAGTTATTTGGGACACAGCTCTCCCCTCTGAAAGCAGAGTTCTACTATGGCTCAAAAATCAAATCTAATTGACTGGCAACACGAGCAGGCAAAGGAAGCAAATCAAACTCAGCAATCCCACTTTAGATTCCTTTTTGGGGATCAAAAAGGATCAAATCATGGAACAGGAGGAAAATAGCAGAGTCAGAATTTCTGCACCAAAAGCTTCCAAGAAAAATGTATGCTGGTTACAGACCATAGAGGAACTTAAGAAGGATTTTGAAAACCAAATAAGAGAAGTGGAAGAAAACTGGGAAGAGAAATGAGAATGATGCAAGAAAACTATGAAAAGAGAGACAATAACCTGACTGAAGAAAATAACACCTTAAATTAGATTAACTCAAATGGCAAAAGAGGCCCAAAAAGCCAATGAGGAGAAGAATGCCTTAAAAAGCTGAGTTTGCCAGATGGAAAAAGAATCTCAAAAGCACACTGAGGGGAATAATTCCTTCAGAGTTAGAGTGGAGCAAATAGAGGCAAATGACTTTATGAGAAATCAAAATACTATTAAACGGATCCAAACAAATGAAAAAATAAAAGGCAATGTGAAATATCTCATTGAAAAAACCACTGACCTGGAAAATAGATCCAGGAGAGACTATCTGATTATTGGACTATCTGAAAGCCATGATCAAAAAAAGAACCTAAAAAGCATCCTTCAAGAAATTCTAAAGGAAGAATCCCCTGACATTTTAGAACCAGAGGGCAGAATAGAACTTGAAAGAATTCACTGATCACCTCTTGAAAAAGATCCCAAAAAGAAAACTTGTAGGAATGTTATAACCAGGTTCTGGAGTTCCCAGATCGAGGAGAAAATATTACAAGCTGCCAAGAAGAAACAATTTGAATACTGTGGAAACACAATTAGGATAACCCAGGATCTAGCAGCTTCTACATTAAGGAATCAAAGGGCCTGGAATATGATATTCCAGAGATCAAGGGAGCTAGGATTGCAACCAAGAATCACCTACTCAGAAAAATTGAGTAGAATGTTTCAGGGGAAAATATGGTCATTCAATGAGGTGGAGGACTTTCAAGCATTCTTGCTGAAAAAACCAGAACTGAATAAAAAATTTGACATTCAAATACAAGAAGCATGAGAAGGTAAACATGGAAAAGAATTCATAAGAAACTTATCAAAGTTGAA
>CM053595.1:267136103-267161079 GCA_028646575.1 Pseudocheirus occidentalis | reverse complement strand
GATATGTATGGGCAGAGGTGAAGATGTGTTGATTAGCCCAAGGCACCTGGCTCTGCTGGGTTTACTTTAGAAAAAGGATGCTTGCCAAAGGCTGCAGCAGCAGGAGGAAGAAGGAACAAGATAGATCCTTAATGGATGGCAAGGAAGAAGTCTGAAAACAGCCAAAGGGAAGGATGGAGAATACCAGCAGTAGCATAATTTTAGTACGCAGCATCAATGACAAAGGACAGATCGATGGAGTTGTAAGCTTCTGGCCTTGTTTTATTCTTTCTTTCCAGACAGAAGCAAGTATATGATGGATCTGAGAGGTTGTGATGCCCTGGTCCCTTCCAAAGAGCTTGAAAGGTAAGTCCATACAGTCTTAGGCAAGAAGGTGTTTCAGTCTCAAAGCAAGGCTTGCAGATCAGAGGCATAAAACTACCCCAACTTGGAATCCAAGTTTCTATCATAACATACCCTTACAAACCAGTGTGCAAGTATGCAGGCAACTGTACCGATGCATGTAGGGAATCAGAATGATTTCATTACTTGATTTTTCCCTCACTTTTGTTTTGATATTCTGTTCCAGATCATTACTTTGCTATTTGAACTACAGCTCCTGTCTGTTCTGTTGGCAGAGAACGCACTAGATGGGGGTATGAGCCAAATATTAACTCAACGTTGAACACAAGTACTGAAGCAATTCCAGAGTTGAGTGGCAGACTGATCACAGGACACTTTAGAATGAACAATACTACAATGCAGAAACTTCAAACCATCACATCTACTCCCACTCCAGCTGAAAATTGGACTGTCTCTGGAATCTCCCAGGACTTTGATAAGCCAATTTTGGCCTAATCTTGCTCTGTCCCAAACCTCCATGGCACTCAGGTCTTCTCCAGTCACCCCACCACTTCTGCTATCCCTTGCTAGTTCCACCATTAGAGTGAAAGGCCCTCAAGGCCAGACACTGTCTAGCATGCTTGTAATTGTGTTCTTAGTTTAGTGTCTGTCACATACGAAGTCATTAACTGACGCTCTAGCTAGCTAACCAGTTAGCTAGCCTCACAACAGAGGTTGGTAGCTCTAGAAGAGACCTAGAATATAATCTTTCTTTACAAATAGAATACCATGTCTGGAAAGTATTTTAGAACCTAAAATGCCAACAGCCAGGAGGGATCTTAGAACACAGGATATTAGTACTAGGACCTAGAAAATTTTTAAATTGAAATGGGACCTTCAAAATCCTATTTTTGAGGCCCCTCATTTTATAAATGAAGAAATTGATGTGGTGAAGGCCTAGCCTCATGTTTCCAGGCTACATGGTCTCTAGATAGAAGGGAAACTGACCTTTAGTTTTGCTCATGTATAAATGAGCACCATCTCTCCTCTGTTTTACTGAAATAGCTAAACAGCAAATTTCCCAACACCCTCAAAACCTGTCCCCTGGAAATATCCACCTGGGATACTGCCCCAAGCAAGAGCTTGTTCATCTATCCAAGCTTTTTATAAATTCCAAAACGGAGCTTAAAAAGGTGTGAGGGAGAAAAAAAAAATAACAGTCAAAAAATAGAACCAAGGGATGGCTTTTTATGTGATTAATACAAGGACTGGTGCAAAAAAGCCAGCAAGGAGAACTTGCAAGCACCCTACCCGCTTAACAAGAAGCCACAGGCCAGCTTTCAGTGCAAATCCCCTAATCCTATTGATCCTGGACTGAAAAGCAGTGGAGCCATTCCACCACGCAAAAGGGTGGCAATATACAGTAAGTGTACATGGTGGGCACTGTACGCTTCAGGAAACTTAATCACATAACCTCCTTCATTACTCACAAAATCACTGCTGTCAATATGCCAGCGCCTCCCTGACTGCCGCTGTTTAAGATGCTGTCAATCTTCTCATGGATTTTGTGAACCAAATAAATTCCGAGCCATTTAAAGGTGTTATTATCTCAGCTGATAACATTATCCCATTCATGAGTCACAGAAATAGGAAAATAAAACTCATTTCAGGCCTTTCGTTCTGCGGTTTCTTTCATCTCTGAACATAAGAAACAATGAAGGATTAGACTCGTTCTACTTTGGCCCCAGAGGACAAGAACTGGGAAGCTGATTAAAGTTGATGTGAAGAAAACATTCTTAACAATTAGAGCTATCCAAAGGTAGGAGAGGCTTGCTCCCAAGACAACTGATTGCCCACTTCCAGAGATGTTTGAACAGAGGCAGGGTGCCCTTTCTCAGAAATGTTGTAGGCAGAGGGTAATCACACATCTGGATATGGTTTGGAGGCCCATATGACTTCGGAAATGACTTTGAATTCTGAGATTCTATGTTAATAATAACAACTAGATTCAAATCACAACTTAAGATCTACAAAACTCTTTTCTCATAGCAGCCCTGTGGGTCAGGGAAAACAATTCTAATCAACTACATTTTATAGACAAAAAATAAGATACAGAGTGATAAAATGATTTGCCTAGAGTCACATAGGTGATTAGTTTATATTTGAATGAAGGTTCTTTGAATCCAAAAGCAGTGTTTGTTCTTTCAACTATACCATTCCATTTCCTTTTCTTAACCTGGGATGTGTGAACTTTAATAGATGAGAGACAGAGACAGAGAGACAGAGAGAGGGAGAGGGAGAGAGAGACAGAGAGAGACAGAGAGAGACAGAGAGACAGAGACAGGGAGACAGAAAGACAGAAAGAGAGAGAGAGGGCTGGCTGGCTGGATGGATAGATAGATAAACTGCATTTCAACTTAACGTTTTCTTTCTGAGTCTTTGAATTTTATTTTATGCATCTTGATGTATTATTCTGAGAAGAGATTCATAGGATTTACCAGACTCCCAAGGAAGATTATGATATATAATAATAATAATAATAATAGTAATAATAATAATAGAGCATTTCTATAGCGGCTAGGTAGTTCAGTAACTACAGCACAGCTCCCCAAATCAGGAGCACCTGAGTTCAAATCTGACCTCAACAAACTGCTAGCTGTGTAACTCTGGACAAGTCACTTGACTTCTGCCTGCATCTGTGAAACAGTTAATAATATCCAACTCCCTGGATTATTGCAAGAATTGAATGAGATAATATTTGTAAAGCTGCAAACCTTGAAGAGCTTCATAAATGCTGACTATTCTTATTAGGCAACACTTTTAAGGTTTGCAAAGCACTTTACAAATATTACCTCATTTGATTCACACAACAACCCGGGGAAGTAAGTATTCATATTCCACCCATTTTGCATATGAGGAAAACAAGATAAGTAGAGGTTAAATCACACAGTGAGTTGATAAGTTAAGAAACTCTGTAATTTGATGAAAGACTTCTTTTTTAAAAAATTATTTTATTTATTTTCTTGTTTACATCATTCATTTCCACGAGATTTTGAGTTACAAATTTCTCCCCGTCTTTCCCCTACCCACGACCCCAAAACAGCTATCCCACCGTGTAACTCCTCCCTCAGTCTGCTCTCTCCTATATCTTCCTCCATCACCCCTCTGACTTTCTGGTAGGGCAGGATGGGTCTCCCTACCCCAGATGAAAGACTTCTTTAACCTGGAATGATAAAGTATGAAAAACTTCTCATACTGTTCTTGTGGGTGGTCTCCCTGCCTCAAGTCTTCCTTCCACTCCAATCTGTTTCCAACTGGGTAGAAACCCGATGGCTGCCAAAGTGGTTTTCCTTTTGTCCAGGCTTGACCATATTATTCCTCTACTCAATAAATTCCATTGGCTTCCCATTGCCTCTAGGATCAAATATAAAAACTTCTGTTTGGTTTTTAAGGTTTTTGAGAATAGGGGACATTTTTCTCTGAATCTCTACTGTCTAAAATGGACCTCCTGTATAGTTAAAGTGGTTATTGATCTACTAATTGATACATAAAAGCTATTTTCATGTATTTTCAGGGCTGTCACATGGAAGAAGGAATAGACAGAATCTGTTTGGCCCCAAAGGACTGAATCTAGAACAGCGGGTAGAAGCTGCACAAATTTAAGCTTGAAGTAAGGAATAAATTTCTTAACAATCAGACATTAAGCTCCTCGAGAGTAGGGATTATCTTTTGCTTCTTTTCATATGCCAGTATTCAGCATAGTGCCTGGCATGTAACAGGCACTTAATAAATGTTTATTGATTCATTTGTTGAATGTCTAGGGAGCTATTGGGCTCTGCTCAGTGGAAGTCTTCAAACAGAGACAGGATGACAACTTTTCTCAAACATCGTGTTGGGGATTCATTTTCAGTATGGTTTAGACTAATAGACCGTTGTGTTCTCTTCTGACTCTAATAGTCTGAGATTGTGTTATTTCAAGGGAAAAGTTGCTTCCTGATGGGTTTATGGAAGTGGGGGGACATATTCAGAAACTACAGGGTGGTAGAAAATGAGTTAAATTAGGAGGGAGGAAATTGTGTTCTAGTCCCAGATCTTCTTCTTTTAAGTGATGCAGATTTGAGCAATTCACTTAAACTCACCGATTCTCAGTTTTTTCACCTAGAAAATCATGATAATGATGCTTGAACTATCTATTTCACAGGGTTATTGAAAGTGTTTTGTAAATAGTAAGATGTTATAAACATATGAAGTGTCATATATTGGCCTTGTATTGTCTGGGAGCAATCTCCCTGACTAATATGATCCAAAACTCAAAGCTTGTTAACTTCTTTTTTAATCTCAAAAGTACCCTCACTAAAACTTTGAGAATCACAAAGTGCTATTAACCTGCTATTACAGCACAACAGAAATAACTGTACCTCACCTCTACCTTACTCTCTAGCCAATCATGACCACTAATAATTTTCTATTTATCTCACAAGTTGTCTTGATTCTATATCAGCATCCTTCACATTTCTCAAAGACCGTTTAATGGATAAATCCAATTTCTAATGTTGGCCTGTGTATAAAAAGCAGTATCAGGGATATAATTAATTCAATGAACCAAATAGCAAAAGCAAGTTGGCACAGCCTACATCTGGCACCAATGTAATATTTTTAATAAAATATACATACAAGAGATCAAAGTGACCTCTGAGGAGGACAGAGAGTATCATAATATAAAATAAGGAATGAATTGGTCACAATCTGCACTGGAAGTGAGAATAAACACTTTGATTAAATAAAAGATCATTTGCAACAAAGAAAGCAGTGAAACAACATTATTAAAATGGTATTATGAACTTCTAAAAAACCAAAACCAATGATGATTAAGATCCAATATGACTTTATCAATAATGGATCCTGTCAAACCGATTATTATTATGCTGATAGACCAGGAAAATGCCCCCAGTTCGATTTACCTTGACTTCATCATCTTGTGCTAGCCTTGTGAACAAAAATGGAAAGATGTATGCTAGATGCAGTGGTGTGCTGCTAAATATTTCACAACCAGCTTTTGGGGCAGGGATAGAGAATTACCTGAAACATGCCTTCAGGTACAATCTACATCACCAACATTTTCTCCATCACTTTTTTAAGTCCAGCCAATCAAAAATAAAACAATAAATCAAACTGATTTGGAACGTTTTAGTACTTTAGGTTGCTCCCTCTGTCTAATGCCAAATCCCAAATGTACTGTCAGGGCTACCAAGCTTATCTTCACACTTGCCTTTCCAACTAGACTTGAGCAAACTCCCAGAACACACTTTGAGCATGACCACTGAATCTTCTTCCACACCCTAGTGTTTACAGCTTGGTGTTCCAAGTCACTAATAAACATATAGCCACCTAGTGACTACTTCCCAACTTCCTTGGAAAAAAATTGTAGATACTTGCAGGTGCCCCCACATTGGCAGGATGTGGGAAGACATCTTTGTTTCACAGTGACTTGTAATCCTTTTTTAGGGTTAGGGTTAGGGTTAGAAATACTAACTAGAGAGTGTTCTATTGGATTCTGAGAGCCTGTGCCTGACCCTGTGTCATTTAAATTTTTACCAGTGAATTGAAATAAATACATAGGTACCAGGCTTGTCAGATTTTCAGATAATTAAAATAACACAAAAAACTAGGAGATATAATTAAGAAGGTGAAGGATAGAGTCAACTTACAAAGTTATCTCAATAGGCTAGAAGGATAGGATGAATCTAATAAACTGAAATAGATTAAATAAAAATATAGTATTTGAGAGAAAAACTGCACATATGCAAGATATGAGAGGTGTATACAAGAAAAGTTCCTATAACAAAAATATGAGTATTTTACAGGAATGGAAGTTTAATGACAATCCACACTACAATATGGAAGACAAAAGCAAAAATGAACCAATGTATTGGTGGGCTGCATTTAAGGATGGAAGAATGTCCAGAAAATGATGGAGATGATAGTCCTGCTGTACTCTTCCTCAATCATGCCACATCTGGAAAACTGTTTTACTGTATTTTTTATGGGCACTATATTTTAAGAAGGACTTTGAGAAGCTTGTAAGCATCCAGAGGAGGGTCAGTAGAGCACTGAATTTGGTGTTGAAAACTCCTGGGTTTAAATCTGGGCATCGAAACTTAAGAGCTGCTTGGCTGTGAACAACACGATTCACTACTTTGAGGTTGAGTTCACTCGTGGTGAAATGGGAACCTATCTCACAGGGACTTCATAAGGGAAATGCTTTATAAACCATCAAGTGCTCTAAAAACGTGAGCTTTTTGTAACTATAAACTTGGGAGAGTGATTTGTTTGTAGCTTTCTTTGAAGCACTGCTTCTCAGCAGGTGACTTGAGTTGTTCTGTGGAAAAAGACTTACCACAAATCCCAGGTGTTGGCTGTTCCAGTTAAAGTGATGGTAAAGTTATCATTAATGCTGTATCACAATATATAGTCTTCCACAGTCTGTGCAGTTATCACCCAACATTTGCACCAGCTAGCTTGGTTCCCAGAGTTTGGCTACTTGTCACCCTCCAGGTAAAAGCGGTAACCCAGAGTGATTAGGGAATTACTAGAACTTATTATGCCCTGCTGGTTTACTTTCTACCATGATTATCAATTGAAATCAACTATCCAGTCAGACTTAATAAACTTTTAGAAACTAAAAGAGCATAGTGTAAGGTTGATAAGAAATATTCCTCTCCCACCTCCAACAATAAAAACAAAACTCCAAGTCTAGAATAACTTTTTCCATAATTACATATAGAATCTAGGTGAAAATGGGCACAACTAAAGAATAGATGGGACAAATAGAATAACTCAACTCCTGGAAGTGTTTTGGTGGGAGTCCTCAAAATGTTTCCTAAGGAAGTTTGTAGTTTTCTATCTTCACCTTTGTAGCGTCCTGAAGCTGTCTTTTTTTTTTTTAGTGCAACTAATCTTTCCTGTTCCTGATACAGAAGCTGGTGCCAACCATGAGGTACAGAGGACAATGATGAGAAGTGCAAATACTTCCATCTTCCCAGGTTCACAAGGTCATATTCTGGTCAGGAGACACAGAGGATAGAAGTTATTTTTCTCTCCAAGTTATTTCCTTTGAGGAAATTAATTGAAACTGTTCTCTCAGCTGC
The DNA here is from genome assembly GCA_028646575.1 of Pseudocheirus occidentalis. Taxonomy (NCBI): domain Eukaryota; kingdom Metazoa; phylum Chordata; class Mammalia; order Diprotodontia; family Pseudocheiridae; genus Pseudocheirus; species Pseudocheirus occidentalis. The sequence continues at coordinate 267,153,610 of CM053595.1, read as the reverse complement.
CAAACTCCTGAATCTGGGCTCAGAATTAGATTGTAATTTTATGGAAAAATATGAGGACATAACTAAGTTTCTCCAGCCAATCCCAAAATATTTCTTGTCACAGTTGAAATGCCTAGGATTGTTCATTAATTTAAAAGAGATGTCTAGGCACCAGTTATACGTAATTCATGAATCTGATTGATTCAATTGATAAGCTTGCATGAGCTCCCATCCTTATAATAGAATGACAGGAAAAGAATTGGCCTAGAAGCTGAGTCTTAGATTCTGCCCCAGGTTCTGCCACAAACTGTGTAACCATGGAGAAGCCTCTTCCCATCTCTAGACTTCATTGTCCACATTGACCACATTGTCCATAAAGTGCTTCATCAATTGTGATATGGTATAACGGAATGAATACTTTCCTGGGACATAGGAAACCTGGATTTAAGTCCTTGCTCTGAAACTCACTAGCTATACAATCTGGAGCAATATCATTAAGCTTTCTTTACCTCAGTTGCTTCATTTGTAACATAGGGATAATAAAACTGGCACTACTTCACAGGGCAGTTATGTGAGTCATTAGCATTTTTTTACTTTGTCTCTGCTTCTAATTCCTCATTATTTCTTTGAGTAAATCATTTTTGCTCTCTTGGTCTCAGTTTTTTTTTTATCTGTAGAAGGAAGAGAATAATTTAAATAACCTCAAAGGTCCCTTCTAGCTTTAATGATCTTGAATAATGCATATTGTTTTAATAACATTTAATATATTAAATATATTTTATATATAATATTTTAAAGGTTTAATATATTAAATGTAGCAATTGAACCTGGCATAAAAATAATAAAGAGAATCCTTCACAATATAAAAAGCAGTACAATTTTAGTTTTCATTCACTACTTCATGTACTCATTCCTTCATAGAATCATAAAATCTCAGAGTTGACAGGAAGTCCAGAAGTTGTCTGGTGCTCCTACATCTTACGTTAAGTAGGTAGATTTAGCAAGATTTTGCACCTGATAGATCTGGAGGATGAGAGAAAGATAATGGTAAAAAAAAAAGGACTCCAAGGCTGCAAATCTAGGAGAAATAAGAATTTAGGTAGCCTCCAACATTTAGGAAAGAAGCTAATGAATTCAGTTTTGGGCAGGGTGGATTTGTAATGTTGTTAGGAGATCCCGGTGGAAGTGCCCAGCAGAAAGCTGAATGTATGTGACTAGAGTCAGGAAAGAAATTATAGGTATATATCAATCAATAGAGATTTAAGGAGCACCGATGTAGAGGTCAAAATTTAAACTATGGGATCAGATGAAATTATATAGGGAGAGAATGAAGGGGAGAGAGGAGAGGAGAGGAGAGGAGAGGAGAGGAGAGGACAAGGATAAAACTTTAATTGGCACCTACACTTAAGGAGTTACAGATACATGATGTACCAACAGAGGAAACAGAGGTATAGCAGTCAGACAGATTGTGGTAGAATAAAGATAAAGCAGAGTCTTCTAAAGCAGTGGTTTTCAACCTGTGGATCACAACCCCTTTGGGAATTGAATGACCCTTTCACAGGGGTCGCCTAAGACCTTCAGAAAACATATTTCTGATGGTCTTAGGAACCAAGACACTACTCCTCTATCTGTCTCCAGGCAGGTCAGCTCACATGCAGATATGCCCACATACGAGTATTAAAGGTCATGGCCTTAGGAAGGTTGAGAACCACTGTTCTAAAGTCAAGAAGACTGGGTGGTTGACAGTGGTTGATAAAGAAGCAGAAAGAGAATAGAGCACTAGATTTAGCAAATAAGGCATCATTGGTAACATTTCAGACATTACTACCTATAGCCTGATCACCAAGCATGTCTTAAAAACACCAGGTATTGGTGATTTTGCCAAACAGATTCATCACTGATTAAACATTTCCACCTTTGCTGTTATGAAGACCTGAGGAATCTCAAAGAATTGCATGATGGGGCAAACAGGTAAGCCTTTTCCCCCTCCCTACTTGTTCCATTTGCCCTCTTAAGCTTTCCCTGGGGCATGCAGAACATAAAGAAACAAAATATAGACACATAAAGGAAACAACTGACCCCCAAGGCAGCACTGTTCCACCAAGACAGAAGTCCCTACTGTCTCTTTTACTCCATCATTTCTTCAAGAATAGAGCTGTTATTTATATGGAGTAAATGGGGTGTTGCTCAGGGTCCAACATCTGGTGCTGGAAGTTAAGTGTGTTTTGCTTCCTCTCTGGGGGGAAGCAGATGCTTGTTCCAAATAGGTTTATTGTGGCCTTGCCAGTACATCTCATGGTCCTCCACTAGCCAGTGCCGCTATAGGGTGTGCCACCAAGGGTACCATCACGTGGTGACCTTCTCCTATTCCCCACCACCTCTCCCTCAATTCTTGCAGCAGGAAGAGTCAGGCTGTCTGAGGCCAAATTGTTTTCTCTCCCAGTACAACTACACCCAGAATCAGACTGGTTTCTGTACCATCATGGGCTTCCTCACTTTGGTATTTTGTCCTATGAACCACTCTACTACTGCTGTAACCCCATAACCATAAATGAGATTTTTTTCACCCACCAGGTAGAAGATTTCTTAGTTACTTTTCTTTTCAAGGACAACCAGCTTTGAAACCATTTTTATGGACTAGCTTCTAAATACCAGTGAAAAGGGGCCTGATCTTAACTTACTTTCATGTACTGATTGCAGGAAGCCCTGATGTGTGAGAGAGGCTCCTATGTACTCTCAACAAGGCTATTGGCAGCAGCTGCTGCCTTTCTATCTCTGTTTCTCCTTGCCTTCCAATTGAAGTACCAGAGTTGGACAGGGGGAAAGTACAGGGGTCCATAATAATTTCCCTCTGGATTGAGACCTTGGATGTTGCTCCCTATATACTCTGTTCAAATCTTTTATTTTATTTTTTTCTTTTTAAATTGCTTTCTAAGTGTGGACCTTGTAAACCAAGTTTTTGCCCTAAGTGAATCTCTCCTGCAGAGTTATAAACCCCTGAAAAATGGCACCTCTAATAGAAGTCCTGACAGCTGGCTCCTTGCTGTAGCCATGTTCCCAGCCACTGCTAAAATATAGTAGTCTCTAACTACTCTAATTCTGATGAAAAGTTACTGTAATACAGGTACCTATCCATACACAGCCACATCATTTTTCTTATTTATAGGCTTCATTATGGCAAGGAAAATGCACAGCTCCCCTAAGGAAACTGATGGAGGGGGGCTAAGTACAAGTATGCATTTTCAGTGCCTGAAATTCAGCCATATTCTGGCCATCAGCCCAAATAGCCTGATATGCAAACTCCCCTGAATGATGAGAGATATGAGATATCCAGGGGGCAAATTTGGGATAGTCTAACAAGGTATATTTCTGGTTGTTTGCTTGGTTTGGTTTTCAGTCCAAAGGACCTACAAATACTTGATCAACATTTTTAAATTAAACTATTAGTTACTCCTGAAATGCAGCTGAAACTGGAGAGGAGACAAAATGTCTTAGAGTAGGGATTCAGGAGAGACAATTGTTAAATTTACTTTATGAGAATTTACACCTTGGAAATAAGTAAATATTAGAAATTAGGGTTTGATTTTTGTTTTGCTGATTATCTAGATTTTAGAAAATAAAAAAGAAAATGATAATAATGCAGATTAAACTTAAAAGTATGTTTGTATATGTACTTTTTAGAGCTAATTGCTAAAATTTATCTGTATATGTGCATGTATGTGACTGTATTATGAGGATTATCATTAGGATACCCTTAAATAGCAAAATGATTGAGTTTAATTTATCAAATATTTATAAGGGACTTATTATATAAAGAATGTTATTCTCTAGGCTTAGGAAAGTTAATATATTGATAATACTAGTGTAGTGACAATAATCAGAACAGAGAATATAGTGCATGGTCTACAAATATTTTGTTCACATCTCTGAGAAGTTGGTAGAAGATAAGGTATGATCCCTGGTTGGACTCACGAAGCTTATAGTCCAGTTGCATAATAGAATATATTCCCAAATAAATATGACGTATAATCTTCTATAACAAACACATTAGAAGAGTATGACAAGAAGTGTGAGGTCTGAGAGGGGAGTCTGTTACTAAATCGGGGGTCACAGTTTCAATCAATCAATAAACAATTATTAAGTACCTACTATGTACCCCATGTTGGTCATTGGGGATAAAAAACGAAGCAAAATATAACCTTTGCCATCAAGGATCTTACAGTCTAATGGAGGAGACAATGTTATTGTTGTTTAGTCATTTTCACTACTGTCTGAATCTTTGTGACCCCATCTGGGATTTTCTTGGCAAAAATACTGGAGTCGTTTGCCATTTCCTTCTCCAGCTCATTTTACAGATAAGGAAACTAAGGCAAACAGGTTTAAGTGACTTGCCCACCTAGTAAGTGGCTATGGCTGGAATTGAACTCAGGTCTTCCTGACTCCAGGCCTGGAACACTATCCAATTCACCACCTATATAAAAAGCAAGCTATATATAGAATAAAACAGAAATAATTAGCAAAGAGAAAGTATTGGAATTAAGAAAGGTTGGGGAAGGCTCCCTGTATAAAGTGAGACCTTAATTGGTACTTGAAGGAAGCCAGGAGACAGAGATAAGGAGGGAGAACATTCCAGGCATGGGGAATGCCAGTGAAAATGCATGGAGTTGGGAAGAGCGTCTTGTTTGAGGAACAGCAAGTAGGTCAGTGTCACTGGATCCAAAAGTGTGTGGGGAGGGAGGGAGAGGAGAGGACAGTGAAGAAGATTAGTTAGAAATACAAGAGAGTTTGAGGATATTCCAAGCATAGTGAAGAGAGTAAATTGTAGAATGTCAGATATTTAATTCAATTCAAGGCTTTATTAAGCACCACAGTATACACGTAACTATTGCTAGGTATTAGGGTATAAAAATTAAAATGGAAACAATTCCTGAAATAAAGAAGCTTATATTCTATGTAGGAGGAAAACACATCTGCACATATAAGTAAATACAAAACAGAAATGGAATAAATGTAAGATAATTTGGGTGACAGAATTGGGGTAAAGCACTAACCACTGGTCAATTGGGAAAAACCTTTTGTAGCAACCAAAGATGAGTTATAGAGCAGCTAGGTGGCACAGTGAATAGAGCACCAGCCCTGGAGTCAGGAGGACCTGAGTTCAAATCTGACCTCAGACACTTAACACTTACTAGCCATATGACCTTAGGCAAGTCACTTAACCTCAAATGCCCTGCCTTCCCCCCTCCAAAAAGGGGGGGAAAATGAGTCGTGAAAGAAGATGCAAATTCCAAGTGAAATAGGTAAAGATAGAATGAGGGACCTCCTGAAGGCATGGAGGCATGAGATAAGATGGCCTGTATAGGGAGCAAGTAGGCCAATTAGGCTGGAATGTACTCCATGAGAAAAGAGTAATTTGTAAAGCAGTTTAGAAAGACAGGTTGGAGTAAGATTATGAAGGTCTTTAAATGCTGAACAGAGAAACTTATATTTTCTCCAAGAAAAAAATAGGACCTCACTGAACCTTCTTGAGCTTCAGAATGATGTAATCAGACTTAATATGAAAACTGAGAAGTAAAAAGTACAGGAAGGAGGTGATGAGCCCCTATACTAGGGTGGTGGCCACTTAAATAAGAGAGAACATATGTGAGATGTGTTATGGTTATAGACACTCAAGATTTGTCACATAATTTCATGTGGGCATGAGAGGGTGAAGGGTTGAGGATAACTGAACCTGTGTGACTTAGAGGAAGGGGACAGAGAAAGAGACAGACACACAGTGACACACAGAGGCAGAGACAGACAAATGAGATGGGGGAGGAAAACATTGAGAGAAGAAAGGGGGAAAGGAAAATAGGAAGGAAAATAAGGAGGAAGAGGGGAAGAGAGAAGAAGAATGGGAGAGAGAGGCAGGGTAGAAGAGAGAGGAGAGAGAGGGAGAGGAGGAAAAGATTGAGAGGCAGAAAAGGAAAAGAAAGAGGGAGCAGGGAGGAAAAGAGGGAGAAAGAAAGGAAGAGGTTAAAAGGCAAAAGGGAAAAAGGAAAGATGAGAGAGAGAGAGAGAGAGAGAGAGAGAGAGAGAGAAAGAGATTTTTTTCTTTATATTTTCTATTCCTTAGCTCAACTAAGTGTATTACTGTTGCTGAAGCTAAGTCATGCATGGGCACAAGTAATCTCAAGTTATTGATGGCTGAAAGGATAATAGTGTATTAAGAAGCTCAGCATTTATGGTTGTGAGGTGACTGAAAAGAATCTTTCAGATCCCCTTGGTACTGGAAACACTGCCAGTATATTTAGCAATGGGTCAAAAACCTTTTGTGGATATCTGTCTTTACATGTTCAGCTTTCAAAACAGAAAAGTTGATAGATCAGACTATGGAGGACAAGGAGAGCTATCCATCTCACCCTCTGATTTAGTAGATTGTAAGCTCTTTGAGGATAGGAACTATTTTTGTCTGGTTTGGTTTATTTAATCCTCTCGCTCTCCTTTCTCCTTCTCTCCCTCCCTTTCCTCCCTCCCTCCCCTGTCTCTCTCCTTCTGTCTGTTTCTCTTTCTCTGTCTCTATGTCTCTCTCTTTGTCTCTCTGTTTCTCTCCCTCTCCCTTTCTATCTCTTTCTTTGTCTCTCTCTGTCTCTGTCTTCCCTCTCCCTTTCTCCTTCTCTCTCTCCATCTCTGTCTCTTTCTCTCTCCTATTTGTCTGTTTTACTTCATCTAGAAGCACCTAATTTAGTGACTCCTTGCATAAAGGTCCTTAATAAATCATCATATGATTGTATTGAATGTTTCAAAATAATATAGATCCAGCCAACAGGGATATGTTGCTGGGGAGAAGAAATCTTCATCATTGAAACAGTGTGCATTTCTGAAACTTTGAATGGCAGAGAACTTCCAGGCTCAAGAGTTACATTAACCTCAACTGTAAAAGAAAAGGTAATGGATTCTAGCTGTAGTTGGTCTCTTGATAGTTCTTTTAAAAAACATTCAAACACTTAAAAGAGTCCTTTGCATTTGTCTTATTTTTTCTTAAAGGATCTGTAATTGTCAGTGTGAGTATTTCCTTCCTTGACAAAGATCACAAGCCCTAATTTCGAAGAAGGACCTTGAGAATTTACTGTGAATGGCAAACTGGTGAATGAAGCTGGTTCTCAAATAAGAGATACCCGGCCTATTACTCTCCCTTCCTGGATATTAGCCCTTCTATGTGTTTTTCCTTATTCTTTTCTCCTGGTTCTTGTCCTACCTATGTAACTCTCCTTCTCTATCTCTTTTAGTATTCCCCAAGTCCCTATGCTGAGCCCTCTTTGACTTGGCATCTTTGTCAGATCCCATGACTTGATCATCTCTATCCCAAACACTCACAGGTCCATATATCCAGCCACAGTCACTCTAGTATGTTCCACTCTCACATCACATTCTCTAGCTGTCATTTGACATTGTACGCCTTGGACATACCATATTCAACATGTTCAAAACAGAAGCCAATCTTTATTTTCACTCTGATCTACTCCTCTTCTGAATTCTAACCATACTTTTGTCAATAATACCACCAGCCTTCCAGTCTCCTCAGTCTCATAACCTCGGCATTATGCCTCACTGCTCACTCTCCCTCACCTCACAATTTATTGTTTACACTGCTACAAAATCTCTCATATTTATCCTTTGCTTCACCTTAGTTCAGGCCTTTGTGGAATGTTGCCAGAACTTTTGTAAGGATGGCTACTTTGGTCTCCCTGTTTCAAATCTTATCCCACTCCAATCTATCCTTTACACAGCTGCTGACCTATTTTTTTTTCTGACCATGCCACTCTTCTACTCAATATTCATCTGTGGTCCCCTATTACCCCTAGGATCATGAATAAGCATTTCTATTTGGCTTATAAAACCCTTCACCTACCTGGCCCCAACCTGCCTTTTTGGCATCTTTGCACATTTCTTAAGCACTTAGTATGTGTCAAGCACTGTGCTGAGCATTTATTACAAATATTTTCTCACTTGATCTCCACAACAACCCTGTGATACAGGTGCTATTGTAATCCCCATTTTATAGTTGAGAAAACTGAGGAAGAAAGAGAATAAATGAATTGCACAGGATCCCAGAGCTAACAAACATCTGAGGCCAGATTTGAATTCAAGTCTTCCTAGTTCCAGACGCTGTATTCTGTTGAGACACCAACTGCCTCTCTAGTCCCAAGAGACCTTCTTGCAGTTCCTCACACACAGCACTCCATCTTCCTTCTCCACACTTGGTCAGTGATCATCCCGCTTCCCTGGAATTCACTCCCTCAACACCTCTGCTTTTTAGGATCTCCTTCCAAAGCTCAACTCATGGCCTTCACTTCATCTAAAAGCCTTTCAAGACTCACTTGAGTTTGTAAAGGAAGCCTTTTCTAATCTCCTCAACTATTAGCGCTCTCCCTCCTAAACTACTTTGCATTTGTCCTGTCTGCACTTGTGTGTGTATGTATATGTAAATACACAAATATACTTTGTGTCCCCCAATAAAATGCAAGCACCATGAGAGCACAGAATGTTCCATCTTTATCTCTGATGCAGCAACATTGGCCCAGGGTATAGTGTATAGAACATCCAATTTAAAGTCAGTAAAATCTGTGTCTAAATCCTGGCTTAGCTCCTCACTCTGTATAGGACCCTGAGCAAATCATTTAACTTCTTTCAACCTTAGTTTCCTCAGCCATAAAACAGGGATAACATTGTTGTAAGAATTAAATAAGAAACTGCAAAATTGCTTGGCAAATTTTAAAGCATTATATAAATTATAGCTATTTTTATAAAAATGCTTATTATTAATATTTTTAAACTTAAATACATGAGAAGAAAAAGAAACAAACTTAAATATTAAAACACATACAAAATAAGAAAAGATTAAAAAGCATTGCCATGTGCACAGCATAATGTAAGAGAAGATTCAAGATACACAGCAATAAATTTCCATTTCAAGAAAGTCTATATAATAAATACTACATATTGTGATCTGAGCTGTTGTAATGCCATGCACAAGCAGGTTCCCAAAAGAATGCTACTGTGAACAGCTTTCAAAGTACAGATTACACAGTAATAGTGAGCACTCTGTTTATTCCATTACAAATCAAGATTCAGTACAATATTCACAACATAATTTTCACAACATTACATCTTATCACAGAAAATCATAATATAGTGTTCATAACAGCTTAACATTAGAATGGCCACACAATTTTCACTACAGTGACCACAATATTTAGAACAAAGAATAAAAGAATAATCACCTGGTTTCCCTAAGGGGGAAACCCTTCTCACTTAATCATTCAACCAATCAATTCACAATATATCAATCTTCCACTCATGGGGCAACCATTAACTTAATCAATCACTCATCTAGCAGTCAGTCACTAAGCTAGATTCCCAATTACTAAATATCATTAGTCACTAGTACAGTCATTAGAAACCCACACAACCCTCCACCCCTTGGTGTCCAGAAAACCTCAATTTCATCCAAGGGGAGGCCTTTTCTTCATCTTGATTCTGGGTGGTCCCTCTGATTCCCTGGATCTCCTTCCAGGGTCTCAGCTCCCTCCTGAATCCAACAGTCACCTGGATTCAGAAGCAGATAGCTGCCAGGTTCTCGTCCAGTCCTCAGAGGTAGACAGCTCCCTAGGTCCTTGTCCAGTCCTCAGGGCAGTCCCCAGCACACACTGAACTTCACAGGGTCAAGCACATCTCAAACCCTTCACTACTTCTTTTACCTGGAACTCAAGGATCAGCCAGGCCATGAACAAACAAAGTCTTATCCTGGTCATGCGTCTTCAGTCTTCCAGCAGTTCAGTTGGCCCTAGAACCCAGAAGGAATATCGGCCTTCTGGGTGGCCTTCACCAGATTCCGGACTCAGGAAAACTCCATCTCAACTTTCAGTCAGCTTCCAGATGTTGGGAGAGAAACTCTCTCTTTCTCTCTCTCTCTCTCAAGAAAACTCCAACTCACTTCTTCAGCTCCAAGATGCTGAGACAATCCTGTTTCCTCCAGCTGGAAAATTCCAATTCTGTCTCTCTGTCTCTAGAATTCTTCTTTATATACACCACTGGCCTCCTGTTTCAGTTAATCCCCTTCTGCCATGTCATCAGAGGAGTTCATGCCTTTTCAACAGTAGACAGGTCTCACACCTTCCATACTTAGCCCTAAGTTACTAAGTGCTAAGTATCTGCTAAACTTGATTGCTATTACAGCTGTCCATCTTTCCTTGCTTCCTTGTAAATGTTTTTTGTTCTCTGCTGTGCACTTTTTGCTTTGTTCTTTTTTTCCCTAAATGATAGCTATTATAAAGTGATTTATATAAATATTGTTGTTGTTGTTGTTGTTGTTCATTGTAATAATAGTAGCAGCAACAAGAGCAGTAATATTCTCAGATCCCCAGGGCCTAATGCAGAACTAGTCACATAGCATTTGCCCAATAAAGACTTCCTCTGTGATTGAATGATTGGGACAACATACTTGTAACCAAAGCTTTTAACATATCTCTTACAGAAGAATAAAGAATTGGGTTAAGTCAAGTTTGGGGAACGTGGGGCCTTGAGGCCACATGTGGCCGTCTAGGTCCTCAACTGATCTATTCTGTGAAGTTTGGATTCAGTCAAAGGGCTACATTTGAGGACCTAGAGGGCTATATGTGGCCTAGAGGTCATGGGGTCCACATCCTTGGGTTAGGTGCTTCATAGGACATACATATGGAGCACAGCATACTGAAATGAACTCATAATAGTTAGCATTTATGTAGTATTTTACAAATATTATCTCATTTGATCCTCATAATACCTTGAAAAGTAAGTGTTATTACTATCCCCACTTTATGGATGAATAAACTGAGGCATACAGAAGTTAAGTGATTTGACCCAGGTAACATAATTAATAAGTGTCTGAGGTAGGATTTGAACTCAGGTCTTCCTGACTCCAGGCCCAGTATTCTGTCCACTGAACCACCTAATTGCCTCCAATAATCCCATTATGTTGGATTTGACTTTAAGCAGCTTATTTTTGGGTAAATAGTTACAGTGGCAATACTGATTAGTGGAGGAAGTATTCTATAATAGCAAGAGTACTGGAATTGGAATCAGAGGTGGTTGGCTTCTGATCCTAGCTTTATCAGTGTGACACCGGCCAAGTCGCTTAGACTCTCAGCCTAACCATCCCCATTCATGAAATTGGGCTAATAATTCTTGTTCTACTTCAGAGAATGGCTGTGAGGAAAGCAATCTGAACACCTCAAAGCACTGAAGAAATTTATGTCATCATTTCTTCTTATCTGAGGGTTACAGAAACCCAGATTATCTGAGCTGTAAGGGTCCTAAGAGGTCATTTAATTCAACCAGTATTTGAACAGCATTTCTTCTGCACAGTTCCTGACAAAGGGGCCTCTGGCCTGTGCTTAAGGGTCTCCAGAGATGAAGAAGTCACTCCAACTTAGCACAACCCTCTCCCCTCTGGACTTCTCTAATTCACAGACTGTCACAAAACAAGATGCCTTTCTACCTTCACTCCTATCTTTTACACATTTGAGAGAATTAATACCTATGATAGTGGACATTCATATCCCTTTTTTTGTATGAGAAGTCTCCCTTCCATGCTTCCCCGTGACTTGGACATTGCATGGTACAGTGGAAAGAAAGCTAGATTTTGGATCAGATGCTCTGATAATGGTAATAATAAATAGTATTTATATAACACTCTAAGGTTTGCAGAGAGATTTGTAAATATCATCAATTTCATCCTCATGCCAACCTTGTGAGAAAGGTGCTATTATTGACCTCGTTTTCCAGATGATAAAATTGAGGCAGAAATCCAATCCAGTCTGGCATTCTATCCATCGAACCACCTACCTGCCTGGATTCAAATCTTGGCTCTAATGCTTGCTACTCATGTGATCTTGGTTAAGTCACTTAAGTTCCCTAGGCCTTGATTTTGTCATCTCCCAAATGAAGGGGCTGGGTTATTTGGTCACTGAGGTCCTTTCCAGTTCTGAATCAATAATCTAATGCCCTAGAAGTGAGCTTGGATTCTCAAAGGCTATGCTATTAGAATAAGTCTATTGAGTCCTATTAAACCAGAGAAATTTTAAAGATAGAGCACTGATCACTTTGTGCTGGGCTCTGAGGACCAGCCTAGCTAAGGGCACAGTGCAGTATCACCACAAGATTGTCCAATGGGTGATAACAGTTTTTGATGACAGAATTTTGTGAAGATCACCTGATAACCAGAAGTATGGAGACTATGATATACCTTAGCAGAGGAACATTCTAAACCAATATTGTCACAGATCTACACAAATACTGAAATGTGTAATTTATAAAACATGTAATTTACAATGATGCTTTGGGGGTCAGCGGCATAACTAAGATTGTGCCCTTTTTATAAGTAGGGAACAGGCCTAGAGAGACACAGTGCTTTACCCATAGTCACACAGGTAATTGAACATCAGGGCCAGGATTCCAAGCCAGAGTGCCATTGTGAGGATGTAAAACACGTTGCAAATGTTAAAGTGCTAAGTAAATATCGTCTTATGTTGGTAATGATGATGATGGTGATAAAGACAAGGGTGAGGATCCCAGGTCAGGTCCTCCTTCCACCTTCCTGCTGTGATTTTCCAGGCTTACACCATCAGGGAAATGTATCCTTTATTCCAAATAAAGAATCAGAAAGGACAGTGCTCACTTTCACACATGGAGATGAAGTATTGTTGTTGTTTGTCCTTTGTTTTCTGAGAGAAACAATGACATCACAGGGTATTATTTTGACTTTCACATGAGTTGGATTTAAGTGAGGCAGAGTTGTGCAAAGCCATCAGCCTCAGTCTCTTTTCCACAGTCACGTAAGTCCAATTGTGGGACAAAAGTCAGGACAACTAGCAATTACTCAAGTTACAGCTGACAACCTTGGCATCTTCAATGTCTTGCCAAGCTGTAAGCACTCCAAGGTACCTGCTTTAACCATTGGCCATTTGAACAAGTTGTTCTCATCCATCCCTTCCAACAGGAGAAATTTTCACATGCTTGGTGTAGGCAACACCTTCCCTCACTAATGGATTTGAAGCCTATCAATTGCCCTGAATCTGGTTTAGCCCATCTTTCTAGACTCTTTACTGGGATGTGGACATTGAGCATGCTACTTTGGAGCCATAGCTGAGAATGGAAATGAATTGGGATAGCTACTAATGATCCCCTTAACAGTGAAGTATGATGTACTGAACCCAAAACACAGATTTGTTTGTTTTTCACATTTCTCAACCAATATTGAGAAAAATGCAAAACCAACTAATACAGCTGATGTTACATCATCTGTCTTATTTCATTACTGAGCACCGCTGACATGACCAAAGAAGCTTAAGCTTACAGGGACTTGCTGCAGATTAGATATGATGTTTGGAAACTACAGCTCTTTTAGTGACTAGGCTGCTGGTTTACTTCTAATGCCAATAGCTCTGTTTTGCACAGAGATACAGAGATAGGATCTCAGAACTGCAAGACACTTTAGAAGGTATCAAGTACAGTTTAAATCAAATCAAATCAAGTCCATTCAAATGACAAATCCTGCCTATAAGACTGGTTGGCCATGTTTGAAAACTTCCTGTGATGGGGAATTCACACCCTCCGTATGTGGTCTAAGACAATCTGCTTCCTGTTCATTTCAATTCAATTCAAAAAGCATTTATTAAGTGCCTGCTATGTACAAGGATCTATTCCAGACACATAGTCAACCTGGTGCAATGCCTTTTCATTTTTACCTTCATAACAGCTCTAATATACACCTGCTCCTCTTCAGTCACACTGCCCCCACCCCGGTGCAGCCTTTCATCAACTCTTGTTTTGACTATTCCAATACCTTCTTATTGGTGTCCCTGTCCCAAGTCTTCCCCATTATAATTCGTACTCCACTTGACTGCCAAATGATTTTTCCTAAACTGCTGGTTTGATCATTTCACTGACCTACACCATAAACTCCAGCGTCTTCCTCTTCCTTCCAGGATCAAGCTTACAATCTTCTGTTTGGCTTTTAAAGTCCTTCACAGCCTGGCTCTCTCCTCTATTTCTAGGCTTCTTACCCTTTGTTCCCTCTCCTTCATATGCCTTATAATACTGCAATACTGGCTTTTCTTTCTTTCCTCAAACAAGTCACTCTTCCCAACACTAAATATTTTCTCTGACTGTCCCCCATTCCTGGAATGTTATCTCTCCTTCTCTCTACTGCCTAACTTCTCTGAGTTCTTCCAAAAACATTTCAAACCCCATCTTCAGAATGATTCCTTACTGGTTCTGTGTCCAGTCATAGTGCTTTTCCAGTAATATTACTTTCCATTTACACTGGGATGGTTAGGTGACATAGCAAATAGAGCACTAGGCCTAGTGTCAGGAGGACCTGAGTTCAAATCCAGCCTCAAAACTGTGTGCCCCTGAGCAAGTCATTTAACTTCTGCTTGTCTCTGTTCCCTCATCCGTAAAATGGGGATAATAATAGTGTCTACTTCCCAGACTCAGCTAGGCTAGGTGCTAGCCAAGCCTATAGTCAGAAAGACTCATCTTCTTGAGTTCAAATGTGGCCTCAGACTTACTAGCTGTACCACCCTGGACAAGTCACTTAATCCTGTTTGCCTCCATTTCCACATCCATAGAATGAGCTAAAGAAGGAAATGGTAAACCACTCTAGTGTTTTAACCAAGAAAATACCAATCGGGGAAACTAAGAGTCTAACTGGACTGAAAAACTATAGAAGAACAACAAAGACTGCTAAGTATACAGTTGTCTGCATGTTGTCTCCTCCTTTCAAAGGTGAGCTCCTTGAGGGCAGAGATGTGTTTTTGTCTTTATGTCCCTAGCACTTAGCATAGGACCTGATTCTTATTGACTTAACTGATTCTGCTAGGTATTAAGAATATAAAAACAAAAACAAAATAATCCCTGACCTCAAAGTATGTTTATTCTACTTGGGGAGAGGGGTGGTATTGTGACCTGAAATCTTCTTTTTTCCATCTTTTCTCTTTGACCCTAGTTCTGTCTTATTCAACTACAGAGAACAAAACTAATGTGCTTTCCACTTGGCAGACCTTCAAATGTTTGAAGACAGCTTTGTCTCTTCTCAGGGTTACACACCCTTGATTTCTTTAATCCATATTTTCGTGCTATGATATCCAATACCTTCACAATCCTTGTCTCTCTTCTCCAGACCATTCTACCTTGGTTAGATCCTTAATAAAATATGGTACTCAGACCTGAACAGGATAATCCTAGAGTTTACTGGAGTCTAATAAAGAGAAAATAAATGTCCTAGACTCCAGAATGCCAGTTCTTGGCAATAAGTGAACAAACTCCATGACCTTCCTCAAACTGGGCACTCATGGAACCATGCCCACCTCCTAGGAAGAGTCAACAGAGCAGACCATCATAACACCGAGGCTGAATAAAGGCCAGTGCCGGAGCACAGCAGGGGAAAGGCAGTTGTGAAAGCTGTGTGGATTTACTAGCTCTATGACCTGGGAAAAAGTCAAACTCTCATCTATAAAGTAGGGATAAGCATAATTACATTTCCTTCCCTGCAGGGTTGTTGTGAGGAAAATACTTTCCTAACCTTCACAGAATCAGAAATTTAGAGCTAAGAGGAACCTTAGCAGCCATTTAATCCAACCTCTTTATTTTCTAGATAAGGGAACTCAGATCCAAATACCATCTCACTAAGATCAAGGTCACACAGGTTAAGACAGGATTGGAACCAAGGTCCTTTGGCAGTAAATGTAGCTCTCTTTTCACTACACTGAACTGCCTCTTATTTGCATAACATTTTCATAATGTACAATATAAATATAAGCTATTATTATTAATATAATCATCATCATATTCTCATCAGCTCTTGCCCATGCTGGAGGCAGTTAGCCTTGGATAACCCCAGCGACTCCTAAAATGCTGGTGATCTGATTAGAGGCATTTTTCAGCCTAACTAAGAGAGGTTCTACAGAGAGGAAACTCTGTGTGATTCCAGACCTAGCATTAGTAGCTCCAGGGAGTTTCTGTGTGACCTGACGCAGGAGCCTCAAACTTCTCACAGCAAGCTTCAGAATCTGTATTTCTACTGTGAGTACAATGGAAGCCAAATCAGTGAATGAATTATATTTTCTCAGTATAGTAGAAATTGCCATTGGGTCTCCTGACCTGACTTCTAAGTTCCAGATATAAGATGGAAAAGCTGCATGACACTGGAGAAGCCATTTTATCGTTTTAAGCCTCAGTTCACTCATCTGAAATATGAGGAAAAAACAATACTTGCTCTAACAAACTTGCTGTATTGTTGTGAGGCAAGCACTTTGCTAATTATAAAGTGCAATATTTAAGAACTGTAATGATTATTTTAAATTAACATTGGGAGAGGGAGTTTCCTTTGCTGATACAATCATAAGAACAGAGATTGAGAAAGACTTTAGAGGTCATTCAGGTCCTATCCCTCCATTTAATCCAATCCAATTAACATTTTTTCAGTACCTACTACTTGCCAGACACTATGCTAAACTCTGGGGATACAATTAATAAAAAAGAAAGACAGTCTCTGCCCTTAAGAAACTTAAAATCTTAAGTTGACAACATACAGAGAAGAGTTGGGAGGGGGCAAAGGGGAAGGAACACCGGGAGGGATCTCACTCTTTAGAGTTGAAACCAGGTAAAGGAGCAGATGCAAAGTGGAGTGAGGAAGAATAGAAGAGGAAAATGAGAGAGTTAAGTGACTTGCCTGACATCACACAAGTAATAATTGCCTGAAGCAGGATTTAAATGCTTCTTATTTCCAAATCCAATCTCTTGTCCACTAGATCACGCCAGTTACATCCTGAACTGTTATGTGTGTATATGTATGTCTATTTATACATATGTTTATAATTATGTGTTATATGTATTTGTGTAATATGTGCATATGTATATAGATACTTGAGTCTTCACCATGTCACGTAATGTGTGTAATGACAGTTTTAGAAATATATTTTATATTTCTCTATTGATGATTACCCAGTCAAATGCATAAATTCAGAATGGGGAGACATAGCTTGTGTGGAAAATATCTAGGGGTCCTAATGGTCTAAATATGGCAGCCACATAAACTATGGTTAAGTTTGACTGCATAGATGGAGACAGAGGGTCCAGAATGGTGGAGGTGATAGCCCAACTTGATAGCTTGACTCTAATCAGATCATACCTGTGGTGCTGGGTTCTCTTCAGGGTATTACATTCTAGAAGTAATAACCAGACTTCAGTAACTAATGAGTAGAAGTACAGAGTAACTAGACTACCTGGTCCACTCTGAGAAGAAACCCAGAATAATGCAAGTATGTGGTCACTGAGTGGAAGCCCAGCCTCCATGACAACCCAGGTGCAATCACAGCTGTTACAAGACTTGGTTTTGAAACCACCATGACAATTTCCTGTAAAGGGAGGCTTTAGATTACAAAATCTATGCATGGAAACCATTGTTATAAGATTAGACCTGTTGGTTCTGTGGCAATCATGACAGC
>CM053595.1:267098785-267135603 GCA_028646575.1 Pseudocheirus occidentalis | reverse complement strand
AATAAAATAGATGAAAGCTAAAAACAAAACAAAACAAAACACTAAGAATGATTGTTTTCCAGATCTTGCCTGGAGCCACAAATGTTTTCTTTCCATATTCAAGAGTTTTGAAATCCACTCATCCAACTACAATGAATTGGCTTTCTTTCTCTACCTCTGCCTTCTCATACCAGACCCTACTTCTGTTCCCACTTTATAATCTCCAATCCTACAACCTCTCAGTTTTCTCTTAGGATATCACCTCGGTACTAGCCACTTTTTACTCTTTTCACCCTTGTGCCGCTCTGGTGAACTGGTTCAGCTTTCTATGATTCTTCTCTGCTGATTCCTTGCCCCTTATTATATTGCTCTTTCTGTCTTGCCAAGTCTGCCTTTTCTTTGCTTCTTCACATTCTGAATGGGTCTGACTGAGTATAGACTCTGGAAACCCCCTTGAACTCTATTTGAACTTCCACTCAAGATCAGGTGTTCCTCTGAGGCAATAGTCCTCTCAACTGACCTTTCTTTATCACTATGCCCAATTCAAGAACCCAGCCCTTCACAGCCAGTTACCTCTAGATTGCCTCAGGCTACTTCCCACCCTTGATCCTGTCTAAGACCCTAGTCTCTTTGTCCAGGTATTCAACCTCCAGTCACCCCAGACTATTGGCCACTCCCATCAAAATCCTCCTTCTACCTCTCCTCCAGTCACTCTGGACTACTTGGCCACTCCTAGATCCCTCCCACAGTCTTTCTGTATATAAAATCCATTTTATTTCCATCAAAGTGCTGAGATTCAATCTGGGCCACTTGCATTGGCAATATAAATGCTTAGATTCTTTAAGTGCCTGGCCAATATGGCATATTTTCAGAATCCACATGCCCACCCTCTCTCATTGTTTTAATAAACTTTGTCTTTGGCTGAAAGCATGTGTGGGTCTGGGTCCAATTCATTCAGGTAGACCTTGTACACATTACTATTTTGGGGTCCCAGTACTCCTAAATCTCAACAGCTCTACTACAAATTTGTTACACAACCTTAACTGTGCCCTCACTGCTGTTAGGTAACGCTACTATACTTCCCTTATCAACTCACTATCCCCCTCAGCTCATCTTTCTTTCAAACATTTTTAACCCTTCTAAAGCTTTTGGTAGCCTGTGCTCTCCCCAGTCTCTCTGCTGAGAACCTTGTCTGATATTTTACTGGAAAAATTAGGGCAACTTGCCATAATCTCCTTTTTCCTCCCTTTTCCTCATCTCTTATCATTTAGATATACTCTACCTTTAAATTTTGGGACATAGTGTACATGTATTATCACACTTGAGCCTCACACTGAACCTGTGAGATAAGTGTTATAGTCATTACTGTCTCCATTTTGAATGTCGCCCTTGTTAATCCCTCTGCCCAGAACAAATTCATCTGGGAATAAAGGTTATGTTGGTAAGATCAGGATTCACTGGTTTGTTAAGACCTATGGGATAAAGCGCTGAATCTGAAACACTCAGCCCTGTTTCTTCTCACCCAGAAGGAAAGATATCTAAGAAACAATGATGCCATCTGGGCCATAAGTGTGAGAGACATGAAAGTGTGCATGGTATATGCATAGTTCAAGTGAGACTTCATTTGTAGTTTGATAAGTTGAATAGGAGAGCAATGCTTAGTCTTGCTCTCACCCACTGTGTTCCACTTCCATGATGAAGAGCTCTGTTCATTTATCCTGTAATGTTCTCCTGCATTTCATCTCTTGCTAGCTGTTACTCCTTCTAAAGCTATTCTTCATTGATCTCCATTCCCCCTGCCCTCGGTCTTTTCATTGGTCATCACTCCTATTCTGGCTACACTCTTCCTGATCTTGACCCATAAGTAAACCAATTCAATTCTACACTATCTTTTTCTCTTGTATCTTGCTTCCTTGTCCTATCATAATGGCTTTCCAAACCTCAGAGCTGGATTACTCCCACCATCCATTTCTTCCACTCTTACTAAGGCAGTGCTAAATGGAACCAGAGGAAATCATGTATTTATACTGACTGAGTTGTATGTTTGCAGCAAGACAGTTCTTTAACTCTCCTCTAATTGATCCTTTATCCTCATCTCCCCTTAAAGTGGCTGTGCCAAACCTTTTTTTCCCTCTTCTTTGGAATGAGAAACAAGTTCTTCTGATTCCCAGCATGTGCCACTGTGTGCTTCAACAAAACTATTTAAAAAAATTCAAAATGATTTCTGAAAAAAAAAATTAAGAAGATACTTTTACTTGCATTTTAAAAAACTGATGGAGTGAGAAACAACAATAACTAGCTTTTATATAGACCTCTAAGGTTTGCAAAGTACTTTGCAAATAAGTCACATTTCATCCTCACAAAAATTCTGGGAGTAGTGTGGTGTGGTGTGGTGCAGGTGCTATTATTATCAGGGTCTTAAGGATGAGGACACTGCAGCAGCTAGTGGTGAAATGACTTGCCCAGGTCACATAGCTAGTAAGAGTCTGATGCAAGATTTCAACTCAGGTCTTTCTGATTCCAGGTTCAGTGATCTATCCAGTAGCTAGCAGGAGGAAGAGCAGGTAACAAAGTATTGAAACATTTCTTAAAGCATAAGCATGTCATGTGCTTTGAAGACATAATCAGTGGAAAAATAGGAAAAAAAACCACAAATAGCTTATATCTATGTGATTATTATTTTTCTCATTTTGTCAATAGAGAAACTGACTCAGTGGTCCAGGGCTGCAAGCTATAGTAAAAAGTGTACTGGGCTTGGGATCAGAAGTCCTGGGTTTGAATTCTGCAGTTCTACTTATTGGTTGTATAATCTTGGGAAAGATATTTAACCCTTTTGTAACTTAATTTCTGCGTCCTTAACAGAAAGTATTAGATTAGGTTATCTCTAAGGGTCTTTCCATCTCTGAAGACCTACATACAATTCTATCATTTTCCTGCTGTCACATGGCTAGTAAATGACAGTGATTTGACTAAAACCCTAATGTTCTGTCACCAAGTTTGATATTCTTTCCTAAGGGTCTGTCCTGAAGGAGGGTTATGGAGATGCCCTGCTAGGCTGCAGATTTAAAATATCTACCTCCACAGCAGGCAGGAATGAGTGGAAACATTTAGCTAAGGAATAGAGAAACACCTGGGAAGTACTGATCTAATTATGGACAGTTAGGCATGATTTCTCTTTTGTAAATTTATGCTAACAATGCTCTCTGAATTTTTCAAAGAAATAACAGAAAGAGCTGAGTAGAGGAAGTGTGGACATAATTTCTCAGGAAATTTCAAAAAGCATTTGATATATAGTAGAACTGTACAAAGGACTAATCAGCACATGGGGGTGCAAATGATGAGCTCCTCAAGGGATAAAGCCTGATTTGGATATCAATGACAGGAGCCAGCCACAGCAGTGTCTGGCAAGAGTTCACAATGGAAGGAAATAGTGTAGGTCTGCTGTCCAGAATCCACAGCAGGATAGAAATGTCCAGCTTTCTCATAATAAATGGTGTAAGACAATATAAAGGTGAAAACATTGTGATAATACAAAGCTAGAGAAAAATGGGCAGTTTAAAAGAAGATGAAAAGAAGCTAAATTTGAATATGCAAATAGAAAAAAGAGTAATGTGCTGGGGAAAAAAAAAGGAAGTACCACCATCCTAATACCCCAAGCTTTGGTTTCAACCCATCCCAAAGGTTTTGGCTACTCGTCTTAGGGTCATCACAGAATTAGGTCTATTAGGGACATCTAGTCAATTGCTTTCTTCTTTCTGAATGAGGAAACTGATGCCTAGAGATGACTTGTCCAAGATTACACACTTTGTCTTTGCTCATCCTGTAAACTGCCAAATAGATGTCAGTTCTTATTATTGCTGTTATTATACTACCATACTCCAGGGACTTGTGATTTCCTTGGTAGAGACTCCCTCTGGTAGACAGTATTTGAGAGTTCCAACGGTCAGTAGTACAGGGCACTTTGATTAGCTCTTTCAAAAAGAAAGGGGTAGCAGGCAGCTAGGTGGCACAGTGAATAGAGTACTGGCCCTGGACTTAGGAGGACCTGAATTCAAATCTGGCCTCAGACACTTAATGCATACTAGCCGTATGATCTTGAGCAAGTCACTTAACCCCAATTGCTCCAAAAAACATTAAAAAAGAAAGAAAGAAAAGGGTAGGGGAATTTTGCATATGGAGACAATTAGAGTGATTATTGCATATCCATTAAAACAGGGTCTCATACCAAAGAACTCTTTCAATGGCAGAACTGGAATTCAAACTCTGGTCCAGTGATTCTGTACTCAGCACTCTTTCCACAGCTTTGGTGCACTAGATTTGAGACCATCAGACTTGGGTCTGGGACTTGGACTCTTTCATTATTAGATGTGTAAGCATGGGCAACTTCCATGTATGGCACTCGGTGTCCTCATCTGTAAAATGAGCACAGTAAAGTACCATGAAAGAGATCTTAGAAAGCATCTAATAGAACCTACTTCTATTCTAGATGAAGAAACTAAGTCCATGTAAAGAGAAATGATTTGCCCAAGCAAGTAGAAGATAAGGATTCATAGCCAGGTCCTCAGTTCTAAATCCGGAGTGTTTTCAACTGTTTGGTAATATCACTTAAGTCACAGAGCTCTTGTAAGTTAAGCACTCTATAAACTGTAAAATCCATACAAATGCGAGACATTACTAGACTATTTTGAAGTGAGAAGGGGAGATGTATGTAGAAAACCAGGCTATAAGAAGTTGTTGGGGAGGTTTCTCATTTCAAGGTGAATAAACAAAGGCAAGCATTTTATTGTGGGGAAGACACTATATAAAACTATAAAGCACTATTAGGAACATGAGTTCTTACCATTTGAGTTATTTTCTTTGCCTTTCTTCCCCCTGTAAACTGCTGTATAAATGTCAGCTATTATTATTGTGTTATTACGCTGCCATACTTCAGGGACCTGTGATTTCATTGGTGGGGGCTCCATCTGGTAGACAGTGTTTGAGAGTTACAGTGGCCAGTAGTGCAGGGCACTTTGATGAGCTCTTTCAGAAAGAAAGGGGCAGGGGAATCATGCATATGGAGACAGCTAGAATGACTACTGAATACAGAATCTCATTCCAAAGAATTCTATCTACTGATGGTGTTGTTTAGCCTTATCTGACTTACTTGAAATTGGTACATTTGTATAAAGCCTCTAACTCCTTTTGTGTTTCTCAGAATAAAATATGACCACCTACAAGATCTACACATCATCCTTTCCATTCTTGTTTGGATAAAGCCCACTTTCTGGAACCAGTTGCCTCTGCAGCCTTATGTTCCTAGCCTAGCCAAGGATGGGGACCAAGCCAGTGGAAGTAAAGCTGACCCAAAATGCAAACATGTCTTCTCCAACCATCTTGTGTGAGGGAGAATGTCCATGTGTTTTGTGTATCATTCTAAACTCTGTCTAGTTAGAGATACTTAATGGGAGGTTTTGTCTATGTTCCCTAAGATCCTGAAATTGACTAGCAAAGTCTGAACATTGTATTACACTTATGTCCAGCCTAGAGATTTGAGCATCTATATTTAACTGGTCTGGAACTAACTTTTACCTGTAACTCCAAGAAGCTGTATGCACATTGGCCACATTCCAGTAAAACCATTTTGACAGATGGGCTAAATTAGATTGAAAGTAACCAAGACCTCAAACCCAACAGTGAATTAGGGGTAAGCCTATCCCAAGCATGTGAAGACTTCCCCTGGTGGAATGGGCAGATAAGAATGTTTTTCTAATGGCCATGAGGGCATCTGAAGGGCTTTGTAGAACGTTTAGAGCTTGGTCATACATTGAAGATTTCAAGGTCATCTATTACATTCCACATGGGCATTCTGCCTCACACAAAATGGTTGGAGAAGACATAGTTGCATTTTGGGTCTATTTTATTTCTACTGGCTTGGTCCCTATCCTTAGCTGGGCTAGGAACATAAGGCTGCAGACATAACTGGTTTCAGAAAGTGGGCTTTATCCACATAAGAATGTAAAGGATGCTGTGTAGATCTTGTAGGTGGTCAAACCATTGCTAGTCACTTGGACTTTTGTTTTGTCACTGGACTTCTACGACTCTGGAAAAGAGTGAAATTGATGACTTTGAGCAACTCTGTCCCACATTAATTAATTCATGCACAAGTCAAGACATTACATGTTGATATCATTAATCCTCTTTGAAAATGAAGGATGCTGCCATGCAGGCAGTGGGGGAAGAGTCCTTTCTCATGAGAAAGAATAAAGACCTTTTCTGACCTTAAAAAAAAAAAAGAAAATGAAGGATGTACAACAGTATATAACCATATACAGTTATCTCCTTCTCCCAATCCCCCAACTCCCATGTAGTGCCTAGGCCTCAGTTTCCTTAATATGGAAATGAGAAGTCTGAGCTAGTACCAGAATAGGCTTCCTATAGGAGGAGGCATCTGAGCTAGGTCTTAAAGGAAATCAGCAATTTTAAGAGGTGGAGATAAGTAAGAAGAGCATTCCAGACATAGAAAAGCCAGTGTAAAAGCATAGAAAAAAGAGATGGAATATTGTTTGGGAGGAGCAACAGGTAAGCTAGTATGTGTAGATAATATTACCATCTGGTGTGTATGTATTCATGTGTGTGTGGGGGGGGGAAGAGCCATTTCATGTACCCACTAAATGTTCTCTTTAAAGATACGTGCCAGTAACACATTTCATTTTTCCAATATGTTATTGATCTTTCCCTAGAATAACCCTATACAGTCCCCTTTCCCCCCTCCCAGAACTCCCAAACCTAGTTCCTTATTATTGCACACTGTCGCTTAGATAGAATTGGACAACAAAGTTAGATAAATATAGATATTTGTTAGATAAATATATGAATTTTGGAAATAATCATATCAAAATGAAATATAAAAGAAATATATAAATACTATATTTCATAATAATAGATAATCTATTACACAGATCTATATTATCCAAATACCTATTATCTCTAGATATTACATTTCTTTGTATTTATTATATAAATATCTCTCTATATTAATCTATTTAAGAATTAGGTCAGTGATTGACCCAGGGCTAAGGAATCATTAAATTTCAGTTGCCCTTTGTATCCCTTTCTCTGGTCCTGCTAAATATTCAAATATCACTGGGGTAAGCAACCTGTTATGTAGAAAGAGGGAGCAATCTGAGAGCTTTAGCAATAAACAAATGTGGAGAATGTGCCCACGGACCATTTTTGTGCCTAATTATGCCAGTATACAAATCAGTCAAAGCAGCTGTTTGGGGGATTGCATTTCATTGACTCCGGATTAGGAGAGCTTTCCAAAGGTATTCATCAATTGTGACACAGCGCCTGTCTTTTTCATCCTTTGGAGCCCGCTCTGTAAGGTACTGTTATGATTCACACGTCATTCACACTGGAATATCAGTAACAAAGCAGGGTTTCAAACAGGAGAAGTTCTAATTAGGAGTATAATATTTGCTTTTTGTCAGCACCTAATTAGTTTCACCATATTCCTGTTTATGAAGGTGGCTTGGTTATAATCACAGTTCAATGAGGAAGAGTTTTGAATATATTCTATTGTGGAGGAGTATGGTTAAGATCCCTGGAGGTCTTCGCCTTCATTCTGGCCACACACCAACACACATAGCATAGAGATATCAAATAGTCACATTTCACTCTCCTCACTCTTTCCTTCACAGTATGACAGATACATTAATCAGTAGAGGGGAAAATGTATTATTATTTTACCATCCAATAAATCCCATTCCAACAGCTCATAGGTTTGTGAATTTTTCAATCATTAAAGGTTCACAGCATTTCCCTCATTTTGTGGGAAGGCTTTTTTTTTCAAGTGGGGTAGAATGAGGTGTGCATGACAGAAAGCTATATATTGGTAAAATTCTGTAAAAAAAAGGACTATAATTAGATTCATAGAAGATTTAGGATAGATGGCACTCTGAATGCATGTTAGGAGATAGACTGCAAGAGCCAGAAAGGACTTTAAAACATGGAATATCTCAGTGTAAAGACTGGACTGAGCCTGAGAACATAGAATGCTAAATAATATTATTGAAATTTAGAGCTAGAAAGAGACCTTGGAGATAATTCAGTCTAAACTTTTCATTTTACAGATGGGCAAACTGAGGCCCAGAGAAAGAGATTTGGTGATTTGTCCAAGTTCACTTACTGGAAGAAGTAGGAATAGAATTCACATCTTCTTCCCTCAAGGCTGGGGTTCTTTATATAAATGCAAGCCAGTATTAGTCCAACTCCTTTATTTTTACAAATAATGACAGAACATACACGAGATCCTTGAGAGCAGAGATTTTCTTTTGCTGTTCTTTTTAGTGACTGGCACATAATAGTAAACACTTAATAAATGTTTGTTGACCAGTTGATTGATGTTCTAAAGCCAGAAACAGTCTTCAAGATTTTGAAGACCAACCCCACCATTCTATAGACAAGGAATTTTCATAAGGTACTACAGGTAGCATAGTCATTCACAGAGCCATGGGCTGTATATGTTTTGACAGGTTTCGAGAAGCATATCTTGGGATGAGTATTACCATGGACTTTCCATTCTCTCCCTTTCCTTCTCACTGAAATTGACAGGCAATATGGTATAACGGGGGCAGCTAGGTGGTTCAGTGGAGAGAGTGCCTGTTCTGAAGTCAGGAATGTTCATCTTCCTGAGTTCAAATCTAACCTTAGATACTTCCTAACTGTGTGACCTTGGGCAGAACTGTTTGCCTCAGTTTCCTCATCTGTAAAATGATCTGGAGAAAGAAATGGCAAACCACTCCAGTATCTCTGCCAAGAAAACCTATTGGGGTCAGAGAGTTGGACATGACTGAAAAACAACTGAACGACATCCATGAGATTAGAAGGGATAAGCGTATGTTGGAAGGGGAATCCTGTTCCTTGGAGCTGAAACTTGGAGCAGAAGAGCAAGTGCAAAACTGACACCCTTTTAGGTTTCCAGTTCTTTGATGCTTCCCCCTGTGCTTATGCTGAGATTAGCTTGAGAGAGCCCATTGTTAAATTTTCAGTGTGAGCATTCGTACCTTGGAAATAGTAAAATAGTGGAGATCAGGCTTGATTTATTGTTTTGTTGATTGTCTAGATTTTATGAAGTGATGGAGGAAATGCTAATCTTGAAGATTAAAATTTAGAAGTGTGTCATTCTGTTAAATATTTACTATCAGACTCCCGAAACCTTCTAGTTATCCACATCTCCCCGATGAGAAGACTTTTTCTCCAAGGACAGCCCTCTCCTTAACTGTCCTGTGTTACTAAATTGTTCTTCACTTTAATAAGTATCTTTAACTTTTCCTTTAACTGTTCCTGATCTAAAACAGGAATGAGTCTGATTAATGTAATATACAATATGTTTTCAAAGTCTGATAACATTCATTTAATTAGAGATGTTCTCAAGTTGAAAGAGAAGTTAAATTAAGGAAAAGAAACTTGAGAGAATGGCTGGGGGAAATAGTCTCCCACTTTGCCTCTGACATCCAAATATCCTGATTGCTCCAAAAATAATGTCAAGGATGTATCTGCGAGAGGATTTGTGAGACAATCATTGTCACTCAAACCCTTCTTAAAGGTTTGCAAAGTGCTTTATATGTATTATATCATGTAAGCTCCACATCAAATCTGTAATTTGAAGTACCAATGTTATCTCCATTTTACAAATGAGCAAACAGACTGAGAGTAATTAAGTGACTTACACAGGGTCATGTAAATATTTAGTGTCAGAGGCAGGATTTGAACCCAGTTCTCTCTCTAAGTCTTGCTCTCTATTTACTGAACCACCTTATAGCCTAATTTTCTGTGCCCAAGATCTCCAAGGAGAATACCCATATTTCTACAGGAAACAAAGTAGCACAAACCCAAATTAACACTTAGAAAGCAGCTAAGGAAAACTTAAGCCCTGGCATCCACGCTATACCACTGTGAGTATTTCTCGTTATTTGGTTCATTACCTCTTCCTTCTTCAAGGACTTTAAACTGTAGTAGAATGCACTAGCCTTTAAACACCAGCAAAAGGGAGCAGGGAGAAGGAAACACATATTTATTAAGTGCCTATTCTGTGCTGCGCATTTTACCAATGTTGTCTTACTTGATTCTCACAATTACCTTGTGAGGCAGTACTATTATTATCCTAATTATTCAGATGAAGACACAGGCACAGAAAAGTTAAGGGATTCATCTTGAGTCACACAGCTAATAAGTGAGGTCACATTTGAACTCAGGTCTTCCTGCCTGAAGCCCAGAACTCTATCTACTGGGCCTACTACCTGCTTCAAAGAAACCTTTCTGCTCTGAACTAACATTTATTCAAGGTTGGTAACTCTGTGTGTGTGTGTGTGTGTGTGTGTGTGTGTGTGTGTGTGTGTGTGTGTGTGTGTGTGTGTGTGTGTATAATAGACTTGAACCTTCGGTCTGCTGGCTTGAATTGTTGCCTTGTGCCTATACAGTTCAACTGCTATATGTTTCCAGTTTGAGGTAAATCCTCCTCCTCCCAGCTTCCTATGGAAAAATGAGGGCAGGAGCCAAAACTTCCTATTTCTGAGCTGTTACAATGCAAATAGCCCATGGGCAAGATAATACTTGGAGCCTTATTTGCTTACATTGTAGTGTAAATAAGTTCATCACAACCTTTTCTGGGATGCAGATTTGGTCAAGGGAAAAGAAATGAAGGTGAACAGAAAGAACCAGCCACCTGAAGAGGAAAATATAGATGGAGGAGAGGACATTGAAAAGTGATGCAAAACTTGCATCTTTAGGAAATATGCCTGCTGGAGAAAGAGATAGTGACTTAATGGTGGCAGACCTGAAAATGAATAGACTCAGTTTTGGAAAGAAATTTGATAGTACGCAGTAAAAGTTTCTAAAATAACCATACCCCTTGATTCAATAATTGTATTGCTGGGAATATACCTTGAGAATATTATCACAAAGAAAATAAAAAGAACATCTCTTTAAAGATTTTTATAGCAGCATTATTTGTAATTACAAGAAACTGGAAGCAACCCAAATGTCCTATAATAAGAGAATGCATAAACAAATTGTGGTACATGAGTGTAATGGAATGCCATAATGCAATTAAGAGCAACAGGTATGAGGAATATAAATAAATCTATGCAAGGTTTTTTGAAATAATGCAAAGTAAAATACAAAAGCTGGAAGACAAACTGAATCCATTCAATGTACATAAATGCAAATATGAATGAAAATGAACAGGCAAATGTAACCCAAGTTGACTTAGAGGGAATTTCTCAAAAGTAGTTGTGACATTTAATTGGTGGAAATGTAAATAGTTGCAAAGTAATTTGGTTGCATAGATGATTCATATCAAATTAAGGATAAATTAAAAACTAAGCTATGGCTGGGAAGAGTAAGATGCTTATAAAGGATGAAAGGCAGTGGGAAATCAACATAATGGGTTTACCTTCCATTAGCAGCATCCTGTTTCTAAGCCTTATTTTCTTCATCAGTAAAATGGGAATAATAATAACTTTTATTACCTACTCAGAATTGTGGTGAGGAAAACATTTTGTAAATTGCAAAGTAGTATAGAACTAATTTATTATTATACAATAACCAGTGAGCAATGCCTAATAGCATTTGCTATGTTCCTTGGTCCTCAACTCATACCCATTTCTATTCTCTATCTATTTTAGCGGAATTCAAATGCCTTTTTAAAATTTTTGTAGATCATCCTCTAGTACCTACAGGGATAGAATGGTTTAGAGGTAAGAATGCTGGATTTGGAGCCAGAAAAATTAATCTCATTTCACTTTAATTCAATTCAATTCAACCAATAGTTAGTTACACTGTGTATGAGACATTATTCTAGGCGGTTGGGATCAAAAACACAAAAAACAAACCAACAAACAAAACAGTATGAATAAGAACCTCTGTTCTTAAGGAACTAGAATCTGAGTTCTCTTATATGCTGTCTGTATTCTCCTTTATAAAATGGGAAGGATCAGACTCAATGGTCTCTAAAGTTTGCATTTTATGAGAGAATTCATCAACTTCCCCATTTGGGCAAGAGCTGCCTCCACTCTGGTATTTCCCAGTATCCTTAAGGTTTCTATTGTGATTTAATAATTAATTTGAGAAAATGGCAAATGAATAATGACAACATAAAGGCATCTGCCTCACCCTGAGGTCTCAGTAAACTCTACTTGAGCTGTAGTAAGAACTGTTTAAGCACACTGTATAATCTTCATTGTTGAGTCACATTAACACATAGTTTTAAAAGCAAAAACAAAATTAAACTTTGGATCCTAGCATGGCACATCTTTCTGTCCACTTGTCAACAGTTTGCTCTGTGCACTCACTTGATGCAACTAAAGCTATGGGTTTGACTAAGCCACTCAGTTTAGTGATATTCATTTATCACAAACTATACCTCAACAGATAAGGAATTATGAATGGCAAACCCATGGCTTCATTACTAGGAAAAGGAAAAAAAAATCAAAATAAAACAAAACAAAATAACCTACTCATGAGAAGAGTCAACTTTCTCATCTGTGAAATGAGAATGGCTACTTTATTTACTTTTCAGGGTTGTTCAGAGCATCATATGAGAAGTTACATGAAAAAGTGTTGCATAAACTCTAAGGCATTATATGAATGTAGAGAAGCATTGTTGTTTTCTCTCTCTCTCTCTCTCTCTCTCTCCCTCCCTCTCTCTCTCTCTCTCTCTCTCTCTCTCTCTCTCTCTCTCTCTCTCTCTCTCTCTTTCTCTGTCCATATCTGAATCTAGCTTGGTCACAGAGAAGGAGCCAGCAAGCAACTTCTAGATGGGCAACTTGCCCAGAATTCCATGAACTCACTTTTGTTTACTTGGCCCCTAATCTTGGACAACCAGAAAAGCCAAGCAACAGAGAAAAGATAGAGGGGGTGGTAGTAATGGTATGAAGGTGAACGGGACAGTGGGTGGTGGAGAAAGCCATGATAAGTAGAGAAACACCTATAAACCATCATTAGAAACAGTTTCTGAGACATAAGCCACAAAGAAAATCAGAATCCATCCTGTGTTGTAACTGGCCATCAGCAAGAGGATAGGTGTCAGGGTCCATAACTCCATGACAATGAGAGTTGGTCCTAGAATTGGGACTGATCTTGGGATTCTTTTCACCTTGTAGCAAAGTCTCTTGTCCTTTTTCTAGTTACTTTTTAATTCTTTTTTATTTGCTTTTTTTTTGGAGGGCAATTGGGGTTAAGTGACTTGCCCAAGGTCACATGGCTAGTTTTTGTGTTAAGTGATTGAGGCCAGACTTGAACTCAGATCCTCCTGACTCCAGGGCTAGTGCTCTATCCACTGCACCATCTAGCCGCCCCTACTTTTTAATTCTTTATCCATTACTTTGTATTTAGAGTTTGCTTACCTGCCATAAAACGCTATTGGTTGGCAAAAATGCTAGGCTGCTATTTTAGGAAGGGATTCAATTGCATTTAATTCTTGCAAGTACTAGAGATTTGTCTTAATTTCTCTTCAAGTTAGAGTCTACCCTTGACTTTTTAGACTTTCTCTACAATACCACAGCATTGCCAAGATAAGGTTAAAATGGATGCTTGATTTAGACATAAAGACTGATGTCACAGGTGAATTAGAAGAGCAAGATCTATGAGGAAAGGAAGAATTCAAGACCTACAGAGCATTATGAAACATGAAATAGATAATTTTATTATATTAAATTAAAAAAAACTTTGCACAAAGAGAACCAATACAACCAAGAATAGAAGGAAAGCAGAAAGCTGGGAAATAATCTTTATATCAAGTGTCTCTGATAAAGGCCTCATTTTTCAAATATATAGAGAACTTACTCAAATTTATAGGAATACAATGGTCAAATAAATGGTCTAAGGATACAAATAGGTAATTTTCAGATGAAGAAATCAAAATTATATATAGGCATATGAAGAAGTGCTCTAAATCACTTTTAATTAAGGAAATTCAAATTAAAACAACTCAGAGGTACCACCTTATACCTATAAGATTGGCTAATGTGACAAAAAAAGGAAAATTATAAATGCTGGAGAGGATGTGGGAAAATTGAGACACTAATGAACTATTGTTGGAGTTGTAAATTGATCCAATCATTCTGAAGAACAATTTGAAACTATGTCCAAAGGGAAACTAAACTGCACATGCCCTTTGATCTAGCAACACTGCCACTAGGTCTGTAGCCTGAAGAGATCATAAAAAAGGGAAAAAGACAGATATTTGCAAAAATATTTATAGCAGCCCTTTTGTCATGGTGGCTAAATATTGGAAATTGAGGGGAATGCCCATCAATTGGGGAATAGCCAAACAAGTTGTGGTATATTAACGTAATGGAATACTACTGTGCAAAAAGAAATGATGCACATGCTGGTTTCAGAAAAACCTGGAAAGACTTGTATGAACTGAGGCAAAGTGAAAGGAGTAGAACCAGGAAAAGACTGGACGCAGTATAAGTAACATTGTGAGATGATCAGCTATGAATGACATTCCTCTTTTTAACAAAACTGTGATCCTAGATAAATATCTATACATTTTATAGAGGATTCATTATAGCAAATGTTATCCATATCCAGATAAAGGACTGATGGACTCTGACTGCAGATCAAAGCAAACATTTTTCACTGATTTTTTCATGTTTTTTTTCTTTTGATCTATTTTTTCTTTCACAACTTTGATTAGTGAGGATATATGTTTTATGGAATTGCACATTCAAAACCTATATAAAATTGCCTACTATTTCATAAAGAAGGGAAGGGAGGGGAAAGAGGAAATCTGGAACTCAAAATCCTGTAAAAAAAATCAATGCTAAAAATTGTGTTGACATATAATTGGGAAAAAAATATCATTTAAAAAATAGTAATTCCCAGGCCAGCCATGTCTTTATTCTCTCCTCTTTGACTGTCCAGATTATTTCTGCCAAAGATGGTGCCATAGAAGCAGCAAAATGCTGCAGCTCGCACATAGCCACCTCAAATACCCATAAAATATGACTTTAAACAAATTTGAGGGCTCCAAAACTCACACAAAAATACAGAAAAACACAACTCCCTCTGAAGGCAGCTTGACAGGAAGGGCTCATCACAGCATGCTGGGAACCCAAACCAGTCTAGCCTGGACCCATGGCTTGGCCCCCAGGGTAGGCAGGATAAGCCACAGCTGGAGCCTTCCGGAGAGTGGATCAGCAGCAGCTATGGCAGTTTCCAGAATTATCAAGCCATAAGAAAGAAGGACAAAGTGAAAAGTCAATGGAACTCAGATAAATTTGGGGGAGAAAAGCATCTGGCTGAACTGCCTCCAGGGCAAGGAAGTGGCAGAAGTGTGGCCCTGCAGCTGCCTCCACGTGGCTGCTTCAGAGATCCTGGCCTGCAGACTGCGGGGGCGCCAAGCAATTGTTCAGAAGCTAAGTGCTCTAGTGTTGAGTGGCCTGGATCCGGAGCATAGTCTTTGGTAGTGGTCCTGGGGTGCATTTTCAGTGAGCCAAAGCTGGGGGGGGGGGTGTACTTCAGCAGCCTCCTAATAGCTCCAGCAACTGTGAAAACCCCAACGATTTGGGACAGAGCTTTCCCCTCTGGAAGCAGAGTCCCACAGAGATAAAAAGTCAAGTAATTCGCTGGCAACATGAGTAGGCAAAGGAAGCAAAGTACGAACAGCCATCTAACTCTAGAATCCTTTTTAGGGGACAAAAAGGATCAAAGCATGGGATGGGAGGAAAACAACATAGTCAGAACTCCCACACTAAAAGCTTCCAAGTAACATGTAGACTGCCTATAAGCCATAGATAAACTTAAGAAGGATTTTGAAAACCAAATAAGAAAAGTGGAGGAAAGATTGGGAAGATAAATGAGAATGATGCAAGAAAATCATGAAAAGAGAGTCAGCAACCTGACTGAAGCAAATAACACCTTAAAAAATATATTAACACAAATAGCAAAAGAGGCCCAAAAAGTCAATGAGGAGAAGATTACCTTAAAAGTCAAATGTGTCAGATGGAAAAAGAGTCTCAAAAGCATTCTGAATAGAATAATTCCTTCAGAATTAGAGTGGATCAAATGGAAGCAAATCACTTTATGAGAAATCAAGATACTATTAAACAGATCCAGACAAATGAAAAAATAGGAGGCAATGTGAATTATCTCCTTGAAAAAACCACTGACCTGGAAAATAGATCCAGGAGGGACAATTTAAAAATTATTGGACTACCTTGAAATCCATGAGCATAAAAAGAACTTAGAAAGCACCCTTCAAAGAAATTCTCAAGGAAAATTGACCTGATATTTTTGAACCAGAGGGCAAAATAGAACTTGAAAGAATTCACCAATCACCTCTTGAAAAAGATCCCCAAAAGAATACTCCTAGGAATGTTATAACCAGGTCCAAGAGTCCCCAGAACAAGTAGAAAATATTACAGGCTGCTAAGAGGAAGCAATTTGAAAACTATGGAAACACAATCGGGATAACCCAGGATCTGGCAGTTTCTATATTGAGGGATTGAAGAGCCTGGAATGTGACATTCTGGAGATCAAAGGAGTTACAATTAAAACCAAGAATCACCTACCCAGCAAAATTGAGTATAATATTTCAGGGGAAAATATGGTCATTCAGTGAGGTGAAGGACTTTCAAACATTTTTGCTGAAAAAACCAGAACTGAAAAGAAAATTTGACACTCAAATACAAGAAGCATGGAAAAAGTAAACATGAAAAAGAGATCATAAGGAACTTATCAAAGTTGAACTATTTACATGCCAACATGGAAAAATTATAATTGTAACATATGAAACTTTTCTCAGTATGAAGATAGGTGAAGGAAATACAAATGCATATATACGTATATATTCACATATGTCTATATAGAAGTGTGTATATATACATATGAATATATATTTGAGTATGTGTACATATGTGTACATAGAGGGCACAGGATCGATTGAATAGGAAGGGATAATATGTTAAAAGGTAAAATTCTGAGGTGGGAGAGGATTAGAATGAGAGGAGACAGGGAGAGACAGAATGGGGTTAATTATCTCATACAGAAGAGGCTG
This sequence comes from Pseudocheirus occidentalis, assembly GCA_028646575.1. Classification (NCBI taxonomy): domain Eukaryota; kingdom Metazoa; phylum Chordata; class Mammalia; order Diprotodontia; family Pseudocheiridae; genus Pseudocheirus; species Pseudocheirus occidentalis. The sequence continues at coordinate 267,118,577 of CM053595.1, read as the reverse complement.
GGGATAATTGTTACAATGGAGGAGAAGAACAGGAAGGCAAAAGGGAAAGGGTCAACCTTACTCTTATTGAATTTGGCTTAGGGAAGGAATGACATAAACTCTAAATTGGGTATCTTGCCATACAAGAGAGTAGGGGTGATGGGGATGAGAGGTTGGATGGGGGAGGGATGGGCAGGGTGTGGGGAAGGGTTGCTGGAAGTATACACTTCAGTAAAGGGACAGGGACAGGGTAGATAATAGAACAAGGGGGGGTGGGATAGGAAGGAGGGACAAATAATCAGTCTCTCACAATATGTCCACTGTGGAGATGTTCTGCATAATTAAACACATACAACCTGTATTGAATTGCTTGTCCTTCCAGTGGGGGGTGGGTGATGAGGGAAGAAGGGAAAGAATCTAGAATTTAAAGTTCTATAATCAAATGTTCAAAATATATATGTATATATTATCATTATTATTATTATTAACTACATGCAACTTGGAAATATGATATATAGGCACTGGTGTAAGGAGACCTATCCTGCCCTACTGGAAAGTCAGAGGAGTGACAGGGGAGGACATAGGAGAGAGCATATTGGGGGAGAGGTTATACAGTGGGATAGGGCTGTTTTGGGGTGGTGGGGTACGGGAAAGATGGGGAGAAAATTTGTAGCTCATAATCTCATGGAAATGAATGATGTAAACAAGAAAATAAAGAAATTAATTTTTTTTAAAATGACCAGATTCTTTCTACCATGTTGCTTTGCAGATACTTCTTCCCTCCTACTTTTCAGTTTCCATTCATGTATTGTCTTTTTCTATTAGAATATAACTTCCTGGAGATCAGGGATTGACACTTTTGCTTGCACTTGTGTTCCTAGCACTTTGTACAGTGCTTGCCATATAGTAAGCTTTTAATAAATGCTCCCTGATGACTTGAACTGGTGCTCACTTAGAATAGTGAAGAAAAGTAGAGAGGTCAATATTATACTTTGCCTGCCTGGGAAGAATCTGGTATAAAGACATGCCAAGTTTAAAAATGAGAACTGGTATAAGACTTAGGGTGCAACTGGCAAATTTTAATACAAGGAAATGTTCTTTTTCTTCCCTGTCCTCACCCACTTCCTGTCTGTTACAATCTGGCACTCCAGTGTTTGAAATGACAACCACCCTCCCATGAAAAGAAAGGGAATGAGTTACCTGGAAAAGGAAAACCATAACCTGTGAAGGGGAGTAAACTAAAAGAAAGTTCTACTTTTGAACATGGAGGATGGGGTGATTTGTTCTGTCATGCTCAAATAGGTCTTTTGGCTCAAGAGATGATTGACAGCTCAGCCTGCCTCACTTAGCAGTATTATCAGATGCCTTATATACAGAAGGCAGAATATTATCACAAATATACTTCCAATAAATAGTCTCTTTCTCATTTCTCACCTGGCTGCACTACTCCAGGACATGTCTGACTTCTCTGTCATGCCCCAGGAAGTTCATTTATTGAGAAAAGCTATTCATTCTATAAGACTTCACCAGCCCTATTATTCCATCTCATCACTAACCTCTGTCTCTAATTGAAGGGTAAAGCCACAAACCCCAAAACATTCATTTAAAGCTGAAACATTCAGCTCAGAACATCTCTATGCTTCCTACCTGGCTGCACTACTCTGGGACATCCCTGGCTTCTCCACCAGACCTTTGTATTGTTTCCCAACCCCAGCTTTTCAGCTTTCTTTGAATGTTGTCTTCATTAGATGGTAAACTCCTTGAAGGAAGGGATTGTCTTTTCATATGTGTATCCTCAGTGCTTAGCATCTTGTCTGGCATGTAATAGATACTTAAAATGTTTATTGATTCTCAAGTATAGTTCTCCCTTCCACACTGCTACTTTCTCCTCTTCAGTTTTGACATGCCATAGGTCAGCATAAGAAATTAAAAAAATAAATTTGGGGGAGTTTTGTGGAAACCACAGATGACATGTGACCAGCATATGACACAGAACCTGTGACCAAATACTTAACTCAAATTTTACAATAAGGTTCTGTAAGCATCCTGTAGAAGAATTTTTTTTTAAATTGGACTTCTCTGTTTCAAAGGGAGGGCCAAAATATTGTACACTGATTTTCCAGATCACAGAGTTGCTGCACCCCTAACTCCCACAATGTAGAAGACATAACTGTCTACACTCTTGCAATATTTTCACCTCAGTACAAAGGGAGAACTGATATTAAGAGTTGGATGGGAGTTTAGTTGGTCAGCTAACATTATGAAACACCTACTATGTTTCAAGCACTCTTAAAAGCACATTTAACTAATAACATGTAATGTCAGAGCTGGAAGGGAGTTTAGAAATATGAATGTTTGATCAGGGAGAAACTTAAAACATAAATGTTTTAAAGACACAGAATGTTAGAATTGGAGAGACTTTAGATGTTACCATAGATAACAGAAAATGACAACTCTGGAAAAGAGTTTAGAGACCATTGTCCAATTGTTTTATGGAATAGGAAGTTTAGAGCACCAGGAATAGAAATTATTTGCCCAAAGTCACCCAGTTGGTCCACAGCAGACCCTAAAAGAGAATACACATCTCTTAGTTCTCATGCTGCTATTTTTATTTTTCCCAGGATACCACCCTCACCTTCCAAAGAAGCAGATAATTCACACAAAAGGTTAATGCAACAAGGGAAGGTTCATAGTTGCTCAGTTAAATGTAACAAACTTTCAGGAAGCACCAATGGAATGGGCAGGCCTGTGGAGAAGTGTGGTCTCCTGCTGTTGATTCTCAATCAGCCCTGCAGAGTCAGAGAGCTTCCACACTACATTTGCAAGAAAACTTTCCTGCCTGCGCACAGCAGGTAAAACCTGAAGTCAGTCAGAAGCCGATGAGAACAGTACTGTACTTAGAGAACTATAGACTTCTAATGAACACCTAATGAACTTCATGAAGAAGACTGATTGACTTCTGAGCTGCTCTGAGGGCTAGAACCAAAAGGACCAGACTGCTTTGTGTTTTTTATTATGCTTTGGACTAAATTGTGAGTTTTTTTCCCCCTTGTGACTATTTTTACTTTCAGGGAAAGTCAGGTAGATGAGTGAACACCTAGCTGCTACCATTCTGTAAGAGAGGAAAAGAGAAAGTGAAAACAGCGGCACATGGAATTTCATGGGAGACAGTAGTGATATTTGCTTGGAGAAGAAACCTACAGGTAGCATGATAATCAAAGGATTATTGTATGAAGGAAAGATTCGACTTTTTCTGCTCAGCCTTGGAACTAAAGATTAATTAATAAAAATTGCAGAGAAAAATCGAGGTTTGATGGGAGAAGACAAAAGTAAAAAAACAAAAACAAAATAAAGATGTATCCAAACAAAAAACTACCAGAAAGAACCTCCCAAGAATGAGAAGTTTCCCAAAGTAATATGGGCTTTCTTTCTTTTTTATTAATTTATTTTTAGTTTTCAACATCACTTCCACAACATTTTGAGTTCCAAATTTCCTCTCCATCTCTCCCCTAACCCCACCCCAAGACTTTGTGCATTCTGATTATTCCTTTCCCCAATTTGCCCTCCCTTCTAACCCCCTCTTCTCCTCCTCAACACTTCTCTTATCCCCTTCTCTTCCATTTTCCTGTAGGGCAGTGGCTCTCAACCTGTGGGTTGTGACCCCTTTGGGGGTCAAATGACCCTTTCACAGGGGTCACAGGGGTCACCTAAGACTATCAGAAAACACATATTTCCAATGGCCTTAGGAAACGAGACACTGCCCCTCTATCCATCTCCAGGTGGGTCCACCCACATGCAGATACGCCCACATATGAGTATTAAAGGATTGAGGCATTAGGAAGGTTGAGAACCACTGCTGTAGGGCAAGATAGATTTCTATATCCGATTGCCTGTATATATTATTTCCCAGTTGCATGTAAAACATTTTTTTAATATTTGTTTGTAAAATATGAGTTCCCTGTTCTCTCCCTTCCTCCCTCCTCACCCACTCTCATTGAGAAGGCAAGCAACTTGATATAGGCCATATACATACAGTCATGCAAAACATTTCCATAATAGTCATGCTGTAAAAGACTAACCATATTTTCCTCCATCACCACCATTTATTCTATTATCTCCTTTGACCCTGTCCCTCCTAAAAAGTGTTTGCTTCTGAAAACTCCCTTCCCCCTTTTGCCTTCCCTTTCATCATCTCCTTTTTTTCTTATCCCCTTTCCCCTTCTTTCCTGTAGGGTAAGAGATTTCCATACCAGATTGAATGAATATATTCTTCCCTCTTCAAGCCAAATCTGTCAAGAGTAAGGTTCACTTATTCCCTCTACTGTTGCCACAAGCTCTACCAGGCCAGCACTCTGTCTTGCCCCAGAATCACCACCTAGGACTATGACCCAGATCAAAGCACAAGCAAAGTAAGAGAATCCAGCAAATAGATACTTGCAATCCCCCTCTGATCAGCTACTCAATCCCCACGCAGGGCTAAAAGCTCTGGAAGCAGCTGCTGTGCCCCCACCATCCCTGGTTGGGCCTGATCAAGCTCCTCTTTCTGTGTTGGTGCTAGACCATGTTATTCTCTCACCCAGGTCTCACAGTAAGTCCTTTCTTACTGATCTTCCAAATTGTCTTTGGTGTTTGTGGTTTAAGAAGTCTGGAAAACACCACAGCTGCCAGTGATTCAGTCCCCTAAAGCCTGCTCCAGCCCCTTCTGTGCCCTTGAGATTCATGCTTGATAGCACTCTTCTCTCAGACTGGTGCAATAGACCTTTCCTGTTAACTTTCCAGGTTGTCTTGGGCTGCAGATTTGTTTTACTCTGTCATTTAATGGGCTCTACTGCTCTACAATTTGTTTAGAGTAATTTTTTTACAGGTATTTGGAAGAGTTTGGGGGATAACTCAAGCAAGTCCCTGCTTTTACTCTGCCATTGTGGCTCCACCTGCCCCCCCATAGCAGTTATCTTAGTATGGACTTTCTTAAGAGGGAATGAGTTCTTCACTGAAGATTTTGAAACAATTGCTAAATGATCACTTATTTTTGAAGTGGTAAAGGTGGTTTTTACTTAGTACAGATTAGATTACATGGAATTAGATGTCTCTCTTCTTTGAGACTGATTCTAAAATCCCAGCTACATGGAATTGTGCTTTAGTAAATATCCACAAAATGTTTCCCTACATGAAAATTCATATTAATCTATTTTCTTCTTTCCTCAGATTATCATCTTCATTACCCATTGAGACTAGGGATGTATCCTGCAACATAGCATAGAAGGAGAAAGACATTATTTTAAGTCCTCATGTTATCACTGCTAGGTGGAACAGGGGGTAAGAGTATGGAGTTAGGAGTTAGGAGTATGATGTTGAGTTAGGATGACTAGAGTCCAAATCCAGGCTCAGAAACTCACTAGCTGTGTGACTCTCAGCCTGCCATTAACAGAGATTTTTTAAAAATTAAAATGAAGAGACATGTTCAAAGTCATGCTGCTGATAAGTGGAAAACCCAAGATACAAACCCAGTTATTTATATTCTAAATTCAATGTTCTATCAACTCAGGAGTGGGGAACCTGTAACCTTGAGGCCATAGGTTCCCCAACCCCTGAACTATACTGACCTGACAACTATATACCTGCTTGAACACCTGGGGTTTCAGTAGTCTGAGAGATAGGGCCTTAGTACTCTAAAAAAAGGCACAGTTATAGTGGGAAAGTGGTTGTGACTGTGCTGCTGAAACAACAATGGTATTTTCCTTGTGTAACAAACACTTCTTCTCCCTCCTCTCAGAATGAAACTGTATTACCAAGGTAATCACTTTCTTCCAAATTGTTATAATAACATATTTGCAACTCTATCTCTAAATGTCTGGGTCACAGTGAGAAAGAACTGATACAGATAAATTGCCAAGATAACCTTTTGCTGAAGTTGTTAGCATGATTGATATGAGTCATTACATAAGTAGAGATCATTATTTTTTTATTGGCAAAATGGGATGTTTCCAACAAGGAGTACCCACTGAGTCTTAAATATGTGTCTAAGATGAAGATCTACTCAGTTTCAATGGTGAGAATTATGGCAAGGAACCTTAGCATTTAGAGGGTAGAAACTATTTCTCGGGGGGGGGGGGGTCAGCATAGAGATCAGCTGTGGGATCCATGTAATTTGATGCATTCATTATCTATTGAGTGAGAAGGAAAGTTTTTAAAGGTAATACAGGTTACTTGGAGCATGTCATGTATTTTAGCAATAACAATTGAGCTCCTGAGGAACCTACTCCATCAACACAGTTATAAACAGATGTCTCTCTTGGTACATAAGTCCTAGGGACTTGCCACTGGTACATAGAACAGCTAGCATCAGAGAGAGTATTTGAATCCAAATTTCTTTGACTCCAAAACCAGTATGCTATGCCCATAGACAAAGGGCCTCTTTTCATAGAAAAATAATTAACTGAAATTAAATGAAACTAATATTTATTAAGTTTCTGCTTGGTACAAAGAATTAAGAAACCATCATCTCTACTCTTGAGGAGTTGACATTTCACTTAGGAGTTCATGTTATAAGCACTAACAGAAATAATATTATAAGACTCAAGACTAAGTGCTCTGAAACAATTTGAGAAGGTAGAATTCAGTTTCAATTTGGGATTGTGCAGTAGAGGACTAGGTCTGGAATCAGGAAATTCTTAGTTCCAATCTACCATTATGCCAATCCAGCCTTATGCATTTACTTACTCTGCCCTCCTGGGCAATTCACTTAACTTCTGTCTCAGTTTCCTCAACTGTTAAGTGGGGATTATAATAGCACCTGTTTTGTAGGGTTGTTGTGGGGATGAAATGTGATATTTGTAAAAAGTACTTGGTAAATAACAGGTGAGGTAGCCATTTGGTGCAGTGGATAGAGTGATAGGCCTGGAGTCTGGAAGACTCAACTTCTTGAATTCAAATCTAGACTCTGGCACATAATAGTTATATCATCCTGGGCAAGTCACTTATGCTTGTTTTTGCCTTAGTTTCCTAATCCCTAAAATAAGATGGAGAAGGAAATTGCAAACCACTCTGGTCTTTGCGAAGATATTCTAAAATAGGGTCATGAAGAGTCAGTCATGACTGAAAAACACTTTATTTCTTTTCGTCTTTCCAGAAGCGAAGCATGTTCTCTAGTGACAGATACAATAGATAGATGATAGACAGATGATAGATAGATAGATAGACAGACAGACAGACAGACAGACAGACAGCTAGATAGATAGAAGCTCAGCATTCATTGGAATATTCAATTCAATTCAGGAAACATTTACTGACCACATAGCATTGTAGTAGACATTGAGGAAATATGAGGAGGAGGGAAGTGATCATTTATAGAGGTCCCCAGTAAGAGGGGATGCTGCCTAGAATTTAGATTTGGAAGTCAAAAGGATGTGGATTTGAATCCTGCCTCAGAGACTTATTAGCTTTTTGACCCTAGTCAAGTACATCTCTCTATATCTGAGCTTCTTCATCTGTAAAAGGAGGGAGGGGTTATATTAACTATCCTAAAGGACTGTTGTGAAAGTCAAATGAGATAATGTAGGTAAAGAGCTTTGCAGACATTAAAGTACTATATAATCATATTCTACATCAGGATTTTGGAGAAAAATCCTAGGGGCAGGGTGCCATGTTAAAATAGGAGTGAGAAGTACTTCTTATCCTCTGAGATAGGTGGTGCATATCTGTTTTCTTTCCTCTTTCTTCCTCCTATTCTTCCCAAAGGAACAAAGACAAGGAAATGAAGAAAAAGTTCACTGGATCAGAGATCCAGAGCTGAAAGGGACAATTCAACACCTCTCCCCAACCATTTTCCAGATGAGGACACTGAGACTAGATAGTCAACTGACTTGTCTAAAGTCATACAGGTACCAAGCACCAGAAATTAAATTGGAGCCCAGGTCTTCTGATTAAGTGAATTCTTTTGCTTGACTTTTCCCTCTCTTGGTATGGAGAAAGAATACATACTCTGGTATACTTGAGCTGCTATTATTAGGGGAAATAACATTTGCTGGTTGCCAGCTACTTACTGATGAAATTTTTAAGCCCTTAAGCTAGTTCTCTAGTGATAGATAGATAGATAGATAGATAGATAAAGATGACAGATAATAGATGAGTTTTATTGTTCAGTCATTTTAGCCATGTCTGACTCTTCATGACCCCATTTTGGGGTTTTCTTGACAAAGATACTGGAGTGGTGTTATCACCAACCAAAGCAATATTCACAGCACCCATGGTGATTATAAATATGCCAGCATAGTTCTGAATCACAAAATATCACAGATTCTCCATATAGAAGACAGAAGTAAAACATTTATTAAGTCACCAGAAAGCCAAATGTCAACACCAGAAAACTTAGTCCATCATTCAGAAGTTAATATACCATATTATACCACAATATACCATAACATAGCAGAGAACAATGCCATTGCAAAATCTCCCCACAAACAAACATTCACAAGTCTGGGTGTCTCCTTGTCTTCATTTTCTCTCTCTCAGCACACTAACTGCTCTGCCTAACTTCTTGCTCCACTCATTCAGCAAAATCCTTCCTCCACCAAGTTCCATGTGATTACATTCACCCTATTAAGAGGCAGGGAAGATCTTCAAATTACCATTACCACTATAAGTGGTTTGCCATTTCCTTCTCCATCTTCAGTTGAGGAAACTGAGGCAAACTTAACTGAGGTTAAGTGACTTGCCCAGAGTTACACAGTGTCTGAGGCCAGATTTGAACTTATTTTCCTGACTCCAAGCCCAGAACTCCATCTGTTGTACCACCTCACTGTCCTTTTAGATAGATGACAGATTTATGGACAATAGATAGATGATTGATGGCTAACTGATAAATGATAGACAGTTAAGAATTCTGTGCAAGAATTTTTAATGTAGTTGGACCTACAGCTGGATGAAGCATCATTGTGGGTGTTTCACTGGAGGGATTTAAGAAACTGAGCTAAAATGTAAGTGAGGCACCTTTGCCTTTGTACCTTTAGACACACTTATGTTAAGTTGAATTTTGTGACCTTCTAAACTATACTTTACCTGAGATCCTGTCTTAGGAGCTGAAACTTGAAAAAAAAATATCATTGATTTCCATTAGTATATAGAGACCATTAGCACTTACCCTACAACTTCTACTATTAGAGAATTATCTGGAAGCATTGAGAGGTTAAGGGACTTGTTCAGAGTTATATGGTCAGTTGGAACCAAAGCTGAGACATGAATTAGGGTTTTGTTTTTGTTCCCCTTCCTACTTTGTGCAATTATTATTTTTTATTAATCTACTTTAATGTACCCTATTTCTTCATGTTCTTAAGAAATGGAACTCAAATCTTAAGCTTCCTGATACCCAGATGATTTCTCCATCCACATGCCAATGTATTTTAAAATGATTCTTTTTTTTCCTCCTCTGTCCACCCAAATGAAAGTTCTTCACTGTAGCCACAATTTAATTCTTATCTGATTAAGACCATTGAGAACTGAACTACAATTGAACTTAAAACTTTTGAAATTAGATTTGTATTCCAAAACATAATCTTGGAAGCTTCAGTGATTCTCCACCTCATGGAAATCTCTAAGAAATGTATGTTTTTTCAGTAGCAGTCAACTGTGTTGCTGAATTCAGCATGATTCCTGTTCCATTCCATTCCATTCAATTCAGTGTAAAGACTGTGGCCCTGAATCAGATATAAATTCCTGTTCAGTTTTGGTCCAGACAAGATGACCTTTTACATCTCTTCCAGGGATACTTTCTGGGATTGTTTTCGTCAGTCAAGTAAGGACCATCCCATGTTACTGCTGGAGAATCATTACCAACAGGGGAGTTTGAATCATGGAAATGCATCTGGAAGGACCACAAAAGCGTAACCACTTATGGGTCAACCCATATTAGAACACCATACTATCTACAATATTCCAGTAAAATGGAGTGGACATCTAATCCCTGTTTCAAGAACTCCAGTGTGTGCCAGTATCATATGGAGAAAATAACGTGGAACAGAATTCCTTTTCCTCTAGTCCTTAGTACCATGCCAATACATGACTATATTTACCTTTGCCATCCCTTCTTTAACAAAAGGAAAAGTTTCCTAGGAATTGAAATATGTGAGATTAGCATTCTCTATATCTATGGTGTCAGTAAAATCAGAGTTATACAGATAGGTTAAGAACATTTTTTTTCTGAGATAACATCAACTTTGCTAAATAAAAGTCTGATTGGAAAAATTGTAAGACCTTTTATATGTACATAGATATTCGGGGGAATGGGGTGAAGGAAGGCTATTGACTAGAAAAGTAAAAGTTAAATATATCTCAAGATACTCAAAGACAGAAAGATCATACAGCAAAGTATTTATAGCATCATTTTTCTGACAACACTCATGAAATGAGTGACCATCAATTGGAGAATGGCTAAATAAATTGTAATATATGAATATATAGGAATTTTATTACATGAGAAGAAACAGTGACTATAGAGAATTAGATAAATATGAGATAAATAGTATGAACTGATGCAGAGAAAATAAGCAGAACCAGGAGAACAAAACACACCATGATTACAATATTATAAGTGAAAACAACCCTAAAGATCAGCTAAACTTGGATAAATTGCAACAGTTGATCTTGATACCAATAGACTGTAAAATCTTCACCCCCTTCAGGAGAAATTAGAGGAAAAAGAAAAATAAGAAGAATATTAATAAGCTAACATTTGCATAACACTTACTATATGCCAGGCACTGTGCTAAGTATTTTACAACTATTATCTCATCTGATCTTCACAATAACCCCAGAATAAAGGGGCTATTATGAATCTCATTTTCTAGATAAGGACAAAGAGAAGTTAAATGAATTGCCCAGAGTCATATAGCTAGTGAATGTCTGATGCCAAATGTGAAATCAGGTTTTCCTGAGTTGAGACTGAGAACACTATCCACTCAACCATGGATATGGAATATATGGTTTGATGTGCTTCTTCTCTAGGTCTGTCTTCCTAGACTGCTTTCCTTTGTTACAGAGGAAGGATTCAGTGTTGGAGAGATATGTTGGGTGATGGTTCTGGTGTTAAACAGAAGACATAAATCAAACTTCAAATAAAAAGGCAAAGAAGGACGCTATTACCATGACGATGAGACATCTAAGCTACAGTGCTCCATATGGTGCTCCATTTTATCTTCAATAATTGCTATGTTTCTTCACTACATGATTCTCCACCTTTTCTAGAATTCATGTCTCAATGTTTCCTAACTTGATTCAATTATTATTTGCTACATATGGTGACAACAAACTATTACAAAGAAAGGAAGCAAATTTTATGCAATTATACTATTATTATATGATTCCTTATATCAAAGATCAATTTACTACACATTTCACATAGTATTGGTCCATTGGGACCAATCAGAACCATTCTTGTCTCTTCTCTATGTAACAATCATTTTGAAACCTGAATCATTAATCATGGCACTTAAATGCCTTTTTCCTCCATCAGTCTCAGTATCTATAGTTCTTTCAAAGGATCCTCATATAAAATAGTTTCAAGTTCCTTCACCACTCTAGTCACATTCCTTCAGTGCCACAGTTTGTCAAAAATTTACTAAGATATAGTGCCCAGAGCTCATCACTAATGTCTAGAAAGAGTCTGACCAGAACCGTAGGACACTCACCTTCAATTCCACATGCATTTTGAAGTTCTTTGTATGTGCAAGGCACTTTGGGATACAAAAATAAAAATGAGGCAAGGGAGGAAGAATGTATCATCAAAATACCTATATTTAGTTTCCTCTTCTATGAATCATAGATATGGAACTTTAATGTATCTTAGAGGTCAGCTGGTGCAAGTCTATTATTTTCTAGATGAGGACATTGAGCCCCATACAGGTTAAGTGACTTGCATGAAGTTGTTCAGATAGTAGGGTCAGAGGCAAGCTTTGAGCCCATGTTCTCTGCCTCCATGGTTAGGATTCTTTACATTTTTGTTAACACAGTCTAAGATCATGTTAACTTTAAAAAATGTTATACCGGGGCGGCTAGGTGGCACAGTGAATAGAGCACCGGCCCTGGAATCAGGAGTACCTGAGTTCAAATCCGGCCTCAGACACTTAACACACACACAAAAAACCTAGCCGTGTGACCTTGGGCAAGTCACTTAACTCCAACTGCCCTCCAAAAAGCAAAAAAAAAATGTTATACCATTGACTTGTATTAAAGATTTCTGAAATATCACATCATATTTATTATTCTGAAATATGGTCCCCTGGATGGGGTGGGCACTGGTCAAAAACTGTTTGACATTTATGGCACTGCTATTTACTCCCTAGGTGATCCAGGACAAGTCACAAAAACATTTGGACTTCCATGTCCTCATCTATAAATGAGTGGATTGGGTTAGATAACTGCCAAGGATTCCTTTATTAAAACAATAGAGTAATGCTGAAATTTCTCATTTTGAAGTTGTAATACAAATGAATGATGTTATCATGGAGCCAGACCACTTTACCTAGAGTCCAATATCACTGGGCAAACAGCACAACCCCACTGGTTCAGCCCAATCACTTCATGCAATCCATTTCTCTGGTGATAGCAAGGATTCTGCAAATATGTCACATGATGCTTGGGAGTAGTAACACACCATTACCTCTTAATGCATCATGATATCACAAATGTCAATCTTCTCCTCAGCCTTCTAGAACTGCTCTCCAATGACTCTAATGGGTGATCTGAGGCATTTTCTGAATATTCCTCCAATAATAAGTGTTTGCTTTCTGTTGCACTAGTGGGAGTCTATCAATGTCATGAAAGTCCAATCCTAAAAAAGTAATGGGTGTTTTTTTTCTTCTAATATCTGTGGCATATCACATGTTCTACATAGAGGGGGAGGAAAAAAAACAACCTTAGTATTTCCACATAATATCTGTTATCCCATGTGACAGCATATTAACTTGGGAAGGATAATTTCTTTTTTTGTGACTTGTTTGTAATGGCCCCACAATTTCCCAGACTTCAATTCTATCAGGGGACAAGAAGTAGAGAGCAAATGAAACCCTGTAGAGGAGAAATGATTGGCTCTTTTCCCCTCATCTTTTTTGAGAAAAAGCATCTTTGTTGGAAAATGAAAACAAAACAACAGAGCATAATTTGTTCTATTGTGGGTTTGAAGCCCTACCAAATGGATCATAACATCTTGTGACTATTAACAGGAATGGAAATATTGGGCTAGATTGAGTGTCGAGGGGGCATTTTGTGGATTTTTGAACTGTCAGGCTAGTACAAGAGATCCTCTGGCAGGCGACATAAATCCACCTCTCTGCCTTATTAGTCACATGGCTGGAATTGAAATTTGGACTTTCTAAAACTCTAATTTGATAGAGTCTAGCATGTAAGTTTAAGAAGAGAAGTCCTTGCCAGCTTCCTCATTTTAGTTGATTTCTCTCTGGGGTGTTTTTCCTTTTATTTGTCCAGTAGAATTGTTCTAAAGTAAAGAGAGGCAGTGCGGCATAATGGATGGTAAACTGGATTTAGTCAGCAATGAATGAATGAGCAAGTGAATGAAGATACATTTAGTAACTGGTTACTAGTTCCATAATAGCAGGGACTGTCTTATTCTTGTATTTGCATTCCCAGGAAATGTGCTTAATAAATTATCTATCTATCTATCTATCTATCTATCTATCTATCTATATCTATTTATCTTTCTATTTATCTACCATCTGTCTATCTATTATCTCCCACATGCTAAGATCTCTACTATATACAAATATAAGAGCAAATATATTCTGTATCCTAATAAGAGAAAACAATATATATAGGAGGAGTGGTAGGTAGAAAATATGGTGTATATTTCTACCTACTGTGGTTAATTACAGTTTCTAGACAAGATGAGGAAAGAAGTAGGCAGAAAGAGCATAATCTCAAGGTAAGTGTTCATACCTGGATGTCATTTTTGGAGGTTTTATTTAGAGAATAGAGGAGGAACAGCAACAGCAATGCCAAATATATTTGAAGATGAAGACCCACCTAGCTAAGTATGAACAAGAATAGACATATTCTTGAACACTGGGTGCTAGGAATTTTTAAAACATGCATGCACACACAGATACATATGTATATTCAGATATATATCTCCCGTATGCATGTATTTATATACACACATTTGTGTGCATGTATATACATACATATGCATAAATCATACATAATATATTTATACATAATATATAACAATCTTAAATGTATATACATATAAGCATATATGTGCATAAATATGATATACATACATGGATATATAGTGTTTATTTGAAACAACAACTAATGGAAACCTCTACCAAGATTTGGAGGGGTTGGGATCCATCCATGTCAATGGAGAGGATTGCCCATGCCAAAGAAATCCCTTATTTTTTGAAGTACTTAATTATATTGTTATATACTTTTTGGTAAGAAGAATCAAAACATTTAGAGTTCTACCAATTCAAGCATCCATACAGTGGAGGAATCTCTTGTACAACCACTCTAACAAGTAGTCTACCCCCTCTACTCTACTGCTAGTAATAAGCAATTCAGTATTTTGAAAAACAAACAACCCATTTTTGATTAACTCTGACAGGAAATTTCATTTGGAGACATTATCTAATCAGCACTAATACTTTCAAATTACAATATATTAACACATATGTTTTTTATTTAAAATCTGCTCTTAAATGAGTATATCCTTTTCCCTAACCGCATGTATATGTATACACACACACACTCACATAAATATTTTTAAATGAGAAAATTATCTTTCAATTTTAATTTAGAGTTCATTGGTTCTCTCTCTGGAAGTGGATAGCAGTTTTCATCATGAGTCCTAAATTGATATAGATCTTTGTATTTACAATATTGCTGTTACTATGTACAATGATCTCCTGCTTCTGCTAATTTCATTTGGCATCAGTTCATCTAGGTCTTCCCAGATCTTTCTTAAACCACCCCCCCTTGTTATTTCTTACAGCAAAATAGTGTTCCATGACAATAACATAAAAGTTGTTCAGGATGGAGGATTTCCTTTCAACTTCCAATTCTTCTACACTGCAAAAAGAGCTGTTATAAATATTTTTGTATATATAGGTCCTTTTTTTCTTTTCCTTTGGGATGTAGACTTAGTATTGATACTGCTGGGTCAAAGATATGTATAGCTTTATTAGCCCTTTGGACATAATTCTAAATTGTTCTCCAGAATGATTGAATGAGTTAACAACTCTACAAACAGCTCATTAGTGTTCCTATTTTTCCATATCCCCTCCAGCACCTGTCATTTATGATAAATATGAGGTGGTACCTCATAGTTGTTTGAATTTGTCTTTCTCCAGTCAATAGTGACTTGACTTAAAGTATCTTTTTGTGTGACTATAGATATTTTTTTAAATTTCTTTTTCTGAAAACTGCCTGTTCATTTCCCCTGACTATTTATAAATTCAGAAATGGCTCTTACTTTTACAAATTTAAGTCAGTTCATTTTGCATTTGATAAATGAGATTGTATCAGAGAAACTTACTATAATTTTTTTTGATATAACTTCATTGTTTATAGTAATTTATCTCAAAATAGAGTTTCCTTGATAATCTCTTTTAATTAGATCTAGTTTAGCTTTTGTTTTGTATAAGATCTCTGTGCCTTTTTTTTTTACTTCAGTCAAAGCATAAAAGATTTTGTTCCAACCCCTTGTATTCTCTGTGTGTGCCTTTTTATTTCAGGTGTGTCTTTGTAAGCAACATATTGTTGGATTCTGGTTTCTAAAGTATTCTGCTTTCTACTTCCATTTTATGTTTGAGTTCATTCCATTGCAATTCATGGTTATGAATACTAACTACGTATTTTCCTCTACTCTATTTTGGTCTGTTTACCTTTGTGTCTCTCATTTTACCCTGTTCCTCCTCAAGAGTCTGTTCTGATTCTGGCTATTGCCTCTGTTAGTTCACCCTGTCATTTATTATCAACATTCTCTGTTACCCTCCCCCCTTCTGTTATCCTTTTCCTCTCCTACTTCCTTCTTGGGTAAGGTAAATTTCTGTACTCAAATAAGTATGTATTAGATAGATAGATAGATAGATAGATAGATAGATAGATAGATAGATAGATAGATAGATAGATAGATAGATAGATAGTGCTATAGTTACAGCCTTCCCTCTTTGAACCAAATGAGTGAGGGCAAAATATATCCTTTAGTGAATGATGTGGATAAGTTAACTTACATTGGCAGTATACTTTCCAGGGATGTTTACATAGGTTATGACATCGATGAAAACATTGTCAGAGCTAGCTAAGTATTTGGGGAGGTTCCAAAAGAAAGTGTTGGAGAAAAGAAGTATTAGACTGTCTATCAAACAGAAGGTCTACAGAACCATTGTGCTAACCTTATTGTTGTATGCCTATGAAAACTGGGTAGTCTATCAGCATTATGCAAAGAAAGTGAACTGCTTTCCCTTGAATCTAAAGATAACCTGGCAACATAAGGTATCAGACACTGAAATCCTCTCTTAGGCTGAACTGCTGTAGTGCCAATGCAATATTCATAGTGCAACAGTCACTATATGTATGCCTGCATAAATGCATTCACAAAATGTAACAGACTTTCTATATAGAAGAGAGAGGCAAAATATTTATTCAGACACCAGAAAACCAAATCCCCAAACCAGTAAGCCAATTCCATCTTAGTAGCAAAGAAGTTAATAAGCCATAACAACACAGAGAGCCACAGAATGCTTTAGCCTCCCCACAAACCAACATTTACTCACAAGTCTAACTGTTTCCCTTTGATGCATCCTCACCTTTCTCCAGTCTAGCGGTTCTCACTTCCAGCTTCCTGTGGGTTCTGTTCCACCCTTCAGCAAACTCCTCCCACCACAGGCTCCACATGATTGCATGCTGCTTATTAGAGGGCAAGGTATATCTTCAAAGCAGGGGAGATCATCAAATTCCCATTCCATTCAGCCCCAAGATCTTTCATGACCTTTACATAGCAATACATTGAACAATGAACAATACGTTGAACATGAACAATACATTTCATTAAGAAGATTAATGAAAGTTTGGTGGAGTAAGTGGTGTTAACTGAACTTTCCAACAATATAACAGGGATAATAGAAAATAAGCATGTAAAACAATATCTTAGGGTGGGGGCATGGGCAGAAGCACACAATCTTTTCCCCCTGGAACAAATGGGGCTCAAATTCATGGGGTTAGGGGCAAAGATCTCTTCTCCATAACTACTTTGAGCTAAAATTGGATGTATAGCTGTCTCTGTCCCAAGAGGTCCCATTTGAGATGTCAGTTCTTTAGCTGGCATCTGGACACTGGTTGATGCCAGGTCCAGGGGTGGCACATCACAGTCATGGATAGGCATCTGGCTTAAGCTATCAGATCTCTGCAGATGGAGGATACTAAACTTGCAGGAAACAAATCTCACAAACAAGTTTAACAAAAAAATTTGAAAAAGACAAATATACAGTCTGTTGTACTTCTGGAGTCCATGAACTCACTCTCATAGTCTCATTCATGGTAGAATATATGAGTTAAGGGTACAATTTGGTAATTGTCTTCTGAATAAACCACAGCATGATATTGTCTTTCCCATGTGCTATAATCTCCACAGTCTTTGGAAAATCATCTGGCTTCTGCTTTACCCATACTTTAGCTCCCAATTTTATTTTATTCGTAGAACCAAACCTTTCAGTTCCTCTGATAGTTATTTCAGAAGGAGGGTCAGTTCTCACAAGGGGTATTGTTTCACAAGGAATAATGATCACTTGAACTATTCTATCATTTTTACAAAACTGTATGAGTTCTTCATCTAAATTATGGAATGTCGTTATACTTTCTCCTTGATAATTAGAATATATTACTACAGCTAATACATGTATTCCTCAAGCTGCTAAACCTGATTTAGGTAATATCTGCCCAAAATGACTTTTAGGAATTTTCATACATATCCCAGTAGAGATGTTTCTTATTTCTTTCCCTTTCCCTTCCCCTTCCCCTTTCCCTTTCCTTTCCTTCCCTTTTTTTCTTTTTTCTTCATTGATTTGTTTACTTTTAGCTTACAAGATTAAGTTCCACAATCCCTTGATTTTCAAATTTTCTCCCCTCCTTACTCCCCACCCCCATGATGGCATACAATCATGTATAGGATCTGCAAATACTTTCACAATGTACAATAGTCTGGTTGTATAGAAGGGTTGTAGCCAATGGAGTGAACAATGGGACAAAAAAGAAACAAACTCAAACATGAAAAAGAACGATAGTGTGCGTTGTTTCAGTCTCCATTTAAACTCTGGTCTTTCTAGATCTTTCTCTGAATGTAGATATCTCCTTCTATCCTGAGACTTGTAGAGTTGTCTTATAGCTGTGCATTGCTGAGAAGAATCCAGTTTGTCAAGGCTGGTTGTCACACATATGATGTGTCTGTGATTGTGTACAAATTTTTCCTGGTTCTGCTCTTCTTATTTAGCATTAATTTGTATAAGCCTCTCCAGGTAGTTATGAAGTCCATCTCCTTCCCATTTCTTATAGCACAATAGTATTCCATCACATGCATATACCACAACTTGTTCAGCCATTCCCCAATTGATGGGCATCCCCTAATTTTCCAGTTTTTTTGCCACCACAAAGAGAGCTGCAATAAATACTTTGTACATATGGATCCTTTTCCCACTTCTATGATCTCTTTGGGATACAACCACAAAAGTGGTATTGCTGGGTCAAAGGGTATGCAATTATTTATAGCCCTTTGGGCATCATTCCAGATTGCTCTCCAGAATGGATGTATCAGTTCACAGCTCTACCAACAATGCATTACTGTTCTAATTTTTTCCACATCCTCTCCAACACTTGTAATTTTATGATTCTGGCATCTTAGCCAATCTGACTGGTGAGATGTGGTACATCAAAGTTGTTTTGATTTGCATTTCTTGAATCAGTAGTGATTTTGAGCATTTTTCCACATGCTTAAAGATATCTTTAATTTCTGCCTCTGAAAATTGCCTGTTCATGTCCTTTGACTATTTATTAATTGGGAAATTACTTATATTCTTATAAATTTTACCATAATTCATTGTATATTTTAGAAATGAGGCCTTTATCAGAGACACTGGTAGTAAATATTCTTTCCCAATTTCCAACTTCCCTCTTAATCTTGGTTACATTGGCTTTGTTTGTACAGAAACTTTTCAATTTAATGTAATCAGGATTATCCATTTTGCATTTTATAATGCTCTCCAACTCTTCTTTGGTCATAAAATCTTCTCTACTCCATAAATCAGACAGGTAAACTATTCCTTGCTTCCCCAGATTATTTACAGTATCAGCCTTTATACCTAGATGGTGCACCCATTTAGACTTGACTTGGTATAAGGCGTTAGATGATGGTCTGTGCCCAGTTTCTGCCATACTATATTCCAATTTTCCCAGCAGTTTTTGTCAAATACTGAGTTCTTATCCCAGAAACTGGAGTCGTTGGGCTTATCAAACAGTATGTTACTATGATCATTGACTATTGAGTCTTTTATAGTCAATCTATTCCATTGATCCACTACTCTGTTCCTTAGCCAGTACCAAGCAGTTTTGATGACTGCTGCTTTATAATACAGATTAAAATCTGGTACGTCTAGGCCACCTTCCGTAACATTTCTTTTCATTGATTGCCTTGATATCCTGGACTTTTTGTTCTTCCAAACGAATTTTGTAAAGTAATTTTTTTATAGATTGATTGCTATGGCATTAAATATTTAATTTAATTTAGGTAAAATTATCATTTTTATTATATTTG
>CM053595.1:267071788-267098285 GCA_028646575.1 Pseudocheirus occidentalis | reverse complement strand
AAACCTTGTGGAAATGAATGATGTAACCAAGAAAATAAATTAAAATTGGAAAAAAAACCCAAAACAATGTGAACCCTTCCAAATGTTTTTCACAATCACTTGGAGAAATTTGCCTTCACTAGTCACATATAAAAAATAAAATAAAACAAAAAGTTAATGAAACATGTCTGTTATCCAGACTGATACAGAATATAATACAACTAATTTAAATATGTGGGTTGCATAATGGATAAAGGGTTGAAGTTGGAAACATGAAGCCTTGAGTTCAAATCCTGGATCAGCTTAAGACTGGTTCTGTGACCCTATGCAAGTCACATTAATTGAGGTTCCTGTGCATAAAATAAGGTAGTTGTACTAGATGGTCTCCTTGTTTTCTTCTAGCTCTAAAATCTACGATAGTATAATCTTGGGTAAAAACTTCAAATGGGCAATGAGTTGGACCCAGAATTGAGAAGCAGAAAAAAATCAATTTAATTTTCACTGGGAAATTGTACAATACTTTCAGTGAAATCAGGATTTTCTTTGGGGGAAAATATCTTCTGTGTTTTTAACATATATATACTGTCTGATGACACTGTCTAACTGCAAGTCATAGAATATCATAGTCTCTGAAAAGCTGAAGTTGCAGGTCATCTGAAGGCATGGTGTATGGGTATAGGTTACAGAACATTGCCATCAAAAAAACTTGACATTTTAAAAGATGTCACCAAAGAGCTGTATGACTAGAGAAGGTGTTGTGCTGGTCATATAACAAGAGCAAACTAATAGAATAAATAATGGAGATCTCATTTTCCCCATTGAAATCCATGTAGTAACAAGATATCAAAAGCAGAGAGTCTTAACCAGAGTCTGTGAATTTTAAAATACTAAAAAAAAATGATAATTGCATTTCAGTATGTTTCCTTTGTAATTCTATGTATTGTATTTTCTTCTTTAAAAATATTTTTTTGAAAAATGTCCACAGGTTTCACCAGATTACCAAAGGAGTTCATGATGCAAAAATGTATAAGAGTCCCAGGTAGGTCCTTCACCGAGGTATTTTAGGTGGAGTCCTTGTGAATTTGTGGGAAGACATGGGAAGAGAGTCTAACAGGAAGAGGCGTGGGAAGATTGGGTCAGTGGCAGAACTCTGAGTGGGAGTCTATACCTTGAAGTGATGCCTGATCCCATAAGCATTGATAAAAACAATTGGAGGATTTTCATAGTTTCATGACAAGGCCTCTGATTAAGCAGAAAAGTAACTAAAACTAGGAGTCAGTAGATCCCTAAGGAAAATCCATTCCTCTTTCTGGGCCTCTGTTGTTACTGTTACGAAATCATTTTTCAATCATATTTGATTCTCTGTGACCCCATTTGGAGTTTTCTTCCCAGAGATACTGGAGTGGTTTGCCATTTTCTTCTCCAGCTCATTTTACAGATGGGAAAACTGATGCAAACAGAGTTAAGTGATTTCTTCAGGGTCACATAGCTAATAAGTGTCACACAAGTAGTAAGTCTCATGAAAATGAGACTTCCTGATTCTAAGCCCAGTGCTCTATCCATCATACCACCTAGCTGCCTGTGGGCCTCAGTTACTTTTGTGTTAGAATAGGGGTATTGGACCATAGTGATGTCAAACTCAAACAGAAACATAACTACTTATGAACTGAATTAATCTTTGTACTTCATTCCAGAGCTGGGGTCTCTTAGCAGGCAAGGGCATCCTGTGTTCTGGTTAGTAGGATGATATATCAGCACTTGCAGCAGTCAGTTGCATTTGACTGGACAGATCTACACATACTTATGTATACTTCCAACCCAGACCTTGTAGTAGTGAGAGAATCTATCCAGACACATCTTGGTTATTGCTTTTTAAAGTAGAGAATAATTAATATCTTCCCAAGGTTGTACTACCAAATGTTATTTTTTACATCCCAACTTTTCCAAATAATCAACTAAGGTGAATTGTGATAAATATTTCCTAGACATTATCCCTTTGAGATTATAAATCTTGGAAATCCTTCCTTTTCCTCATTATGCAAGATCCAACTACTCCATGACATTAACTTCTGCAACTAAAACATAGGTTGGCAAGGTAAATTTGGTGTCTACTATTAACCTCATGTAATTGTAGTATTGAAAAGAATCTTAGAAATTATCTGTTATACTGCACGGTGTCGTTAAAGTCTGGACACAGAGGAAATCTTACCTATGCATATTTTCAAGAAAGTGATTGAAATTTTCAACAAAATTTTATTTAATTAGCTTAAATTTTAGCCATGATAATTTCAAATGGAATAGAAGCTTTCCTTAGCTACTGGTGACTATTTTCTATATTAATGAGATTAATTAAATTAATTTAATTAATGAAATATCCTGTGTTTCCTATGTCTTCCTATGAAATCTCATTTATGCTAATTAAATAAAACATTTTTGAAAATTTCATTCATTTCATTTCTTGAAAATATGCATAGTTAATGAGATTTCCTATGTGTCCAAACTTTAGGGACCCAAAGAAAAAATTAGGTTTAAGCTATTCCTAATAATATCCAGCCACTTCTTGAATCTCTCCAGTGAAAGGGAACTCACTGTTTTCCAAAGCAAATCCAAGACACTTTTCTTTAGCTTTGATTGTTATATACTTCCCCCTCTCTGTGTAGATGTGTAGTCTTTTTCTCACATTGAACCAAAATCTGCCTCCCTCTAAATTCTATCCATTTCCCCTAGTTCTTTTCTTAGGGACCAAGCAGAAAAATATATCTTTTAAAAATTTATTTATTGACTTTAGTTTACAACATCAAGTTTCACAATCCCTTGAGCTTCTAATTTTCTTTCCCTCTCTCTCCTCTCCCCTTCCCCCCATGGAGGCATGCAATCAAATATAAGATCTACAAATATATTTACATTAAACATTAGTCAAGTTGTAAAGAAGGATTATAACCAATGGAGTGAAAAATGAGAAAGATGAAACAAAACAAGAAAAGAGAGAAAGCAAGTAGTTTGCTCCAATTTGCTTTCAGACTTTGTAGTTTTTTCTCTGGATGCGGATATCCCTTTCCACTATTACCCTTTTGGAGTTGTCTTATAACCTTGCATTTCGGAGAGGAGCCCAGTCTATCAATAAAGTTAGTCATTACACATACAATGCATCTATAATTGTATACAAAGTTCTCCTGGTTCTGCTCTCCTCACTCAGCATCAGTTTATATAAATCTCTCCAGGTTATTATGAAGTTTGTCTGTTCCTTATTTCTTATAGCACAATAGTATTCCATTCCATTCATATACCACAACTTGTTTAGCCATTCCCCAATTGATGGGCATCCCATTG
Organism: Pseudocheirus occidentalis; assembly: GCA_028646575.1. Lineage (NCBI taxonomy): Eukaryota > Metazoa > Chordata > Mammalia > Diprotodontia > Pseudocheiridae > Pseudocheirus > Pseudocheirus occidentalis. The sequence goes on along the minus strand of CM053595.1, from coordinate 267,094,976 downwards.
ATTTCCAAATTCTTTGCCACCACGAAGAGAGCTTCTATAAATTTTTTTGTACACATGGGTCTTTCTCCCACTTCTATGATCTCTTTTGAGACTCAGAGAGATATTGCTGAGGGTCACCCAATAAATTAATAATAAAGACAAGGATTGAACTCAGATATCTTGACTTACATTCCAAGGTTTCTTTTTTCTATTTTGAGCTCTTTGGGATACAGCTCTAGAAGTAGTATTGCTGGGTTAAAGGGTATGCACATTTTTATAGCCATTTGGGCATAGTTCCAAATTGCTCTCCAGAATGGTTGAATCAGTTCCCAACTCCACCAACAATGCATTTGTGTTCCAATTTTTCCACATCCTCTCCAGCATTTATCATTTTCCTGTTTTGTCATTTTAGCCAATCTGACTAGTGAGGTGTGGTACCTCGGAGTTGTTTTGATTTGCATTTCTCTAATCAATAGTGATTTAGATCATTTTTTCATATACTTATAGATATCTTTAATTTCTTTCTCTGAAAACTGCTTGTTCATATCCTTTGACCATTTATCAGTTGGGAAATGACTTGTGTTCTTATAGATTTGTCTCCATTCTCCGTATATTTTAGAAGGGAGGCCTTTATCAGAAACACTGGTTGTAAAAATTCTTTCCCAATTTTCCATTTCCCTCTTAATCTTGGTTATATTGCCTTTATTCATACATAAACTTTTCAATTTAATGTAATTGAAGTTATCCATTTTGTATTTCATAATGATCTCTAACTCTTGTTTGGTCGTAAAGTCTTCCCTTCTCCATAAATGTAACAGATAAATGATTCCTTTCTCTCCCAGATTGCTTACAGTATCAGCCTTTATAATTAGATCATGTACCCATTTAGATTTTATTTTCATATACAGGGTAAGATATTGGTCTATGCCCAGTTTTTGCCATACTATATTCCAGTTTTCCCAGCAATTTTTGTCAAATAATGATTTCTTATGGCACAAACTGGGGTCTTCAGGTTTATTGAACAGTAGATTACTGTAGTCATTAACTGCTGTGTCTTATGTACCTAATCTATCCCACTGATCCACTATACTCCTCAGCCAGTACCAAGTAGTTTTGATGACCAAGCAGAAAATATTTGAACTATCCTCCACTTGACCATCTTTTAAGACGATATAACACTGAATGTCTAATCACCCACTGCTTTAAGTATACCAAATAGACTAAAAAAATCTTACTTGAAGAAGACAAAGATGTGGAAGGGGGCTTAGAAATTGTTTTTTTACCTCTCTCATTGTATTCCTCCTCCTCCATATTTTATAGTGAGAGAAAAGATTAATAATAACCAATGATTTGGGGAGATTGAGATTCCTACTGTGCCCCCTTTTTAGTCCTTGATTTGAAACCTCAGTCCCTGAAGGTTACTGAGCTAACCTTTTCTTCTATCCAGACCCCACCCAGGAGGGGCAGCCAGTGTACTCTATTCAGGTTGGGTGGGATACATTCTTGAATAGATTGCCCAAGGAAGGGGATGGGTACTTTAGAATTAAATGGCATAGTCAAAGTTCAAGTCCAGTCCTTCATTGTTATATTCATTCTTTTGTTATTTGTTAACCAATCAGAGTTGATTGCCACCTTTGGGAACACCCCTCTTCCAATGGACATATAAGCATGAACCCACCCTCATGCTTGCTATACTGGCATAATTAATAAAATGATCAATTTACCCTGAAATTATGTCTCTCAAAACTTATTAAATGCAGAATAGCATTTTTTTAATTTTCAAAACAGTTTCCTCAGAACAACTTCATGAGACAGATATCATGAGACACTAACGGAAAAACTGACACACTCAAGAGAGAAAATTGACAAGACACACTCAAGGTCACAAAGCTAGGAAATAGAAGATCAAGGCCTTTATGGAACTCATTGATTTTTGCTTCCAGTTCAGTGTTCTTTCCATTAGATGATGTTGATGACATTGATGGGTGCTTGACTTTCAGATCTATAATTGCTTTTGAATATAAATGAGAACATAGTATTTCTTTGCCAGATTGTTTTTTTTTAATAAGAGAGACTGAAACCAATTGGAATTAATTCAATTTAATTGCTTATGATCATTGTGTTTATGTAGAGAAGTTGTCAAGAGACAGGTTTTAGTGGGTCATCCCTTCTCCAAGGACAAAACTATTACCCAAATATCTGATCTTATTGTTTCATTTCTCTCAGAAAGAGAAGAAACAGAAAAACAATATGTGTATAGATTGAGTATATTGAATGAGAACAGAGAACTCAAAACTCCTGGGTTCAGATCCTGGATCTGTTATTTACTAACTGTTGTGACTGTAGGTAAGGCACAACTCAGTATTTTAGTTTCTTCATTTGTAAAATGCGGTTGAATTGTGTAATTCTATAGTTCCTTGTTCAGTTATGCTGGAATTTTTATTATGTGGAAATATGTTACAACCAGTTTTATTTTCAATAAAGCCAATTCCATTCATCATGTACCTTGAGTTCCATTTCCTAGTTCTTCAGCCAGTATTTTCCAATGGACATTCCCAGAGCTTTCATTAGGAATCCTGAAACATGAGGCTTCCAGCAGGGTTATAAATGACTTCTAACTGTAAAGATTAGACAAGAACATACAATACCTGTTTCTAACATCCACTGAATCTATAACTCTATAATCTGTTCAAGTTCATTATTTCACATGGCTATGAATAAAATTCAACGTAATTTTTTTTTAAACAATGAAATTGCATCATTATCTTATGCACAGTTTCTGGTCTACTACATTTACTAGATCTTGAGGTGTTAGGGATGGAAGTGTCTCAATATAAGCACAATGATTCTCAGTCACCTCTGGTTTTCTTCTACTCCAGAAAATGAAATTCTTAGAGGGAACAAAAAGAGCATTTTTTTAAAATCACAGTCATTTAAAGAAGGGATTTCTTTAACATTAAAAAAAAGATCAACGCTTTTCATTTCCTACTGATGGCAAAATACAACCAAATCTAGATCGAGTCATAGAAAAATCCTCTTATGTAGCTCATCACACCCGGAATGACAGGCTCTGATGCAAAATATGATTTATGTGTATATTAAACATTTGTTTTTAGAGCCAAACTGACTTTGCTCTTAATTTGTCGAGACTAAAATGATCTCTACTTAATTCTATTTAATTAGCTCTCCTTAATTCCATCTAATAATACTGTTATACACAAAACATTTGCCGTGCCTCGTTTTTTCTGCAAAATTTCTCATCAATGCCCTTAATTACCTACTGACATCACTATCTTGTTGTTGTGGACTTTCACACATTCCTGTGTACAGCATGGCTCATAAAGTCTAATGAGAATAAGTTCATTAAATTAATCCCAATAATTAACAAACTTGCTGCCTGCTTCTCAGATGTCTAATTTGTGACACAAACTTGGCAAGTGTTTTCAGCTGCAGAAGCAGGGATTGCATCCAAAAAACCTTTTTAAGAGAAGAGGAGATTCATCTTCATTAGAATTTCATCGTCGGATTTAAAATCCATTGCTGATCTCTATTAACAAAGAGGCACTGCGGCAGTCAAAAAAAAAAAGAAAGAAAGAAAAAGAAGAAAAAAAATGACTAAAAAAGAGTGAGTGAGTTCATGAAGGCAATTTTTCTTTGCATGAAATTGACTTTTTTTTTCCTAAAGAAGAAAATCGTGGTTTGGTTTCATGTTTCTGTAATTCCTTTTGGACTGAATGGATTTAACTCTTGCAGTAATCCAACCTTCTCAACATGTAAATAACATTTTCAAATACCTTCACTATAGTGAATTTTAAAAGATTTTTATTTTGATGTGTAATTATATAAACAAAGTAGATGGAAGCAAACCAGATCTCTTATATGAATCCCGGCTTCTGAGAGTACCATTAGACTGTGGGCTCTTTGAGCTTAGGAATTTTTTTTTTAAACTTTCTTGTAACTCCAGTCCCTAGGAAAGAGCTACTTCAATGGTACTTAAATGCTTGTTGATCTACTGACTCAGAGTGCTCCCTTTTTATTTAACAGAGCTGCAGTACCCATCATCAGATGACAGTATTTAAAGTTGGAAGGAGCCTTAGAATTAATTTTAATTTAAAATCCTTATTATGTAATACAGGTATCTTTATATGTTTACTCACCTATACTTTGAACTCTTGAAATCTCATTGTGCATAATCGAACATCAAATTCTGTTAGCCAGTTTAGTAGCTAAACCTTTGTATTTAAGCCACCATCACAGAAAGGTTGCCTGAGTAACAATGGAGAATTTTCTGTTTTCCATATTTGGTCTGTCCAGTGAAAAACTCAGGGAATACATGTCTCTATTTTGTGGAGACTGTCTGATTATTCTAACCTTATTTGACATGCTGTATTTTAGGTGAGAGAAAAGTAGAGAGGACGGGTTTTTAGCTAGAATCTGTTGACCTCCTAGGAGTCTATGGATAGATGTCAGGGCATATGTAAATGAACTTTGACAAAAATTTGCATCTTTATTTTTACAAAAATCTAACTGAAACTTAGCATTTCCTTCAATTAGGAATGTAAGCAATAAACATTATTCTGTTAAGAGTTCCCAGGCTTAACTGGACTACCAAAGGTGTCCATCACACACACAGACACATGCACACACTCATGTGCACATGCACACACATGCATAATGTTAGGAATACTCATGTTGAGAATATGATATTAATTTTCCTATTGTTTCTCAATTTGAATAGGACATAACAGAGCTTTGAAGGCTCCCATCTAACAATGTATTTCCTGAATACATTTTGAAATTAAACAAAATTATATAACCAATGAGATGAGAGATTTTTTTTAATGATGGGTTGAATACTGACAACAAGTTAGGCATAAAACAGGAAACTTAACAGATTATTGCCAAAGGTGTTTGCCAAAATATTGGAAAATTACAGAAACAGAATTTATGGTCTACACAGCAAAAATAATGCGCAGAGTAGAAAAGAATTGAATCTTACATATTGAGTCAACCCAAAGAAACAAAAGAGGGAGCAATATATTGGGGATGCAAATATGCGAAAGTGAACAGTCTAGAAGAATTGAAATAAAAAACCAGTAACTTTAAAAGAAAATATGTCCACTATCCAATCAGAAACAGGATTTATAGAAACAACATATGGATCATAAGTCTCTCAGAAAAAAAAAAGAACATGGTAGGGCAAGAAACATGAACAACATATTTCAAGAAATAATACAAGAAAACTGCCCGGCATTTCTGAACAGAGAATAAGAAATATCTATTGAAAGAATTAATATGATAACTCCAGGGGAAAAATATTGCAAGGGAATTTAAGGACAATGGAAAAAGATATATGATGGGTATAAATATGCTATTAAATAACTTGTCCATGAAAAGTGGCTTAAAGGATGCCATAGGCATCAATACGCAACACATATAGAATTGGAAAATGGATGAACTGGTCATTTCTTAATAACGAAACATGAGGGGCAGTTAGGTGGTGCTATAGTGAATAGACCACCGGCCCTGGAATCAGGATGACCTGAGTTCAAATCAGGCCTTGAGACACTTGACACAGTTACTAGCTGTATGATGTTGAACAAGTCACTTAACCTTGCCCCCCTCCAAAAGATGTTTAAAAAATTATGATTATGATATAGGGATGGTGTAAGTATACTTTAATGTAACTGAGTTACACAATGACAGACACAACATATGTGTGACGACCAAGCCTCCTCATGTGATTGGGTTGGAGATAGAGAATATTCACACATGCTCTATGTACTAAAATGAGGTAGTCAATATATGCACCTGCTTCAATGACTCCTTCCCCATTGGCCAAATTTCCTATTATGTTAACAAAAATAAGAGAAAACAAAAGAAATAAGATTTCTCAATAATTACAATCATCCAGAAGTGAATTGCTACTCTTGGAGGTAATTAATCAATAAATATTTATTAAGCTCCCACTATGTGCTAGGCATTGTGCTAAGTACTGGGGATAAAAACAGAGGGAGACAGTTCCTGACCTCAAGGAGCTTACAATCTAATAAGGAAGAGAAAATGCAAAGAAGTATATTCAAAGTGGGATATATACCCAGTATAAATTGATTATAATTAACAGAAGGAAAGCACCAAAATTAAGAGGGGTTAGAAACTATAGAAACTGGAAATTTGGTTGAGATTCAAAGAAAGCCAGGGAGATCTATAGTTAGAGTAGAGGAAGAAGAGTATTTCAGGCATGAGGAACAACTATGGAAAGTATCAGGAGCCAAGAGATGGAGTATCTTATTTGTGGGACAGCCAGGAAGCCAATGTCACTGGATTGAAGAGTACATGTAGAGGAGTAAGGTCTGAGAAAACTGGAAAGGTAGGAGGGTGCTAGGTTATGAAGGGCTTTGGATGCCACACAAAGCATTTTATATTTGATTCTGTAGTCAAGAGAAAGCCATGGGAGTTTGTTGAATTCAGGATTGGTGGTAGAGGTAACAAGATTGGACCTGTGCTTTAGGAAAATCACTCCAGTAGCTGATGTAAAGCCACACATGAGTTGCTTTTAAGAAGAATGCTACTGTGAACAGCTTTTAAGATTCTGATTACACAGTATAGTGAACACTGTATTCCATAACAAATCAGAGCAAAACATTCACAGTAAATCAAGGTACAGCATTTACAATGTTACAATTTATCACAGAAAATCAAAATATAGCATTCACAACAACTTATCACAGAAAATGGCCATACAGTCTTCACCAAAGTGGTCAATAGTTTTCAACAAAGTGCATTCATTTAGTGAATCACAAAACCCTTAATTCAATCACAAAGTACAAAAGTCAAAGTTCTCCACCCCTCCATTACGGTAAATCATAATCTTCTCAGTCAATACACAATATCCAAGTAAAGTCTTCTTTCAACTTGACTTGAGGCTGGCTCTCAGCTTCCATGGTTCCTCTTTCATGGTCCAAGTTCTAACTGTAACCTGGGTTCAAAGGCAAACATCTCCCAGTTCCTTGTCCAGCTCCTCATCCAGTTCTTCATCTAGTTCCCATTCTATATTGAAATTCACAGTGTCCAGTATACCTCAAGTTCTTCACAATTCCTCTTTATGGGAAGACAAAGCTTAACAGAGGCACAATATACATGCACATTGCTGGCACCATCATCAATTCACCATCTGCCTATGAAATCAACACAGACCCACAAACAAAGTCTAAGAGGTCAGCACAAATCATCAGTAAAGTCCCAGGACCTACAAAACCCTCCTCCAGGACTTCTGTAAACATACAACCAGAAAATACTCTTTCAGGGCTTCCAGTAAGGTCCCAGGGTTTCTGTAAAAAGTATCACAAACAAACACCAGTAGGGACTGAGCAGGCAAATAGAATGCTGGGATACTACAAGTTTTCTCCTTCTTGACTCTGTCACCACAAGAGTCCTCTTCTCAATTCTTTCCTGTCTCTAGCCCTGGGGCTTTCCTTATATAGTCATTAGCTCCTCCTCAGGAGTTCACAAGTTCTAGGGTTCACAAGTTGCAGGGTTCACACATTCTGTTTCTTAACAGACTTGATACAAGGCTCAAAAGAAAGGTGAACTGAAACAAAGTGTTAATTCAATAACTGAAACAAGGTGTGAACTACTTAAGGGCTTGCCCTTAAAGCTGAATGGAAGAAGAATAGCAGCAGATAGAGACTTGAGGCAGGCAGACTTAGCAGGCTATTGTAATCATTTAGGCATGAGGTAATGGAGGGCCTGTAGTAGAATGAGAGGAGAGAAGGGATATTTTTCAGAAATGTTGCAAAGGCGAAAGTGCCAGGTCTTAGCAATGGATTGGATATGGAGCTTGAGAGATAGTAAGGAAGCCAGGATGTCTCTTGGGTTGTGATTTTTCCCATCACTGGAGGTCTTCAAGCAGAAGACAGATGGTTAGTCTTTGGACCTTTTCTAGAAGAGGTTCTTCTTTAGATACTGTCTAGTAAATGGAACATAGAACTGGAAGTTGGGAAAAATGATTTCTTATCCTAGTTCTGAGGCTTGTATTTCTAATGCAATTAGGAACATTGTGCTTAACCTTCCTAAGCTTCATTTATTAAGTAAAAATATTTGTGCTATCTGTCTCATAGGGTCAGAAAGACCTGTAACAAAGGCACTTGGAAAACCTTTAATTACTCTCTTGTCCTTTGTAAATTTCTATTTCAGTCCAAGGATGTATTGGGTAGGGGAGAAAATGGAAGTAGAGAAATTGTTTAGGAAACTATGAAAATCGTCCAAATGAAAAACTTTAAGAGCCTTTAGAATATCATGCTGTTCTTTGTTTCATGTCAGTTAGGAAAGTTAATGCAGTGCTGAAAGTACCAAAAAGTGTCGGGCATTCCATTAGTTATTCCATGGGTGGTTAGTTACAAACATGCTTGCAATTAGCATAGTCAAGTGTTCAATATAACACTGAATTGGTCAACTTTCCCTTCAAACTTAATCTTCCTCCTGACTTCCTTTCTCTGTTAAATGGGGTATATCAACCTCCTCCAAGAGACTCAGGATGAAATCCTAGGAGTGAATTTAAACTGTTCTCTCTCTCTACTTAGTTACCTAGTCACAGCTGATTCTACTACATTGCCATCTCTCAGGTTTCTCCCTTATTTATAATTCCCACTTAACTCCTTCTAGTTGAGGTCCTTAAAATCTTTCATCTGGACTATTTGCATAGTGTCCTAAATGTCTCTCTATCTCCACTTTCTTCCCTACTGAATATATCCTTCACATAGATGACTAACAAAATCATTTTCTCAATCCACAGTTCTGATCATATCCAAGAACCTTCTGTAGCTCCCTATTGTACGGAAGATAAAATACTTGAATACCTTAACCAGGTAAACAAACTTCTCCAAAAATCCAGCTCTAACCTGCCTTACCAAACTCTATGTCCATTTTCTCCTGCATTTACCCTTTATTTTAGTTCAACATATCTGTTCATCATGACTCCTATCATTCCAAATTTTCCTGCCTTTGTTCTTGTAGCTCCCTGTTTCTGGAATGACTTCTTCCCTCATACATTGTTTTCTTTGAAATACAGGCTAATTTTGAAAAATGCCAATTTCCTCCAGGAAATCACCTTCACAAGGTAGTGAAATACCCATCTCATCTGAATGCATGACCCTAAATTCATAATGCCCTTATATATTTATAACATTTTAATCATTCCATCATATTTTTCTATATATCTACATGTTCATAAACATAGGTTTTACTTCCTCCCTAATAGATTATAAGCTGCATGATGGTAGCTATGTTGCACAGAGATGTTTTAGAAACATTTGTTGGGGCAGCTAAGTGGCAAAGGGGATACAGTACCAACCCTGAATTCAGGAGAACCTGAGTTCAAATTCAGTCTCAGATACTTATTAACTGTGTGACCCTGGGCAAGTCATTTAACCCCAATTGCCTCCCCAAAATAAAAAAAATAATTTATTTAATGTCATCTTGCTTTTTGGTAAAGCAGAGAATTTAAGGAGTTAGCATAGTGCAACGGGAAGAGCATTTTGAATCAGAAGACTTTGGTTTAGGTCTTACCTCTATGACATTTGTGTACTTCCTGTGTGACTTTTGTCAGGTCTCAATTTTTCTGGGTCTCTCATTCACTGATATCAATGTGATTTGGCTGTGCCGTTCTCCCAGTTCCTTGCCTATATATCAAAATTATAGAGTATTCAAACTAGAAGAGACCTTAGAGCTTTCAATGTTAATAGCTAGACATTAATATGCCAAAAATGAAAGGATCCCTAATTTCATTGGTGTGAGTATCTGCTGCACTAATGCAGATTGCATTCTGTAGTTGAATAAATGATCTTGGAGAATTTCTGTGGCCAAGGGATTTAGCACCTTGCAAAAGACTTGGTGATGAGCCCTTCTTTACTTAGCTAGGTTGGTCCATGGACAACAGATGTGCAATCTATCACTGGACCCATACTCAAAGCCTTCCTAACTTGGTAGAACCCAGTAGAGTTTACAATCTTTAGGGACAGCCTTCAAGAATCCAGGTCATCTCTTCACAAAGAGGCATTAGAGTAGGTCTTTTAGGGAGGGACCATGATAACAATTACAATAACTGGCATTTATGTTATACTTAGAACTTTATAAAGTGATTCATGCACATTATCTTTTTTTAGCCTTTTAATACTGAACATAGAATACATAAAGTTAGAGATGGAGTGGACATGAGAGGTTGTGTAGTCCAATGTCTTACCTTTACATACAAAATACAAAGAAATTAAAATGGGGTGACTAGGTGGCACATTGAATAGAGCACCGGCCCTGGAGTCAGGAGGACCTGATTTCAAATCTAACCTCAGGCACTTAAGACAAAAAAAAATAGCCCTCTGACCTTGGGCAAGTCACTTAGCCCCAACTGCCCTACCTTCCCCCCTCCAAAAAGAAAAAAAGAGAAAGAAATTTAATTCCATCAGAGAAAGTGAGGTTTCACAGTGTGGCACAGTGAGTTAGGGCCAAGGTGGGACTCAGTGTGTCTTTGCAATCTGAATTGTTTGTTTTTCCCCCTCCACCCCAGTTATTTCCCATCTTTGTAAACTTCACCTTATATTATCAGACTTCCTCCCCACAGATGGTCAAATCTACCAATGAGAAATAGGGAAAAGAGGGGGAAAAGCCAAGACCATATCAGAACCTTGGCAAAGAATGGAAACATTGATTAAATTCTTTCATTAGAAAAGAGTATTAACAAAGCTTTTCTGGCTCATTTGGAGAATATGGAATTCATGAGCAAAAGGGTAGCTATCGGTAACATTCCATGGGCAAGAAAAGAAGGGGGAAAAACGATTATGGTTAAAAAAAAATTAACTAGTGAATGGAATGTTAACCTCCAACTGGGGAAGTAATTGTATTATAATGGTGATGTAAAAAACTATCAACCAAAGAAATGAACCTGAACAAAAACGTTGCTAAATGCCAAGAAAGTCTGGTTACCTTTCTGGTTTGAATGCTCTTTACTTTTTTTTTTTTATCACTGACTCTATGTTCAAAGATCTCACCAAGATGAAGACTATTTTTCCTATTCTTTCAGGCCCTAAGAAAGTGCAATAATGTTTCTATTAATGAATCCTCTGAGAGCAAAGCTGTTTAATAAAACAAGCATACATCCCAAATGTGTCAGGAAACATTGTAGACTTATAAGGTGAATCAGTAGCTGCAGCATATGAGGTGGATGTGATAATGGTAGGATCGGTAGTTTGCTACCACGCAGGACAGAGTGAACTATATGAGGGATATCCGGGCCCATCACTTTTTGTGATGATACCCAAAAAGACTGAACAAAGCCCAAACTCTGGAAAGACAGATTGAGGCCAAAAGCTCTCCAAAACTTTTCCCCCTCCTAATCTAGTATCAGCTATAATTTCTGAAACTGAAACTAGAGACCCTTGTTATCTGGACTTCTTGGATTTTAGCATGCTGAGAGAATTCTTCTATTGACTTAGACTGACTCTCTGGTTTAGATTTTTTTTTATTTTTTGTATCCTAATTTAATTCCACTTCTCTGATGCAAGAAGAAAACAGTTTCTGCTTGTCTTAATCATTAATGATACATATCAACCCTCTGCAGGGTAAGTAAGGTACATGAAGTAACCTTGCCTCAGTGGAGAATAGGGTGTATTTTGGGGACCAATAGAATGTATATGTCTAAAAAGATAGGTGGGGGTCATATTGGGACAGCTTCGAAATTCAACCAGAGAATCTGATTTGATAAATTAGATGCATAATAGGGCTATAGCTTGGACATCAAGGGTATACTTCTCAGGTGTCCACCCTCCATGTCATTTGGTGGGGGCTAGTCCTTAGAAAGTTCTTGGTACTCAAGAAGTGATTCAGTTAAGCATAACCTTTTGTTTTAGCTCAAGGTTAGTCTGATGATGTCTTAGAACAATGCATGTCAGAGACATAGCCCCTGTTTTTCTCAAAAAGTTCTTAACATCAAAGACTCTGATTGTAAAGAACGGTCCCAATCAGTAAAGTCAATTCCAAACATAGTCACAGAAAATCTCATGATTCCCTAGCCCTCTTTTTCTGAAAATTGGCATCCTGGGGGAAAATTGGCATGCCGGAGGAAAAATCACCAAAGATGACTATGGTCCACCTTAAATCCCAAAGATTCAATACGGTCTGAGATGCATTGCCATGTCAGCCAACAAAACAGAAAGCAAATGGAAGTCTCTATGATAGTAGATAGCTACAATCCACCAGCAGAAAAACCCCACTTTTCCTCCTCCCCAAATCTCCCCTTATGCACTGACCCCTGGAGATCTCATGGGGTGGTAAAAATGTGGTTCAGTGGGAGGAAATTAAAGGTTCCCCTGTATAAAGACCAGTAGGCTTATTGTCCTCTTGCTGCCTTCTGTTGAAAGTATTAACAGCACAGCCTCCTATTTATTCCTTCTTTTCTAGAAGAAGGCCTTCAGGAACACTCTGAATACTTCTATAGAAACATTCTTTCCATAAAAGGGATATGAAAATTCTCTTCTACCTTGTGAGGCATGAACCTCCATTATCTATTTTCTCCCGTCAAAGAGATACTACCAACATCCCAAATTGCTGCCAACAACCCAGGATCTCCTATACCCTAGATTGCTTATGATTCAGGCTACCTTAAGACTTTTGGCATATGAAACACATGATTCATCTTCATCTTCCAGGTCTACAATATTGTAAGTTCATGCATCAGTGGGTTTAATCTTTAGGTGTGATCCAGCCAAACTCATTCATTGTATTGTCACAGTGGGACTCTTGTTCTCTACTGGATTTGTTCCTGTTTCTTTTTTTTTTCTTTTTCTTTTTTCCTACAACTGTATGAGGCAGAGCTTTCTGGACAGCCTGAAGTCCTCTCTCTAGGCATCATTTCCAGTTCAGCAAAGCTAACATCTGCTACATGTATAGAGTATATCCACCAGAAACACCTGTGGGGAAATGAATATAAGCCACTTTAAATGAGGAACTCTTGAGGACAGAGTGTATTGTAGTTTTTGGCAAACTTTGCAATCAGCAGGAATTGGACCCTGTCCTCCTTCAACTATTCCAGAAACCAATGAAAATGTTATTTGAGATCTCAATTTAATTATTTCATTTCTCCATTAATCTGGGGGAGGGGGCAGTGTAGTATGCACTGATAAACAATATCTAAATTACTAGCTTCTTAGGTAAATGCCTTCAGGATCCTAGTAATAAACAGGAGTACCCTACACAAAACAATCTGCCCAGGAAACCTGTGCAATTGAATCATACACCCTCAGAAGAAGAAGAAGAAGAGGATGAAGAAGAGGAGGAGAAAGAAGAGGAGGAGGAGGAGGAAGAAAAAGAAGAAGAAGAAGAAGAAGAAGAAGAAGAAGAAGAAGAAGAAGAAAGAAAGCAAGAAAGCAAGAAAGCAAGCAAGCAAGCAAGCAAGAAAGAAAGAAAGAAAGAAAGAAAGAAGAAAGCATGTAGTTTGAAGAGTTGAAGGAAGCTTGAGACATAGAATCAGGGGATATACTTGGCAGACATGATACATAGCTACACAAATGATTGTGTTTTCCTGAAGTAAGGGTAGATTTTTTCTAATATAGAAGCTTCTAACAATGTTTGTAGATTCTGCTCCCCTCCCCTACAAAGCCCCCCCCCTTTTCATTGATACATCTAGGTGTTCTGAAATTGGTCTCAGTCTTACATATAATGCTGAATGTCTGTAACAAGACACACTACCATATAATGCTGTTGGATTAAATTCTTAGTCTTCACTATCCCTGGATATCTGGCTAACAAATCTTTTTTTTATTTTTTATTTTTTATTTTGCCATGTGAGAGAACTATACTATACCCTTAGAAATGTTGCATCTGGGGTTGTCTCAACTATCTTAGTGTTATGGGTTCTACCTTGGGGGCAAATAGTGATCCCTACAAGGTCTCTGTCTTCTTTATCTCCAAAATTTAGGAATGATCTTTTATTTTTTTGAAGACTTTTTAAACCAATTAACAAGCATTTATTTTCTCTGCCCCACATTTCACTCCCTACAATTAAAAAGAAGGAAAAGAAGAAAAAGGAAGGAGAAAAAGAAGAGTCTCATAATAAATATTAAAAAAAGCCAAGGAAAACAAATTCCTCCATTGACCATAACAACAACAAAAAAATATTTTTCTCTAGTCTATCACCTCTTTTAGGAGGTGGGTAGTATAATTCATCATCAGATCTCTAGAAGCCAGGCAAATTTTTTGAAGTCTGTCAGAGTTCCTTTTAGAATGTAATTTTTATAGTATAAATTGTTCTTCTGGTTCTGCTCACTTCACTCTGCATCAGTTAATAAACATTTTCCCCTGTTTCTCTGAAACTGTTCCTTTCAGCGTTTTTATAGCACAATAATATTCCATTACCTTTATAAACCATAATTTGCCTAGTCATTCTCTAGTCTAGTTGATCTTCCAGTTCCTTTCCACTGCAAAAAGGGATATTACAGTTTTGTCCATATAGATCGTTTTGCTTTTTTATATCTTTTGCGGTATTGGTCTGGCAGTAGTTTTGTTCCATCAAAGGCTACCTACATTTCAGTTATTTTAGACATATTATTGCTTTTCAGAATAATTGTAAACAATAATAAGTTATTCTGTGGGGGAAACTCATACTAGGGGTGGGAGACACCATGTTCACAGATAACACACAGGACCTGCCTACAGATGTGAGGAATGTGAATCAAGGGGGTTGTATGATAGAGAAGGTGCAGGAACAGGGGGACAGGAAACCTGGGAAATTTGTGCTTCTCAGCTTGTGGAACAAAAATAACCCCTTTCTACTTACATTGATGCTACTTGCTTACTTCCCTCACAGATCTTTGGATCTAATCCTTTGGTCTTCCATAGCTAGGTAACTTTCTGGAGATCATCTGCTACTTTTAGTTGTTCTCTCTTGGGCTTCCTTGCTTGCTATGAAACCCTTTCCCCTCTGGGAAAGGATTCCACCAGTAATTTTCTATAATAGCCCTAGGGATTGCTTAGATCTTTTGTCATTCAGGCATAAGCTGTAAATAGCCAGGGAAGACCTTCAGCATTAAGTCTGTCTTTTGAACTCCTTTGATTTTTTCTGATCTGCTACTCTTTGAGCTCATTCTGATGGTTTGACAGTGTGCAAAAATTCCTTTCAATTTCTTTCCACTCCTGTCATGCCAATTGTGGTCCTTGAAAATCTCTCCTTAGGAGCAAAGATGTAAAGGGGGGGGGAGTGTAGAAGCTAGAGATTTTCTTCCTGCTCTCCGGAGAGTAACAAATTTATTGGGCTACCACTAAAAATGTCTTTTGAATTTCAGACAATGACACAAATTCTCGTGATAGAAATGTACCTTTTCATCCTGCATTCAACTGGGAATCAGTTTTATCTTTGGGTCAATACAAGATGGTGTACAATCTTGGCCACATTCCATACATATGAGTCCAGAAATACTTATAGCCATCAAGGAGTATAAAAAAAAGACTGTGTTTGCTCTGAGATTAGAGCTACCCAAACTGTCTTGCTATTGCCTTTCTTGTTAACTTTCTGTAGCTTAAAATTCCAATTATCCTTATTTGAAACTCTTGTACCTTCTTTCTTTTCTATGATGACTAGGTTCTCTGTAAGTTAAAGTGATCTAATCTCAACTGATTCATCATTGCTGAACAGCAAAACTTTTCTTTCTTGAGAGACTTTCAATTCCCTCCACAAGTCCTCAGTACTTCTTCAACCCCCTATCATTCTCAGCAATATCCTTGCCTCATGCTTTAATGAAAAAATGTAGGCTATTTGTGACTCTCTTCCTTCTCCCCATCCCTGCATTTCCCCCTTCCAACTTCAATGACACTTAGACTCTTAATGCCTCTTCTCCTTTGTTCCTGTTTCCATTGTCCTGCCCAAGGTCAGCTACAAGACTTAGGTTTTAAAACCTAACCCCACTCAACTTCTTCTGGAGCTTGTTCCATAAAGTATTCATTTTATTTCATCTTCACTTTCTCCACTTCTGCACATTCTCCATCTTTAAAAAACATGTCTTCATTTTTTTGTTTGATTATTTGTTTTGACTTTGTATCCCTAGCATCTGACATAATGCTTAGTGTCCATCAGTTTCAATAATTTTTTAAATTAAATTTTATTAGCTAATTCCACTTGACCTCTTCTCTGCTTAGATGCTTGGTGCCTTCTTGTTCCTTTAGGTCTTTTGTACCAGACATGGCACTAGTTAACACCAGCCCAATATATTCTAGGCTTCCCCTCTGCCTTTCTTGGGCTGGCCTTGTTCAATGCCATCTGAATTCTACTTTGACAACCTAAAAACAACAGCAAATTTATAATACACACATAGAGCAATGAATAGCAATTGGGAATTTGCTGAGTGCTTACTTCACATCAAGTGAATGGTGTAGTTATTATTGTGCCTGCTCTAATAGATGAGGGTCTGCAGCAGAGTAGTGGCTTTGTGAGTGAAGAGAACAGGGCATATTGGAGACACACTGTGAAGGTAAAAAGGACAAGACTTGGCAACAAATTGGATATGTGGTATGAATACAACTGAGGAATCAACTGAATACTAAGGTTGCAAGCTTGAGTGTCTGCGAATCTGCATGGTGGTACCCTCTATAGTAATAGAGAAGTTCAGAAGAAGAGAGAGATTTTGAGAGGAAATGATCAATTATTTTTTTCGACATGCTGAATTTGATATGTCCAAGGAATATACAGTCCAAACTGTACAATGAAGAATAGATGACATGAAACTAGAGTTATAAGATTAGGGCAGGATAAATCTGAGAATCACCCACATATAGATTATAATTGAACCTATGGGAGATGGTGAGATCTCCAAGTGAAGTAGTATAAATTACACAGTGAGCAAATATTTGAGACAGGATGTGAACCCAATTCTTTTTACTCCATCACTCCATATACTACACTACTTTGTCTCTCAGGATCTGCCCTTTGTTTAAGACTCCCTTAATGACCTTATCATACTATATTTTGCTTCAGAATTCTCTGTGATTGTGATTTCTTCTTTCACTAGGTATTGAGTCTCATCTAGACTTTGAATCTCACCCTGGAGAACACAGTGCTCTGAATATAGCAGTTATTTAATTGTACTTAATCTGTGAAAATGAATAGAATAGAAAGGAAGGGCATAGGATTGAATTAGCACAAAGAACATATGGAAGGGAAAGAATATTAGTTTTAGATTCAGGGAACACCTGAATTATAATCCCAATCTTTACTGATTTTGCAGATCAGGGTGAGTTGTCTTTTATTGTAAGGAAAAAGCTTTGTACATATAAGAGCATTATATAAATGTATAACACAGCACCCTGTTACAAAAATTACCTCATTTTAAGACTTTGGGCAATAGAATGATCCCTAAGGTCCAAGTGAGTACCTTGTCTTTGACTTTAGGGAGTTTATTTCAAATGAAAAGTTTCACCAATTCAGTCACAACCACTCTGAAAGCCCAGGTAAGGAATTTTTTTTTAACATTGGTGCCTAGGTTCTCTACATAAATTTACACTTATGTACATTTCTAGTTAACCCCTGATCTCTATGTTGTTGAGAAAAATTTTAGTTTACTGGAGATGTTTTAGTAATGGTTTTAATCACAGTGTCTGTGGTTACACAGGAACTGGTAGAGAATGTTGGAGAAAGAGTTGTCCTTTCCTCAGGACTTCTCTCAGCCCAGTTCTTCTGCTCCAAAATGGCTGTAGTCAATGACCTTTCTCAATATCTCCCTTATATGTCAAACCATGAAGCTCAATGGCAAGTTCAAATTCCACAGTTGTTGCCACTTCTTTAATGAATAAGTCTGTAATATTTTGGTAGTTTATAGATAGATGACTTCTGAGGCATAGCTAGGTTTCCTTAGCTTCTATGAACATAATCTTATAAAACATGCTTATAATTTGAAGGTCTTTTCCATACTTAGCTTATAAGCGACATTAGTTGACTGGGCATCCTACAGCTTACTTTAAGTGGGGGTGGAATTGAAATTACCCAAACCCCTGTTACAAAGGCAAAATTCCTATCAGTTAAATGGCATTGAATTATTAGTCTAGTTCTCCAGATAATTTCATAAAGAGACACAGGGAAGTTGTTTTCAAATTGATGTAGGACAGAGAGGTTTTTCTGCTTATATTATGAATGTTCCAGCACTTCTGTAATGCCAGAGGAACCATACTACCCCATAAAATCAACCATGGAGAATGAGTTGCATACAAGCTGTAAATTTAATTACTCTTTCCTCTTGTTCAGTTGTTAAAAACAAAAGTAACAAAAAGTTTCATTCCTTTTCCCAGAATTCCATTTATTCCTATTGTTGGAAGCTGTATATAATTGGGACAGGGGATAAGGAGGAGGGAAGTGGAAGGTGTACTACAGCTCACTAGCTAAGTCACAAATTACATGCTGAAATGTGTCCCTGTAGACATGGAAGAACATCTGTAAATACCATCAACATGAATCTTCCTCCTGTAATTTAATCTGAAAAAAAATGTGCTTAAAGACATACAATGAGATGCAGCTGGCTGGAAGTCACCTTACAGTCCTCTTAGAATCCAAACTACATCTTAACAGAGAAAGGCAATACAGAGTGAACGTAAAAGGTGTAGACTACCAATGTGGGCGAAATAGACCCGTTCTAATCACCATTTTTCTTTAGCAGGAGCAGTATACTCTTTCTTTGTGGATATGAGTTTATATGCTTTTTTTCATAAGCTCAGAATAACCTGAATCATTACCATCTGTCTCCACTTCACAAGTTGAGGCTGCATCCATATGATGCCAAAACCTCTGGTTAATAAGTTAATAATATAATCAATCATCCAGATGTTTTGCCTCTAGGAAGCCAACAAATCCATTTGACTGCATTTTATATTGAATAGGTAGCTAGCTACAACCAAGTAATAAGAAGTACTTGCCAATGAATCTGATTTGATGCCAAACTGTCTTCAGTCATACCTGCCTTCACTGACACTGAATACGTGACTTAATAGATGTCAGCAACCAAACCAAGTATTTTTTCAAGATACTGTAGCTTTCTAATGACCTCAACACTTCCCATGGGTTTAATGACCATCTCCATGCAGATGACCTTCCGATCTAATTCTCTGCCTATGTCTTTTTCCTGCGCTCCAATCCCACATAACTCAATATGTCTAAAATGGAACTCATTATCATTTTTTTCAAAGCCATCGTCTATGATATAACCCATTTCCCCCCAAGGTACCACTATTCTTTTAGGCTCCCCAATTCAGAGACTTGGTGTTATCTTTGATCCTCTTTCTTAAGCCCCTAGCTATGAATCAGGTAACAAATATGATTTTTATTCCTCTCCATCATCTCTAGCATCCAAATTCTTCTTTCTTGTCACACAGACACAGCCTTAGGGGAGGCCATTATTACATCTCACTCAAACTGTTTCATTGTCTCCTAATTGTTCTCTCCACACTGGACAAATTTCTGGGCTTGGAATCTTGAAGACTAGAGTTCAAATGCAGCCTCAGACACTTATTTAACTGTTTGAACCTGGGCAATTCATTTAACCTCAAATTGCCTCAGTTATCTCAACTGTAGAATAGGGATAATAATAGCATCTAACTCTCAAAGTTGTTGTGAGGATCCAATGAGATAATTGATAAACTCTTAGCATAGTGCCTAGCACAATGCTCATTCCCTTTCCTCTTCCCTCCTTACCCTTGTCTCATATGAAGAAGCGACCCTTCTTGCCAAACCAAACCCTTCTTGATCCACAAGTGATCCTATTTCATCACATATTCTCCAACACATTGTAGCCTCTATGTCATCTCCCTTTACACTAATTTGTAATCTTTCCCAGGCTTCCCAATCCTCTAAAAAGGCAAACCAACCCCCAAACCAAAACCAAAAACCCTCACATGATCTACTCATCCTTGCTAGTTATCATCCTATATTTTTTCTATCTTCTGTGGCTAAATCCCTGGGGGGGAAATTGTATAATTGATGCCATGATTTCCTTTCTTTTCTGTGGTCTGGCTTCTGACCTTATCAATGGAATGAAATCACTCTCTCCCAAAACATGGAAGATCTCTTAATTGTCCCATCTAATGGGATTTCTCTAACTTGATCGTTCTGGATTTATCTGTAGCCCTTGACACTGTCAGTCACCTTCTTCTCCTTGATACTTTCTTCACTTTAGACTTTTATGACACTGTTCTCTCATACTTCTCTTCCTGTCTGTCTGACTGCTCTTCTCAGTCTCCTTTGCTAACTGTGTCTCTCAAGGCTCTACCCTGATCACTCTTCTCTTCTCCTGCTATACTATTTTACTTGGCAGACTCATCCATTACTCTGAATTCAATTATCATCTCTATGTAGATGATTCACAGATCTATTTAGCCAGTTCCAACTTTACTCCTGATCTCTAGTCTCACATATTCAACTTTCAGAAACCTTGAACTTCATGTCCCATAAACATCTCGAATTCAACAAGTCTGGAACTGAGCTTATCTTTTCTGCTTGAAACTTAGGTGTCATCCTCAACTCCTCATTCTGTTTCACTCCCATATCCACTCAGTTTTCAAATCCTGTTGATTCTACCCCTCTCTTTTATTCCCCTTCTCTCCTTTGACACTGCCATCACCTTTTTGCAGACCTTCTTCATCCCATGTTTCCTTAAGTCTCTCCCAACTTTGGTCCATTCTCTAATTAGCTATCAACTTGATCTTTGTAAAGCAAGAGATGCCCCTCTCTCAGCCCCATTCAAAATACTTTAGGGCTCCCTATAACTTCTAGAATCAAATATAAAATCCTCTGGTTTTTAAAACCCTTCATAATCTAAACTCCTTCCTACCTTTCTGATCTTCTTACACCTTATGACATATACTCTACCATCCAGTGACAGTGGTCTTATTGTTCCTTACATAGGACATTCCATTTCACAACCCCATGTATTTTCACTGACTGTTTCCCATACCTGAAATGCTCTTCCTCCTCATCTCTTCTTCCTGGCTTTCCTGGCTTCCTTCAAGTCTCAGCTAAAATCCCACCTTAGACAAGATGTTTTTTCTGAGTTCTTAATGCTGGTGCTTTCTCTCAGAGATTACCTTCAGTTTTTCATGAATAAATCTTGCTTGTAAATTGTTGTTTGCATGCTGTCTCCCCCATTGGGTTGTAAATCTTTTGAGGGAAGGGACTGTTTTTGCATTTTTTTGTATCCCCAATGCTTAGTTTTCTGCTTAAAAAATGGTTATAAAGATAAAACCAGAATAGTTGCCTCTCTTGAAGGAGCACACATCTTTATGCCTCTATGCCAGGAGTTGCTATGGCAAAAAACCCAAAAGTTCATCATCCAGTGACCAAGGCTTTGAAATTGAACTTCTTAAAATTTAGCTAGGTTGGGTATCATACAGTTCTGGTCTTTTCAAGCCTTCAGAGCTTTATATAATCTGCTAGAGCTTGTATCTTCTGTTTGGCATATAGCCTTTGAGATCCCAAGGTCTCCTTCATACTATCATAAGTCAACAGAACACAACTTTAATGGAGACAAGCAGGATATATAAAAATATTATATCTCCAAGGCTATCACAGAATTAACAATTCTAACTGAAAGGGCATCTGGAATACCGCATATTTTTGAGGAGGAACGGAATAAATTAATGCTTTTGATTTGCTAAACTTTTTAGAACGAGAACCCTTTTGGCATTCAAATATATTAATCAAACTTATTTTAGTATACCCATCTGTTCTCCAAATCACGATCTACTGCGGGTTTTCATTTAGAAGGATGACATTTACACTTCTTTGGTCTCAAAAGTAGAATTTTTTTTAATATCAGATATCAACAAGATCATGGGTTGATATGTGGACTGACTGAATTCAGGAATAGATAATGCCAAACTAAACAAATACATGAAGTCTCAGTGATGGGAGGTTATAGTGTTGCTAAGGAAGCTAATGGTGCTTTTAATCAAGCTCTGGTTAATCAAGGAGTGCTCTTTTCATAATCGATAACTATTTTTGTGCCTACGTGATTCCGTAGAGAGTTACTCAAATGAACAAGGTGAAGTTTTCCAATTATTTTGAAAAACAATTCAGAACCCTGAATGATAAAACAAAAACAGAGAATCAGGATGTACCAAAGCTTTCTGTCATAAATCGTCTAGCAAATCAGCATGTAGATTATTCCAGGCTCACATTGCCTGCTTTGATATTTAAAACCACTTAAAAATTCAGTCCTTACAAATTATCTATAAATACATTAAACTCTCAAGGAACCTGCAATATTAATTGTTGACTGGGGATTTCGTGGTGCAAACAAATTATTCCGACAGAATAATGTGTCTCCTTGTTTGTTGTATTTCCCCAGGAGGTAAAACAATAAATTTCAAACTTTAAAGTCACCAAATTTATTTATCTTTTGGAATGAGAAATTTCTTTTCTTCCTTCATCTACAGTGAACCAAAATGAACTTTGCATGAGGAAAACACTGTCGAACCTAGAGGGAAAATTTTTCTTAGTCCCCTGAATTGCTACATTGCTGAACAGATTCCAGGTGGGTCATGAAAGGATAGAATTTTAGAGTTAAAAAGTCTTCTGTCTAATCTGCATGCAAGCAAGAATCCTTTTTTCAATATGCCTAATAAATGGTCATCTACTCTACATTTGAACACTCAACAATTAAGTAGCATAAGGAATGCTACCTTGGACTTGAAGATGTGTTAAAATTCTGCCTGAGGCAGTTTCCTTCTATGTATACCCAGGCCTCTAGATGGCTCAATGGAGAGCACTGGCCCTGGAGTAGGAAGACTTGAGTTCAAATCTAGCCTCAGACACTCACTAGCTATGTGACCCTGGGCAAGACACTTTACCTCTGTTTCCCTAATCCACTGAGAAGGAAATGGCAAACCACTCCAGTATTTTTGCCAAGAAAACCCTATATGGGGTCATGAAGTGTCAGACAGGACTGAACTGCAACAACCTAGGCCATTCCCATCCTCTCTGAGATTCCTTATCTTTTATATGATGATAATAATACAAAGTTTTTGTCACAATCAACAAAGACAAAATATTTAAAGTGCTTTGCAAATCTTAAATTGCTATATAAATATTGCCTTTTGTAACCTCTGGTGGGTCTGTATCCTAATTTCTACCCTGACTGACAAGTTAAGTCCCATTACAAAACTAGCTATGGACCTTGGGGTTCTCATC
>CM053595.1:267051456-267071688 GCA_028646575.1 Pseudocheirus occidentalis | reverse complement strand
GAGAGAGAGAGAGAGAGAGAGAGAGAGAGAGAGAGAGAGAGAGAGAGAGAGAGAGAGAGAGAGAGAGAGAGAAGAGAGTTTGCTTTGGCATGTTAGTGCATTTGAATGGCAGTTCTGGCTCAGCAGCCAATCAAGTCCATTCCTTTCCCACGTGGATAATGGGCCCAGTACAAGAAGAGAACACTTGCATATGCCCTGAACCAAAAAGCTGACACTTTCTGTTCTATATCATTGGCTGTATTCAGAAGCAAACTCACCAAATAGGCACACACACTATAAGGAATCATTCTTTATAAATGTTAGCTAGTATTCTTTTTTTTTATTAGCTAGTATTCTTAAGACTTTCCATGATGAGGAACTCACTACCAACCAATAAAGAAAATTCAGTTTCAGTTTTCAATTGCTCTAATTCTTTGATAATGTTCCCTTTCACTGAGCTGCATCTTTTGCTTCCTAGTTTTCATCTAGTACTCTCCATTCTGCCCTCTGGGGCCAAGCAGAACAAGCATAATCTCTCTTCTACATGACAGCCCTTCATATCCAACAAACAGAATGCTTTACTTGAGGGCAAGGACTGTTTCCTCTGTGTCTTTATATCCCCAGCTCCCAACACAACACATTGTACATAGTAAGTGCTTAATAAATGTTTGTTGAATTGAATGCTAGGCAGGAGTCTAAGGAATGGAATGAAGGGTTCAGACAGAGCTCTATTTCTTTGCTAAAATAAATAATAATAAAGAATTCAAATGAAAAGGAACTTCTAACAATGAAGAACTTCCATGATTATTTTCTCCATAATATCTAGTTTAAATCTTTTTCTCCTGTGATAAGTTCAACACACCATGCTTCTAGTAATCCCAGCACTTTCACCAGATAACTTAGATTCTTAAATCACCAAGAGAGGTGTGACCATCTGAGAGGAACTCAATTGCATAGTCTTATTCTTAATCAAATCAAATAAAAAGAAAAAAATTCAAGATCATTATTCTGCTTTCTTTCTACTCAGGGAATAAGGAGTATTCCCATTGCTTTCTAAGGTGAATTTCTTTTGCTGCATCCTTGATTCCATCCCAGCTTGTCCACTTGATGGCCTTACTCCAACCACTAACCATCCCCTCTATCATCCATCTTCAAGCTGTTCTTCTCCACTGGCTCATTCCCAACTTCTAATAAATATGTACAATTTTCTAAACTTAAAAAAAACCAAACAAACCTTCTGAATCTACTGAATCCACCTACTATGTCTTTAACTGTCAATTTTTGTTATTGTTGTTTAAAAAGTTGTCTGTACCAAAAGCTTCCCTTTTCTCACCATCTACTTTCTTTTCTCTACAGGGCAATTGAATTTCTGTTCTAACCTCTCCACTGAAAATGTACTCTGAGGAGTCTCCAATGACCTTCTAATAGCTAAGACCATTGGCCTCTTTATTAGTCCATATTTATTTTTACTGCTCTGAAGGGTCTGATACCATTGTCTTGTTAAAGAATGAGTTGACCATGTCATTTCCTGGCTTGAAAATCTTTGATAGCTCTCCATTGCCTCTAAGACAAAATAGAAATCCCTGACTACTGCATTCAAAATCCATCACCATCTGATTCCAACCCATCTTTTCAGATTAATTGCATATTACTCCCTTCACAAATTGGTTTACTTTCTTTTCTCTGACTTCAGTTCTCCATTTCTGACCTATCTGCCTTTGTCCAGGCTGGCTTTCATACCTAGAGTTGACTATAAAGGGTTTTCTGTACTTTTAAGGACTGTTTGCTTCCTTCAAGATTCAGTTTAGGAGGCATCTTTTAAAAATTTTTTTTGCTTTTTTTTGGAGGAGGAAAGGCAGGGCAATTGGGGTTAAGTGACTTGCCCAAAGTCACACAGTTAGTAAATGTTGTATCTGAAGCTGGATTTGAACTTGGGTCCTCCTGACTCCAGGGTTGGTGCTCTATTCACTACATCACCTAGGTGCTCCCAGGAGGCATCTTAAGTTCTTAACATGGGATCTATGGACCTCTCCTAATGGGTCTATGAGTAAATTTCAAGATGGCCAATGAATTAAGATAGAAATTTTTATGTCTTTCTTTTCTCTTTCCTTTAACTAAGATCTAGCATTTTCTTCAATTGTGAATATAAGGCAACAAAGCATTAGTTTGAGAAAATGTCCATAGGCTCTCCAGGCTGACAAGAACCCTATGACACAAAAAGGTTAAGAACCATTTCCATACAGGAACATTTTCTCCCACCTCCTTATTGTTAGTGTTCTCTCCTCAAATTATCTTGTTTTTAATTATTTGTTTATATATCATATCACTAAAAGCAGTAAGCTTCTTGAGGTCAGAGACTGCTTTTAATGGCTCCTTTGCTTGGGAAAGGGAAATAATAATAATAATAATAATAATAATAATAATAATAAGGAGGAGGAGGAGGAAAACAAGGTAATTAATTAGCATTTTTATAGAACATTAAGGTTTGCAAAATACTTTATATGTTTTGTTATTCCATTTGATCCTCCTAAGAATCCTGTGAGGTAGGTGCAATTATTATCTCTAGAGGATCCTCCCTCTTCCCCTATGCACACTGCCTCCTGGCCCCCAACTTTTTCCAATCATATTCATAGGTGGGCCAACTTTAGGTTTTGACAGACATTTATTAAGTGTTTCATTCACTGTCATAGACATTGCTGGAGATACGATGATAATGCCTGGCTTTTGCCATTATGGTGCTCACATAGGAGGAATCTAACAATGCTTCCATTCAGATTGCCAAGTCAGAAAGTGAAACAACTTGGGGAGATTCTGCTTAATAATATGCTTATTATTATCCTCCACAAACATCCTTATTTATACTTTTCCACCATTCATGTGACTATAGTCTCAGGTTACCTGTGTTGTTACACTAGCATCCTGTAAAGCAGTGGTTCTCAAACTTCCTAATGCTGCGACCCTTTAATACTCGTATGTGGGCATGTCTGCACGTGGGTGAACCTGCCTGGAGATACATAGAGGAGCAGTATCTCAGTTCCTAAGACCATCGGAAATATGTGTTTTCCCATAGTCTTAGGCAACCCCTGTGACCCCTGTGAAAGAGTCATTCAACCCCCAAAGGGGTCATGACCCACAGGTTGAGAACCACTGCTGTACATGGAGAATGGAGAGCAGGTGCTGTGGTAATATAGGCAAAAAAGCATGAGATGTGGTCTGACAAAGATGTGCTAAAAACTCCTGTGAAATTAAAAAAATGTGTATGTATACATATATGTCTGTATACATATATATGCCTACTTTTCCTTTTTTTCCCTGGACCTTGGGAAGGAAAAAAATTAAAAAGGTGTTAAACTTATGCACACACACATACATACATGTGTTATAAACAGACACACACATTTTATATATATATTATATTTCCCCTTTTCTCTGGACCTTGGGAGAAAAAAAAACATAACAGGTGTTAAAACAATGCAGTGTGAAGCAAATGTCCCTAATAGATCCAAGACAATATGTGCCTTAGAAAGCAGTATGGAGAGAGCCATCTGTATTACCTTGCCTTGAAAAGAAACCAAAATTTTTTCCTAATCCAGAGCAATTTCTAGTATGCCCTCCTCTACCTCTCCCCAGCAATGACAGAGGAGGGCACTATATACTTCAAGAAGAGCTTCAGACTAAGAATTGGAAGACCTACATTTGATACTTACTGCTTATGTGACCTTGGGCCAGTCACTGAATTCCTCTGAGCTTATGCTTCCTCATCCATAAAATGGCGATAGATGAAATTTAAAGTACCTGCCTCAAAGGACTGTTCTTAGGACATCGCTTTTTGTAAATCGTAGAGTGCTATGGAAAAAAAATGGGAATTACACAAGGGAAATAATATATAGGAATGACAGCACAGCAGGAGGGAATTGGGGAGGATTGGCTGATTGGGTAGCAGCCTTCTTCCGCATCCTGTGTGTGGGGGAGGGTAGGAGGGTGATGATCCAGATTTGTGATTTTTTTGGGGTGTTGGTAATTAAACACTCTAGCAACCAAGCAAGGATAGTGAATAGTGTGCTAGATTTAGAGTCAGAAATAAAGGAGTTCAAATTCTGTTTCAGATATTGACTAGTTGTGTGACCATAGGAACTGATATGACTTCTCTGTGCTTTGTTTGCCTCATCTATAAAATGGGGATGATTATGGCCCCTATCTATCTGCCAGGGTTGTTATGAGAATAAACCGAGATAATATTTGTAAAGTGCTTTGCAAGCATTAAAATGATATATAAATGGTAGTTTATTGTTATTATCATATGAAATTTCCCTGTAACTCATACACTTAGAGAGTTGTGTGGCACAACGAGGGAAGTGGCTTGTCCAGGCTCCAGGAGCTACTGTGTGTTACTGGTAGTGCTTGAACCACAGGTCTCTGACAGTACAAACTGCTTGAGCCTTTCATCCGCATTAGCATTATCTCATTATTCCAGGGGTTCCCAGCTGTGTTCATAATTAAAATCTAGCCCATAAACCCCCATAATTAAAATCATGATAAGGATAACAATAACACTAATAATTGTTAAGAGTGCTGAACCGTTAATAGTAATAAAAAGGATTTTAGGGATTGCAAAGTACTTAACATACAATATCTTGTTTGGACCCAACAACAGATTGAGGGGTATGTAGCTCCATTTTATTGATGAAAAAACTGAGATAAATGATGTGTCTGTGGAACTTCATAGTTTATCAAATCAAGGAGTTCGGAAAACAAAAAAACCATTAGAAACTTTCTTTTCTGTCTGTCTCTTTCTGTCTTTTTGTCTTTATCTCTGTCTCCCATAAAATTTAATGGAATCCACACTCAGGTGAGAAGTTGTGGTCTGCTTTGATGAAATCTCTGATCTTTTGAAGTATTCATGTAGTCAAATCTTCCTCAGCTACAAACAAAGGATCTTTTTCCCATTTAGAAAATGCCAGATGTTATCAGGGATATTCACAGCTGACTTTGATGCAGAATTTGATGTACTTATTATTAAAAACCACTAGAGTTCCAAAGAGTTCCAGTGTGATCACTGTGAAAATTTTATTTATGATGATGATGACATCTAGCAATTATATAGTGTTTTAAGGTTTACAAGGCACCCAACAGCCCTATGAGATAGTTGTTATTGCTGCTATTCCAATTTAAAGATGGGGAAACTGAGGCTGGGAGAAGATAAGTGACATGCCTGGGGTCATACAGCTAGGAAGTGTCTGAGGCAGGATTTGAACTCAGCCTGTGACAGGTAGGTGGCACAGTAGGTAAAGCACTGAACTGGCAATCAGGAAGACTCATTTTTGTGAGTTCAAATCTGGCCTCAGATGCTTGCTATATGATCCCGGGAAAGCCACTTAACCCTGTTTGCCTTAGTTTCATCATCTGTAAAATGATATGGAAATGGCAAGCTACTCCAGGATTATTGCCAAGAAAATCCCAAATGCTGTCACTGAGAGCTGAACATGACTCAAATGACTGAACTACAAAAGCTAACTCCTGACTCTAAGTCTAGTACTCTATATGCTATGTAACCTAGTTGCTACTGAGTCCATCAATCAGTCAAATATTTATGAAACACTTACTACATGCATGGAGGGGAGAAGGTACAAGAAGGCTGGGAAGATAGGAAGTGGGCTGGGTTATGACTATATCCAACAACAGAATTTATAGTTGATCCTGGAGGTCATAAGGAACCAATGGACCAACTGTGAGGCATCTTGGAAGCATTCTTGTATGCTTAAGCTTCTTTAGTTTCTCAAATTTTTGCTTGACCTTAGACTACATTTAATGTGGCTACTTAAATCATGCTGCCAAACATCATCACCCCATGCCAGGCTGAGAGGCACCGTCTGTTTTCAGATTTTTCCTGTGTGTTTCTTTGTGTATAAGCTGTTTTGAGAACAGATGCTTTTGCCTCAAACGACCATATCTTGCTTCTGGCTCCTCATCAATGGAAACATGCACTTTACAGACTTTTCCCTTCCAGACCTGGCTGGCCTACTCTAACTAAAGTGTGCCATTAAGTGTCATTGGCTTCACTCTGGGCTAGACTGCTCTATACTGTCATACCTCTCAAATAGGTATTTTTCTAACCAAAGCTCTAATTTCAGCATTATTTCCAGAATCTGAAAGAAAACTCTCATAAGTCACAACAAAGCACAGTGATCTCTCAACCAGAATGTTTTCTCATTTTTTTCCATTTTATTTGTGAAGTGATGAATAAAAGAGAAATGTCTTCCTTTTATATATTCTCTAGACATGGAGATGGCCATAGCAATAGATAAAAATCTTTGGCAGATCCTACCAACTTGAAATGGTGTAGGCCCAGTGACAGAATGTGCTTACTTCCAAAGGGCCATGCTGCTTAAATGTGCAGAGGTTCCTTACCAGGGCTTGGCCACTGAGTGATGGATTTAGGGGGCCACAGTGATTTCTGAAGGGGCATAAAAACACAAAGCAACTTTTACTTCTGTAAGCTGTCTTTTGGCATTTCCAGTGATGGTAGAAGAATGGTAGAATGTGTGTCGTTTCAACCTAGGCTTCATACAATTCTTACGCTATCTATAGAAATTAATCTAACTGTGGTATTTTTAATGTGTGATCTTTGGCCAGAGAACAATGAATTTACTTAGCCTTGGAGTTTCTGAATGACATGCGCTGATACCCTTAACATATTCAAAGTCCTAAATATTGAACATATTCATTTTGGAAAATAAATGGAAAGAAATCGATGAGAATTCCAAAATGAGATGCTATGGTGAGATTCTAATGAGAACCGGTAGGAGGAGTACCATACTGATGAACTTGGAAAGTTTATCTCTTCTTTTGCTTTTTTTTTTTAACACAAGTTAGAATTTCTTCAGGGAGTTCCCTTATTATTGTTCTTTTTTTGAAGAAAGAAAGATGACAAAAGTAGAGAGTACATGTTGGTTGGGCCTGACTCAAGCCAGTCCTTTGGAACTTTAAGTTTAATACTGGAAAAAAAAATGAGAAACTGATAAATCCTTCAAGAGTTAACAAAAAGGAGAAGTTCATTTAGATGTAGTATAGAAAGGATACTTAATAAGGCTACAGGCCTTAGCTCCAATGGAAGGGACCACTGGAGATACTGGTAATCCGTATCTACAGCTAAGAAGAATGTGGTGACTCATTAGGCCTTGCTTCATTTGCCAATTCTGAAGATTTTTTTATACCCTTGGGTAACCAAGAAGCAGTTCAACGTGGCCTGAGACCAACAGGAATCAACCTTATGCCTTTACCCCTTTGGCGAATCAAGTCTTGGGAGATCTTGCTTTCCTTTTAGGCAAACAACAACAAAAACTAGCCATGATGTAAGGGAGAGCAGGGAAGGATGGGTAACTGTGGTAGATATTGATCCCATTACAGGATGCTTATGGAATTGTTCATGTTCCAGTGAGTTCTTAAGTTTCCATCATAATTGTTCACATTAGCCATTTGGTTCTGTATCCCCTGACAAAGAACTTTGGGCAGGTACCAGAATCAACATCAAACAGACACAAAGAAGGACTAATGAGACATGATTCCTACTGGCTTGGAGTTATGTCTCCTGTTCTCATTTCTAACCGGTTATTTAGCAGAAGGAGACTGTTTGTGTTTTTAATCTTTTATCCCTTTTAGAGCCTGAGAACACACTATCTGACACTGTCATAAGTGGTCCTTTTAAAAAATACAGCAAACACTGTTCTTTCATCTCCCACGCAGAAACTAGGAAATAGGACCACACCATATGGAGTCAGTTTGTAAGAATGATGAATGGGCCCACCTGCTAACACCAATTGGATCACAAAATTAAAGCAACTGGGAGAAGGAAAAGGAGAAACTGCCAGTAAGCAAGTGTTTTTATTCTTCTCGCTGAGCTCAAGATCCCTTGGAGAGCTTAATATGAGTCAATAGAGAACTCTCTGAGAAAAGGGACAAAATGCACTCATAAATGACCTCTGTTCTTTTTGCTCTATCCTTCAATAGATATTGGCAGGTTATAGTCTTTCTTTCCTTTTCCTATTAAGTGAGTGACACTGAGTCCACACAGATTTCAACACCATCACATAGTTGGTTTTTTTTTAAACTCCTACATAGCTTTCTACAGGGCCAGATGTGAATCTGAGAGAGAAGCAGTAGAGTATAATATAAAAAAGCATGATCATTTGAATCATATGATCTGAATTCAAGTCCTAGCTTCAACACTTACTATTTGTGGCATCAGGACCGAGTAATTTCACTCCTCTGAGCCCCAGTTTCACCAGCTAACAAAAAGAAGTGCAAAAGAGAAAGAAACAAGATGAAAGGAAGAATGGAAGAAATGGAGGGAGGATAGAAGAAGGGAGGGAGGACAGAAAGAAGGAATGATGAAGGAAGAAAGGAAGGGAAGATGGAAGGAAGGAAGAGAGGAAGGAAAGAAGGAAGGAAGGGAAGATGGAGGGAAGGAAGGGAGGGAGGAAGGAAGGAAGGGAAGACAGAGGGAAGGAAGGAAAAAGAAAGGGAGGAAGGAAAGAAGGGAGGAAGGAAGGGAGGAAGGAAGGAAGGGAGGAAGAAAGGAAGGAAGAGAGGATGGGAGGAAGGAAGGAAGCAAGGAAGGAAGGAAGGAATTCAGAAGTACAAATGAGGGGAGGGTGTGGGGGAAGAGATAACTAATATAACTTTCAGACAAGTTAAGTTTAAGATGTCTATGAAAATTGAGTAAGAGAAATCTGTTAGACATCTGGAGATAATGGTCTACAAAGAGGTTCAGGGCTGGGTAAGAACTGGGAATCATCTGCATGGACATGACATTTGAATTCTTGGGAGCTGATGAGATTGCCAAATGAAAGAGTATAGACAATGAAGAGAAGAGGGCCAAGGATAGAGGCTTGGTGTCCCCCCTAGGGGTGTGCTGAAGCCAGTTCAAACTAGATGACAGGAGTAGATGGTAAGATTTCCAGTGTGATCATTTACATCTCAGAAAAAGACAAATGCTTAGACAACTAGGTCTAAGTTTATTTTTTTTGTAGATTATCTAGTCTTCAAAAAGTAATAGGGTCAGCTCAGTGGCACAGTGCCTAGAGCACTGGCCCTGGGGTCAGGAGGACATGAGTTAAAATCTGGACTCAGGCACTTAATGCTTACTAGCTGTGTGACCTTGGGCAAGTCACTTAACTCTGGTAGCCCTGCCTCCAAACGGCAAAAAAATAAAAGGTAATAGAAAAATATGAACAATTTATTTTAAGCTTAAAAGTGTGTTCCACATGCTTTTTCTCCCTCAGAGAGTTGGTTGTTAGACTATTGCTGGTGTTGCTCATGGTTATTGGGTGTGGCTGGGGTGAGGGAGTAGCAAAGCAGAATGAGAAGGAGCCACCATGGTCAGAGAACCAGGAGTGATCATTGTCACAAAATACACACACACACACACACACGTACACACACACACCACAAAAAACCTAGAAAATTATGATCAAAGAGAAGATGGTGATTGACAGTGTCAAAGGCTACAGAGAGGTAACAAAAGAAAGCATGGGAAAAGGCAATTAGATGTGTACTATCTGATACCTTCTAAATCTAATTAATACTTTTTGCCAGCTTGTTGAAGGAGGTAAAATGCTACAAAAATGTAAAATGATACCTTAAAAATTCAACAGCATTTTAAAATCATTATATTATATTTTGGGGCCTTCTAAATTATGTTGCCCTGGGAAAACGTACTCATAACTCTACCCTAGTTACAGTTCTAAGGATGATCTTTCACAGTATGGACCTGCTACCTGAACAACCAGCTTAGCTAAATGGAGTGTCCTTCCTAGATTGCTGAGCATCAAAGGACAAATTCTTTAAGCCATAGTAACTCATGAAAACATCCACTAATATTTGGAGGGAATGCAATCTGAGTCAAGAGAGGAACACCAAGATCAATTAAATTCTAGATGCATTAAATATGGAATTAAACACACATATATGCAAATACATATATATGCATCTCAACATATATGTATTTACAAGCATATACGTATGTGGTGTCTGTGCACATGCACAAACATATGCACACACATTTAGGGGTTTTTTGCCCATAAAAACTGTTTGTCATTACTTTCCTGGGCAGTGTGTAGAGGGGAAGAGGGATACATTTTACAAATTTAGAAATAATTTCTTTTAAAGACCTTAGGAGGAAAGATGAAAAAACATATTATAATTTATGGTTTATATTAGCAACCTATGCAATGTTGGGTTTGAGGGTCCCTTTTTTGAGTAGCTAAGAGGATACCTCCCTGTTATTCAAACTATATGAGTTATGGGTAGGATGCAGTATTACTACTTATACCACCTGTACATTAAAGTCAATTTCACTGCCTCATAGTCACACTTTCAAGTACAGGGTCATAATGAAGTTATTGTACAA
Organism: Pseudocheirus occidentalis; assembly: GCA_028646575.1. Classification (NCBI taxonomy): domain Eukaryota; kingdom Metazoa; phylum Chordata; class Mammalia; order Diprotodontia; family Pseudocheiridae; genus Pseudocheirus; species Pseudocheirus occidentalis. The sequence goes on along the minus strand of CM053595.1, from coordinate 267,061,301 downwards.
TTCTTTTAACTCCTAAAAATACCTTTTAACTCCAAAACTTAAATGGCTTAATTTGGGCTGTAGGTAGAACCAATCTATAAACTTCATTTAAAGGCAAATTGAATTTTCCTCTCACAGTTGGTAGATATTTCAATTCTGCTAGACTTCAGACACACTTTGTGTTCCCATCAATGGCAACCATTTCATATTTTTCACAGTATAAAATGAATCTTGTACAGTTTAGGCAATGCACCTGTCTTTAATTCTAATAAATTTATTTTAAAAGCAGTCTAGAGAATGGATTCATCATATTTATAACCTATCATCCCTACAAAGGATTGTCCTCTCGACTGGACACTTTCTCTGACTGTCCCTCAAGGCTGGAGTGCCCTCCTTCCTCATCGCTGCCTCCTTGCTTTCCTAGTTTCCTTCAAGTCCCAGCTAAAACTTCACTTTTTATAAGAAACCATTCCCAGTCTGCCTTCATTTTTTTGAATATTGTCAGTTTATCCCATAACTAGCTTCTTTGTACAACGTTGTTTACATGTTGTCTCCCCTGTTAGACCGTGACCTCCTTGAGAGGAAGGATTGCTTCTTGCCTTTCTTTATATGCTCAGCTCTTAGCATAGTGCCTGGAACATAGTAGGCATTTAATGTTTGTTGAACATCATTAACTTATCACTGTATTGCTACAAAGGGCTTGAGAGCTCATTTCATCCTGTACAGCTTGCCCTAGTGAAAGCCTCTCCTTTATACCCTCTCTGGCTAGGGATATGGTAGTAATTAGGTATTTGTAACTACCAAGGATGCCAGACATTAGAAAGGGATAGGGCTTGGATCTGTGATTTCATTATGCCTTGGATGTGTGAACTCTCAGGAGAGGAAACTCCTTCAGGTTGCTACTTTCTCTACAATTTATAATCTTCTACAGCAGCATAAAACCTGGAGATCTAATAATTGCTTGAAGTGACACAGCTAGTAGGTGTCAGGCATGGGAACTGAACTCAGCATTTCCTGGTTCCAAAACCAGTTTCCTGTATACAGGCTTACCTTGTTTGTTGTGCTTTGCTTTATTGCATTTTGTAGATATTGCCTGGATTGAATTGAAGGTTTGCAGCAATTCCGTATCAAGCAAATCTATTAGCACGCATTTTTTCCAATAGCATGGGCTCTCGTGTTTCTGTGTCACATTTTGATGATTCTTGTCATATTTCAAACTTTTTCATTAGTGTTATGTCTGTTAGGGTGATCTGTGATCTTTGATGTTAACTGCTGCTATTGTTTCAGATTGCCATGAACTAAGCCCATATAAATTGGTCAAATTTTATTGATGAATGTTTTATTTGTTCTGACTGCTCCACCAACCTACCATTTCCCCATCTCTCTCCTTCTCCTTGGGTCTCCCTAATCCGTGATACCCAACAAGTAAAGGAGGCAATTAATAACCTTAAAATGTCCTCTAAGTGTTTAAGTGAAAGGAAGAGCCAATCTGTTTGGCAAACTTCATTGTTGTCTTATTTTTAAACAAAATTCCATAGCCACCCAAACTTTCAGCAACTGCCACTCTATTCAGTAAGCAGCTATCAAAACTAAGGCAAGACTCTTTACTAGCAAAAAAAAACCATTATGACTCACTGGGGGTTCAGATGATAGCATTTATTTTTTTTTTAGGAATGAAGTATTTTTAATTAAGGTATACACAGTTTTTTAAACACACAATGCTATTGCACACTTAATAGACTAGAGTATAATATTAACTAACTTTTATGGGCACTGGAAAAGGAAAAAAATATGTGATTCATTTTATTGCAATATTTGCTTTATAGTGATGGTCTGGAAATGAACTCACAGTATCTCTGAGGTATGTCTGTGCTACCTTTCCTACACTTTCGCCCTAATGAAAACTGAACTATTTCCAAGATGGAATTACAAGAGCAAGAAGAGTTGTTATTGGACGAGCAGCTGGGAATGTTGGGTTTAAATTCTGCCTCTGACATTGATTATCTAAATTTTTCTTCACCTCAGTTTTTTTATCTGTAGATTTGAGGCGATAATTTTATTTCCTGATTCACAGGGTTGTTTGTATGGAAAGTAGTTTTTAAAACTTTAAATGGTATAAAATGTGAGTTATTATTATTCACCAAAGGAGCCTTTGCTAAACATATACATCCAACGCATACAAATATAGATACATTCACACCCAGTGTCTGCTAAAACACTTCCAGTAACAGGGAACTCACAATTTCACGTTATAGTAAGCCATTCTGCTCTCAGCTCTCTCTTATTGTTTTGTTGTTGCTGATTTCAAAATTCTTCCTTCTATTGGATAGAAATTTCTTTCCCTGTGACTTTTAGTCATAGCTCTGAGTTGTTCTCTGTGGCAAAGCAGGACAAAGCTGGTTCCTTTTCCATTCTAAAACTCTTGCAACATTTCCATGTAGCCATCATGTCTACATTAAACTGTCTCTTATTTGACATGACTTCAAGTTCTTTCCTCCTCCTCCTCCTTGTCCTCTTCCTTCTTCTCTCTCTCTTTCCTTTCTTCTCCCTCCCTCTATTCTTCCCTTCCTCCCTCCTTCCCATCCCTCTCTTCTCTTCTTTCTACCTAGGGGCTAGAACCAGCACAGATCAGAACCTTCTTTGAAACTTAGTCTTAGAGATTTGCTTAGAGCAGGTGTCAAAGACACAGCCATCATGTGTCAGAAATGGCACTTGAACATTGGTCTGCTTCACTACAAGGCTGAATCCCTCTTTTCACTATGCCGATCTTACTAGTATAATGAACTAATGCATCTCTTTTTTCATATGAACTGATAATCTGCAATGGTATGCAGTTGATTCTTTGGATCTAAGGGAGGGATTTTACATTTATCCCTGATGATTGTTTACCTGTCAAGAGCTTTTTGGGATCTTGATGCTATCATCCAATGTATTAATTATGCCTCTGAGATTTGGCTGAACCATAGATATGTTAAATATATTACTTTTGACACTATTGACATTCAAATTATTGATAAAAATGCTAAACAAGATAATTGGAGGATAGAACCAGGATCAATAGATCAATAATATTTCCCTACAGAATGATTCAATAATATTTTTGTGCAGCTATTTAAAGATTTACATATCCTATAATCCAGTGTGATTTTTATCAATGTTACTAATATTAAAGAGAGGCAGGAAGGCCTATAGAGAAGAGAGTGTTGGACTATATTCAGAAAGACTTGAGTTCAAATCCTACTTCTGACACTAAGTTATGGGACCTTATGCAAATCATTTACTCTCTTTGACCTTCAACTTTCTTACTGTTGACAAAAGAGTAATGGAACCAGTAGTACTACCTTAGGAATTTGCTGTAGGGTTCAGATGAGATGTTAGTAAATCACTTTAAAATGTGAGCTTTTCATAAATACACACACATATAACATATAATGTTTACTATATATGTATATATTTGTTTAAGAATTTTATATGATTATACATAGATAAGCCTATAAACTAAAGAGAATTAATTTTAAATATATAGATCATGGGTTGTTAACATCTGACTTTCTTCTGACCCACGGCTTACTGAAACTGTTCTTTCAAATGCTGCCCATTGACTTTTTAAATTGTTTAAATGCAGTGGTTGTTTCTAAACCCTTATTGTTCTTGAACTTTCTGCATTATTTGACATTGTTGAGTACCCCCTTTTTCTGAGGACACTCTATCCTCCCCTGGATTCTGTGCTACTGTCATCTCCTGATTCTTCTGGTACCTGCTGAATACCACTTCTCAGTCATTGTCAACCAGTTCCTGTCCTCAGGTGTGGGTTTCTCCCAGCATTGTTACTTAAACTTAAGGACTTCCAGGTGCAGGATCAGCCTATTAAGGAGGGCTCTGGCAAGAATCTTGCCAGCAATGACTAAGCAAGAGATTCCCCTGTGATTGTCACAGTACAATCTATTTCCTTTACCTTTACAGAGATGGTCAGTGGAGGCATCTTTGAACTCCAGGGGGATAACCTTTTCTTTACTGTGAAACCTGGACAGTATACCAGTGCCATGCCACAAAACTGAATCACTTCCATTTGAATTGTTTTAGTAAGATTCTGAAGATTATCTGGCAGGATAAGGTACCAGACACAGGTTCTTACTTGAACTAAATTGCCAAGTGTCAAACTCTGCTTCAGATAGCACAACTCTGCTTCTGATGGGCTGGTCACGTTCCAATGCAAAAAGTACACTTGCTAAAAATAATATTTTGTGGAGAACTCACACAGGGCAAACGTTCACATGGTGGTCAGAAGTGATACAGGGACATTCTCTAGGTCTCTCTTAGGAACGTAGAAATCATGTGATTTGGGAAACTGGCACAGGACTGCTCAGCAAGGCTTGCTCACATCAGAGAAGATGCTTTGCTCTATTGGCAAAGCAGAATTAAAACAGGTCAAAGGAAATGCAGGATGCACACATTTGGAGTATCCACTCCAAATGTTCACATGGAATATTTGTGCCTGACCTGTGGTAGAACTCATTCCAAACTCATATTGGTTTGATCAGCCACTGTCAGATACATGGAAACCTGACTCTAACATAGTGATATCATTTTGGTTCTCTCCAAGAAAGAAAGGCAATAACCAACTCAAACTTAGAAATGATTACGAAATGTAGCTATTTAAATGAAGAGTCTCTTAAAAGTAATTGTTCATTCCATCAGTTGCAACCCTTCTATACAACCAGACTAATGTCCAGTGTGAAAGTATTTGCAGATCCTATACTTGATTGCAAGTTGCCATGGGGGGACAGGAAGAGGGATTGTGGAACTGACTCTTGTAATGTAAAAGTAAATAAACCAATCAATTAAAAAACAAGTCACTTTTAAAATAATTAATTAATCAATGTTTAGTTTTCAACACTCACTTTTATAAGTTTTGATCTCCAAATTTTTCCCCTTCCCTTCCCACTCCTCTCCCCAAGACAGCATACAATTTGATATAGGCTATACATGTGCAATTACATTAAACATATTTCCATGTTAGTCATGTTATGAAAGAAGAGTCAAAACAAAAAGGAAAGGCCATGAGAAAGAAAAAGGAGAAAGAGAGACAGAGAGAGAGAATGCTTTGATCTGCATTCGGACTTCTTAGTTCTTTTTCTAGATGTAGATAGCTTTTTCCATCATGAGTCTTTTGGAATTGTCTTAGATCATTGTATTGCTGAGAAGAGCTAAGTCTATCAAAGTTGATCATCACACAATGTTGCTGTTACTGTGTATGATGTTCTCCTTAAACTTCACTCAGTATCAGATTTGTCTGAATCTGCCTGCTAATCATTTCTTATAGAACAATAGTATTCCATTACATTCATACACCACAACTTGTTCAGCCATTCCTCCATTGATGGGTGTCCCTTCAATTTCCAGTCCTTAGTTACCACAAAAAGAGCTGCTGTAAATATTTCTGTACTTGTAAGTCCTTTTCTCTTTTTTGTGATCTCTTTGGGATACAGATCTACTAGTGTTCTTGTTGGATCAAAGGGTATGCACAGTTTTATAGCCTTTTGGGTGTAGTTTCAAATTGCTCTCCTGAATGATTGAGTCAGTCCACAACTTCACAAACAAAGCATTAGTGTTCTAATTTTCCTACATCTTCTCCAATATTTATCATTTTTTTTGTCATAATATCTAATCTGATAGCTGTGAAGTGGTACCTCAGAGTCATTTTAATTTATGTTTCTCTAATCAATAATATTTAGAGCATTTTTCCATGTGACTATGAATAGCTTTTATTACTTCATCTGAAAATTTCCCATTTGTATCCTCATTTATCCCCATTTATCAATTGCAGAATGACTTGTTTTCTTATAAATTTTACTCAGTTCTTTATATATTTTAGAAATGAGACCTATATCAGAGACATTGACTGTAAAAATTGTTTTCTAGTTTTCTGCTTTCCCTCTAATCTTGGTTGCATTGGTTTTATTTGTGCCAATGCTTTTTAATTTAATGTAATAAAAATTATTCATTTTGCATTTCATAATGTTTGATTATAAATTCTTCTCTTCTCCATAGATTTGACAGGTAAAAAAGTAGTCGCTTTTGGAGGCTTTATATTTATATCAGTGATTTTTATGCTTATTGTTCAAAACATGTCAGTCCCAAATCATCAATAAACTCATATTAAGTACCTCCTATGTCCTAGGTACTATGATAAGTGTTGATACAAAGAAAGACAAAAGAAAAAAATCACATCTAGAACCCATTCAAAGAAAATAAAAATAAACAAAGAATCCAAAATTATCCTATTTGGTAGACACTGTAAATACATAGAATTGAAACTTCTTTCTCCAGTTACCTATAATCTCTTAACTGTTTTTTTCTTAATTGTCATCCTTATTGACCCTTCTGTAATTTATGATACTATTAGTCATTTTCTTCTTGATATTGTCCTCTTTTTAGCTTACTGTGACACTATTCTATCTATCTCCCCACTTATGTGACAGCACTTTCTAAGTCTCCTTTCCTGGATCATCATCTAGGTCATTCTCTATAATGGTGGGCATCCCTCAGGATTCTATTCTGGGACTTCTTTTTTCTCACTACTATTTCCCTTGGTCATATCATCAGTTCCCATGGATGTAATTATCATCTCTACTCTAATGATTATCAAATGTACTTATGCAACCATAACCTCTCTTCTGAACTCTCATCTTGCAAATCTTCAACTGTTTATTGGATATATTAAACTAGATGTCCTATGGATATTTGTTTTTGTTCAGTCATTTCAATTGTGGTCAACTCTTCATGGCCCCGTTTGGGGTTTTCTTTGCAAAGATACTAGATACTATTTCCTTCTCCATCTGTAGATACAATAAACTCAAAATGTCCAAAGCTGAATTCATTATCTTTCCTCCTAAATCTTCTTCTCTTCTAAATTTTCCTATTATTGTTGAGGGTACCACCATCCTCCTAGTAACTTCAGCTCCTCACTATCTGTTATTCCCTACCTTCAATCAGTTGCCAAGTCATGTTGATTTCACCTTAATAACACCTCTAACATAAAACCCTCTTCTCTCGACACTACCACCACACTAGTACATGTCTTCCTTATCTCTCTCCTGAACTATTGCAATAGACTACTGGTTGGTCTTCCCACCTCAAGTCTCTCCCTACTCTGGCCCATCTTCTACTTAACTGTCATATTAATTTTCCTAAGCCCAGGTCTGACCATGTCACACAACCCCATTTAATAAATTCCAGGGGATCCCTCTTCTCTTTGGTACTCAGATCCCTTCATAACTTGACCCTTTCCAACCTTTCTAGTCTTCTTATACCTTACTCACTCCAACATAACTATGTGAGCTAGTGACACTGGTCTCCTTGCTCCGCCTCAAAAATGAAACTCCTCTGAACCTCAGATATTTTCACTAGCTACGCTACATGCCTAGAATTCTTTCCCTTCTCATTTCTACTTCCTGGCTTTCTTCAAGTCCCAGCTAAAATCTTACCTGCTACAGGAAGCCTTTTCTAATCCCCCTTAATCATAGTGCCTTCCTTCTGTTGATTATCTCCAGTTTATCATCTAGCTATCTATCTATGCATACATACATATATATGTATACATGTATACGTATATATGTATATATCCTAATTCTAGCATCTAGGTGATATAGTGGATAAGAGGATTGAGCCTGGAGTCAGGAAGGCTTTAGTTCAAATCCTTCCTGTGTAACCTTAGACAAGTCACTTAACCTTGAGGACTAGCTAGGTGGTATAGTGGATAGTGCTGGACCTGAATCCAAGAAGTCTCTCCTCCAGAGTTCAAATTTTTGCCATAGACACTCACTAGGTTTGTGACCCTAAGCAAGTAACTTAATGCTGTTTGCCTCAGTTTCCTCATTTGTAAAATGAGGTAGAGAAGCAAAATGGCAGACCATTCCTGTATCTTTGCCAAGAAAACTCCAAATGAGGTCATGAAGAGTCAGACATAACTGAAAAGGCTGAGCAATAACAACAATCTTTGTGATTCCAGGCCTAGTATTTTGTCCATTGTGTCACTAGCTACCTCTACATAGTTAGTTATTTTCATTCTGTCAGACTGGGTCCTCCTTGAGAGCAGGGATTCTCTTTTGTCTTTCTTTGTGTCTCTAGTGCTTCTCACAGTACTGAAACATAATAGGCATTAAGTAACGTTTGTGGATTGAGTACGCAGAGCTGTTTGAGGCCAGAGGACTTCTAGGCATGGATATTGTATAATAGATGTTCACCCTACTGTGGGTGCCCTCTTTAAATGGAGGATATGGAAGAACTCTCCCCTATGCCCTCCTCTAATCAGAGGGAGGGAATGTCCTAAAGGATGGGCGTATTGAGCAAGTATGAGTTGCATGGTTTGTTTCTTCAGAATATATTGGCTTCCATGATTAACAGAAAGTAGACAAAATTGCTAGCTAAACAAACAAAACCACCATAAATGAATATAGTGAATAGATAGATAGATAGACCATACATACATACATACATACACACATACACACATATACATGCATACACATACATACACACATGCATCCATATGCACATGCATGCATACATGCATACATGCATACATACATACATAGACAGATATCAACTCACAAGAAACAGCAGTTTTCTTTTGGAAGCTGTTCCATATTTGAGTAGATTTTGCTTTCAGAATCCTCAGTAATGTTGGGATTAAAGGGCACCTAATTTCTCTGAATCCTCAAGGATGCTGAGAGGCAGCCGTGAAAATGAATTCAAAAGGTTTAAAAAAAATTTTCCCACTGAAAAGCATTACATCTTGAACAATTGTTTATTGAACAATTAACTTATGATTGAGCAGCCTGGTCCTCTGCACTCATGCATGGCTTATCACCTCAGATGCTACTTGGAGATTGGTCCTTAGCTGGTTTGAGGAATCTGTGAATAGAAAAATATAGCCACTACAAGAAAAATGAATGTTGCAATGTATTTCAGACCCGTAGGATATAAGTGGGAACAGCTGAGAGGATTAAGTTTAGGCCCAAGTAGACTGGGAAAAAAATTCTAAATATTCCACTATTTTATCATATCACATTTAACTCTCTTGCTTTCTGGTGATGTTATCATTTGTCTCTGCAATAATACCCTGCGAATTAATCTTTCCTCCTACACAGCCTCCTTCCTCTCCAGCATTACTGTTTGATTATCTGCTGTGCTGCTTTCCAGAAAGTGTTTTGTGCAGGAAATTTAGGTAGCACTCTGAGAAAACAGATCTCGTAACACAGTGGCAAATCAATAGGTTTTATACCTGAGAAACCCACATATTTGTGTTGGATAAATGTCCCCCTGCCTTGTTTTTGTTCAGCCAGCCCACCTATATACAATCTCCCAGCAGCCACATCTGTATTTAGCCATAGCTCTTTATGAGACGGCCAGCTTGAGATTCTATTAAAAATGCATTGTTACTATGAGTTTTTTGTTCTTCCTTCCCACATAATAAGCTGAGAGTGACAGTGGGTGAGCATTCTACTGGGATGACTGTTAATCCTTTTATAGGCTTTATGGCCACACAAACTAATAGAAAATGCATTTTATACCAGGCAGGTGAACTCACTCAGACTGAACTCCAATGTACAAAAGTGTTTGTTGTTTCATTCAGTCAAGTTGTAATGGTAGCTTTGGTTAAACTAAACCTGACAAGGGGGTTGTCTTGGGCAATAAAACGTCACAGTGAAAGGCTGCTCACTATGTTTCCTATTTACAAAATAAGGACTTAATAACAGCTTTATAGCTTGATTTGTCGGACATGATACCAGGGTCTCTCTGGTTAGCATCAAAATTGCTCCTGCTAGGTAAGACAAGTCACTGGTAGACTATCAGAGTTATAT
>CM053595.1:267032695-267050956 GCA_028646575.1 Pseudocheirus occidentalis | reverse complement strand
GTGGCTGGACCTCTCACAACACTTGTTTCTAGCTACTTTCTCTAAGCTTGGCATGGCTGGAACTCCCTCTGCCTCCAGGTAGCCTGTATTTAAGTCCTTTCTCCAGGGACCCTTAGGGCCCCTCCCCTGGCCTTGCCCTCGCCACAGCAAGCCAATCGTGCATCACCTCGAAGGCGGAGAGATAATCCTGTTTATCGCAAACAGGTGCAGCCTTCACATTCTGCCCCCAGGTGATCACGTGCATTCCCGTTAGCTGAGGACTGGTTCAACCCATTACCAACAAGAGCCCCAACATCTCCCTTCTCTTGTTTTGCAGGTGACCGCCTAGGGGGAGGAGATCAGCTTTAAGATGTAAAAGGCTACTCTTCAGGACCGCCAGACTGCAACGCCACATACAACAAAGAATTACTAAACCAATCTACAAAGAATTACTAAACCAATCTACATCCTTACAATTCTCAATTACTTCTTTTAAATACAATTTTTCCAAGCTATAACTTTCCCTAAAAGTACCAGGATTCTTCTTTTCCCATTTCACCTCAAATTTCACCTTTACTAAGCTATATTTTCTGCTTTTCCCAGCTATATTTCACTCTTTTCCCCTTTACCAAACTATATTTCCCTTTACCAAACTATATTTTCTGCTTTTCCCTTTACCAAGCTATATTTTCTGCTTTTCCCTTTACCAAGCCATAGACTTTTCTGGCATATACGTCTGTGTCACTAAGTTTCATAACATCTTCCTCAACAGGCTTCTTGCTACTATAGCAAGGCTGTACAGCTCTTCTGACCCCTACCCTTCCTAGTTTCAAGTCCCTACACATTGAGCGCCATCTGCTACGGTTTTGGGGGGTCAGGCTGTATAGGTTTCACCTATACACTTCCTCAACAGGCTTCGGGCATCCCCGGCTCCCAGTTTCCGCTTACTCCAGGAGAAACAGCTGCACAGAAAACTTAGGACTTGCTTCTAGCTATATTCTCTAAGCTTGGTGTGGCTGGAACTCTCTCTTCAGAACACAACACTTGCTTCTAGCTACATTCTTTAAGCTTGGCGTGGCTGGAACTCTCTCTTCAGAACACAAGACTTGCTTCTAGCTACATTCTTTAAGCTTGGCATGGCTGGAACTCCCCCCGCCTCTGGGTAGCCTGTATTTAAGTCCTTTCTCCAGGGACCCTTAGGGCCCGTCCCCTGGCCTTGCCCTCACCACAGCGAGCCAATCGTGCATCACCTCGAAGGCGGAGAGATAATCCTGTTTATTGCAAACAGGTGCAGCCTTCGCATTCTGCCCCCAGGTGATCATGTGCACTCCCGTTAGTGGAGGACCAGTTCAACCCATTACAAACAAGAGCCCTAACATCTCCCCAATTTTTCCTCCACTTCTTTCCTTGGTTTTCAAAATCATTTTAAAGCTCCCCTATGACTTGTAACCAGTATACATTTTCCTTGGAAGCTTTTGGTGCATGAGTTCTGACTGTGTTGTCTTCCTCCCATTCCATGCTTTGATCCTTTTTGTCCCCCCAAAAAAAGGAATCTAAATTTGGATTGCTGAGCTTTCTTTGTTTCCTTTGCCTACTGATGTTGCCAGTCAGTTACTTGACTTTTGGACTCAGTAGAACTCTGCTTTTAGAGGGCAGAGCTCTGTCCAAAATCACCGGAGTTTTTGTAGCTGCTGGAGCTATTATGAGGCCATAGTCTCTGCAGTCCCCATCAGTTTTGGCTCACTGAAAATGTACCTCAGGACCACCACCAAAGGTCACAATCCTGATCCTGGCAGTTCAAGGCAAGAGCACTTAGTCTCTGAATGGCAGCTTTGCCCCACTCTGCAATCTGCACGCTGAGAGCTTCTGATGCAGCCATGTGGAGGTTGCTGCAAGATTTCTGCTTCAGATGGCTTCTAGCTCTGGAGGCAGTAGGCCAGACCCTCTCCCCGAAATTTAGCCAAGTTCCACTGACCTTTTCCCTTTGTCCTTGGCTCTTATGGGTTGGTAATTTGGGAAACCACCACAGCTGCTGCTGATCCACTCTCCTGAAAGCTCCAGCCTGGTCTTCTCATGGACAGCCTGGGGCTAAAACTGCATGGGGCTGGGCTCCACTCCAAGTATGCTGCAATAAGCCCTTTCTGTCTGTCCATCTACTGGGTTGCTATAAGCAAGAGCCTTGTTTCTCTGTCATTTTATGAGTTCTGGAGCTCTAAAATTTGTTTAGAGTTATATTTTATAGGTATTTGAGGTGGTTATGGGAAGAGCCACAGAATTCTCCTGTTTCTACTCTGCCATCTTGACTCCACCCCCTCTTTCCTGACTCTTGAATGACATTCACTACCAATGCAGAGGCTAGGAAGTTGTATTCAATTGAATTATTGCTGAGTAATCCTCCCTTGGTTAACTATTTGATAGTTTACAAAATATTTTCAGAATTCGGTAGAAGATATAATTAGATGAAAGTAGAGACATTTACTGAGATGGAGCTACAAAACACTCCCCACACCAATAAAGCAAACATTTCCAGAAATACACATAGCATCCACAGGAGAATGGTGGACACAAATGAGAAATAATGCAAGTGAGACATATATGTAGAGCATATGTAGGTAATTAGCTACTCCTGTACTTTGTGACTTCAATATCCTTCCTCCACTTATCAAATCCTCTCTGTAGCTTGACTCTTGCTTGCTAGGGCTAGTTCTCTCTTGAAGTCATTTCTCTGCTACAAGGGTTACACTTCTTGAGTCATTTCCCGGATCGAGTCATTGTTTCTATGTCCATGTCCAATTGGACTGATGAGTGTGTGTGTATCTGTTCCTTCAGTTTTGCCTGAGAGTTTCCTTGTCATATGATACATCTCTTTTATTGACCATGTATAATTTGCTAGATGGATGGTAAGCTCAGTTAGGATCATGAGGACCATGTATAATTCACTTTTTTGTCACCCAGTTCTGAGGACCAGGCCTTGCTCAATTGACTACTCCATAAATGTATGTTGAATGAATTTTAGGTAGATTACTTCCTCTTCTGGTCCTATCCTTGTTTATCTCTGAAGGGATAAGGTTGTGAGGCAAACTGACTATTTCCTTGTGGCCGATTACTGTTATTCTGCCTAAGAGAAAATAAAAAATAGTAGCAGAGACAAAATTACGGTACAATTGTATGGGGATTGCTTTTCTGTTGTCTTGCTTGACTATTAAAGTTTAAATGTGAATATAAAAGTCTAAAATAATTGCATGAAAGAAAGCCCAGGTGAGTATTTCTAACATATAAAGAAGACTGAAAACAGAATATTTGGGGCAGTGGAATATGCTCAATAAAATAAGATTAATGTGCAGAGGTGTTTCAACACATGTAATAGGACAGAGAATGTGAGAGCTGAACTCTGAATTTGCTTCAGGAACAAAATTTCTGGACTATGTGCCCTTATTCTTACAAATAGGATATCTTTCTTTATAAATGGAGGAACTCAGTACTCATTGTGATGGTTCTTTCAAAAGGAACATGGCTGTTCATCATGCTCTTTATCTTAATTAATATTTATTGAAAACCTATAAAAGTCTTGAGTGGTATATGGCAGGAAATATTATACAAGAGATTACATTCCTGCCTGAATTTACATTTTTAAGAAATAAAGCAAACACATGCACATTTTTTCTTCTTTCCTTCCATCATTATAGTTCCCGTTTTTCAGAATGTTCTATGAATCTTTGGGAAATTGAGCAGATCCATTTTGAGCAGCTCTTTAGGAAGTACCATTCTGGAAAGGGAGAAAAAGTCAAGTTGGGAGAAATAGTTATTTCTCTCTCATATTAGTAGTCAATTTTAAAAATTGGGGACCCAAATTTTTCTCTCTGGTCCTATTTCCTTGTCTAAAATCCAATCTCTCAAGGACGGGAGTGATAGAAGATTGGATTAACATTCTCGTCCTTTTAGGTGTTGCTATCCCACCCAATTAGTTCAGACTTTTAACCTAAGGTGAAATTCTGCCTTTATGTTCCTCTCAAGCAAGCCTGGGTAGATCCTTTGTCTCTGGAGGTAGTCTGGTGTAGAGACAGATTCTTTGTCCAAGAATGAAACGCTATCACTCTCTCAGTCCCTCATTGGAATGAGCCAATTTCTCATTGTAATATTCATGTTCTCATTAATTGTTAACCAATCAAAGTTGATTGCTATCCCCCAGAATACCCACTTTTCCAAGAGCATATAAGTTGTGAGCCTGCTGCAACAATTATCTTTGGGATTCAAAAATGTCACTGCCCTATTTTATCAATAAAATGCTAGCATCATTAATAAAAATGATTAATTATCCAGAAATTATGGCTTTCAAACTTTTTAAACATCACAAAATGTGTACTGGAAAAAACACCCTTTAGTTAGGGTGGTATGATCAAAGTTCATAAATCAATAAGTATTTATTAAATGCTTACAATATGCCAGCAACTATGCTAAGTTCTGGGGACAGACATACAAAGACAGAGAGAAAATATAAAGGTCAGAGGTCCTAGGTTTGTATACTTAGTCCATTATAAGCTCAGTGATCTTAGACCAGTCACTCATTTTTTCTAAGACTCGGTTTCTTCATCATTAAAATGAAACATTTGAACTAAAGGATAACTAAAGTGTCACCCAGGCTTCATTTTCTATGATTCTATATAAGTCTTTATCATTCAAGGAAGGTTTCATGTAGGAGATGGTAGTCCAGTAGTTCAGTGATTGTGAAGGTAATTGTTCAGTAGGTAAATTGTTCAGAAGGCAAATAGTTCAGTAATTGTAAGTGATTGTAATTTAATATTACATTAAATATATGTAACATCCCTGGTAGGGTGTCGTTTTAAGAACCAAGTAGCTTCTCCCACCTATGCCAACATCAGCAGCTGATATACCTAAGAGGACTAATGCCATGTGTGAGATTTTCCTGGCACTTTAAGATAAATCAGCTTTTAAAACAGAACATAAATATAAACCATGTAGATAAAGGGGACTTGAATCCTTACATTAGATATTGAATAGCACATGAGACTTTTCCCAGAAACTGTAACTTTTTCAGAAGTTTCTGAACATGAATCCAAAAGCTTATCCAGGAGATAATCTCAAAGACAGTAATTTCTTGTAAGAGAAAGGAATGCAAATAAATGTTCTCAGAATAATTTACAACCTTAATAAGGATGTCTTTTATTTCACCTAGGAAGAATCATTTTTTTTTCCTTCAAGTTTTCCAGGAATGGAGATTTCACAGCTGTAAGAATTAGACAGAAATATGCCCAAGGAAACAGAGACATCAAGGAAAAGGAAGACTATTAATGATCTCGGACAATGAAAATAGTGACAGTTTTAAGTCGCTGAAATGTGGGGCTCATTCTTTAAATCTACTTTTAGTGCATAAACTGATGGAAAGCAACTTGAACCAACACAAATAGAATAAAGGGAATTTCAAATAGTTATTGACCAAAGAACATAAGGGAATATTTGCAAATGTTAATCAAGTTTATGAAGAAGATAAGTTGTATTTCAGGGCAAAAAGGATCCTATTAGTGTTTTGAAGAAAAGGGAAAAATGTCAAAGTTGTAAGGAAATAGAGTTTAAATACAAGACCAGACTGATTTTTTCTTTCAAACTCAGAGGGGAAGCAAGAAAAGACTAGGTGATTATTTAAAATTTGAGTATGCTTCTAAAAAAATAGGCAGTACAAAGATTTAAATTGTATTTAAATAAAGGGTAAAATGAAGATTTTGGACTAACATAGTTTCTAAGGTTCTTCTCTTTCCAGCCCTTAAATTCAATGTCCCTACGTATGATTAATTCAAGAGTAGAGCAGAAGTTGCAAAGGTTAAAAAAATCTCAGGTAATAGATGACAATAAAATGAGATAATTTTTTGTAAAGCACTTAACACAATACCTGGCATATAGTAGGTCCATAAATTTTTTTCCTTTATACTAATTAATGATAGTAATAATCATAATAGCATTTATATAGTGATTTAAAGTTTGCAAAGACCTTTTACAATGGTATTTCATTTTATTGTCACAGCAACCCTGGAACATAGATGCTATAATTACCCCCATTTTGCAGATGAAAAACTAAGGCAAACAGAACATAAGTGACTCAACTTAATGTCACAAAGCTGATGTCTGAGTGAGGATTTGAACTTGAATCTCTAGGTTCAATGTTCTACCCACTGTGAAATCTAGTTGCTACTTGGTTTTACATTTGGTACAAGATCAAGAAAACAATTTGAAGAAGCCAGGATATTAATACAGCCTCATAGATTATAATTTATTAAAACTCATAAAAAGCGTCTGGCAAAATTTCAATGTTGAAGAGCCCTTTCTGATTTAAGCATGCCATCTTTCAATAATGATGGCACAGTTTTATATGTCTAGAAGATATAATAGGTAACATTTATATAGCGTTTTAAGTTTTGTGAAGCATTTTATGCATGCTGTACTATTTGATACTCAAAACAACCTTGTCACTTAAGTATTATTATTATCCCCATTTTACAGATGAAATAAATGGGACAGAGAGGTTAAAGGGACTCACCCAGAATCACATAGTAAATACTTGAGGCAGGATTCAAAATCCTGTCTTCCTGACTTCCAGTCCTGCACTTTACCTGCTATGCCACCTAATTGGGGGAAAGGGGGAAACGGAATAGGCATTTATTAAGCACCTACTGTGAGCCAGGTCTAGTGCTAAGTACTTTAAAAAAATACTATTTTATTTGTACCTAATGGAGACAATGTCTTCCTCATTTCAAGCCCAGCATTCTATCCACTGAATCATCTAGTTGTCTGATATTCAGGCATATTAGAAGGATCTATAATTTCCTGTTATGTGAGAACTCCCTCTACAAAGGCAGATTGCTGCCAGCAAGTGACCCAGGGAGGATATAAGTGACCATGAAGGATATAAGTAGAGGTTAAATATCTTGCTCAGGCTCATGTAATCTATGTTGAACTGATATGGTCATTTATACCAAGCCAGCCTCTACCAGAAGTGCAGTTAGGTAGCTTAGTAGATAAGAGTGCCAGGAGGCAGCTAGGTGGCACAGCAAGTAGTGCACTGGCCCTGGAGTCAGGAGGACCTGCAATCAAATCTGACCTTAGACACTTGACACACTTACTAGCTTTGTGACCTTGGGCATGTCACTTAACCCCAATTGCCTTCCCTTCCCCCATTTAAAAAAAAAAAGAATGCCAACCCTGTAGTCAGGAGGACCTGAGTTCAAATTTGACCTCAAACACTTATGAGCTGGGTAACCCCATTTGCTTAAGTTTCCTTAGTTTCCCAAGTTTCCTTTCTGTCACATGAGCAGAAGGAGAGGACAAACAACTACAGAATCTTTGCCAAGAAAACCCCAAATAGTAGGGTCATGAAGAATTCGAAATGACTCAATAATAACAACCTCTACCAGAGGAAGAAAGTTTGGGGAGAAGGGAAGAGTTATTTCTGAACTGAGGTTGGAGCAAGGTACATTATCAGTCTACATCTGGAAGAGGTTTCAAAGTGGTAAAAATTCACTTTATTAAGTGATGACAATGTGCCAGGTATAGCGGTAACAATTCTAAGCTTACCAGCAGGAAAAACTAGATTCAAATCTAATCATCTAGCCATGCTTGCATTAGGAGCTGATTTAATTACTACTAATTAGTTGTGATATTTAATTTTTCTCCCTACCCCTTTAAGAAAGATTAGCTTTTAAATCAGACCAGAAGTTCAAACTATGCAAATAAGGACTATGTGAACCCTTAAATGACTAATGGAATATGAGAAATTTCTCTAATATGTAGCTAGTGATTCAGGTTACCACAGTACACTTAAATATCATTTAAAAACATAATTATAAAAATTGAAAATTAGATGCAAGTTCCAAATAATTTGAGCCTGAATATTTCTGCATCACATTAAAAAGTAGCTTAATTTTTTCATTTGCTATAAAATCCAAATCATAATTTGAGCATCTTATTCCTATAGAAATAGTTACTATATTTGCTGGGTTTCCTAATTGCATTGCAAATTTAAATATTCTTTCCTTTTGTTTCCCCAAAATCAATTTTAAAAATCTATAAATCTTTTCTTCAACTGACTGAAGGAATACAAGTAATCATTAAGTATGTGCATATATGATTATATATCATGATATATCATATCATATAACATAACATGACAATATTTTAGTATCATAAAATAATGTTGTATACTATAATGTGCATGCACATAGTTATAAACACATATGCATATGTATGTTTGTATGACAAAAGACTGAGAGCAACAAAAGATGGAGACTCACAAACTGAAGAAATGTAATTATTCGCCAAACACATGTATAACCAATATAGTCTTTTGCTTTGCTTGTCTATTCATATTTGTTACAAGAGTTTTGTCTTCCTTTCTTCACCGTCAGTAATAGAGGAGACTGGAATGACAGTAAATGGTTGCTAATTTTAAAAAATTAAATAAAAAAGATACGTGTACTAGATTTGTATACATCTATACCCACATACATGTACCAGTTGGTGTGTGTGACAGATGTAGGGTGGGTGTCAGAGGATAGGAACAAGAGGCTGCCAAAGTTTCTGGCCACAAAGTCTTCAAATCCTGCCCTAGGGCTATTAACATCAAAGTTGGCACTGAATTCTTCAAACAACTATGAATAGACCAATCCATCTCCATTTTCAGTGGAAGATGGATCATGAAAATGTCAAGATAACTACAATATTATCCAATACTTATTTCTTTGCCCAAACAATTGCATTTCTTTGTTACTTTATCATTTTCATCAAAAATAGTTCATTACATATATGGATAAACTCAATTTATTTTTTTAAATTATATTTTAAGACTTTTCTTGTAAATAAACTCACTTTAAATCATCAAGAAAATCCATAATTTCACCAGTATGGGGGATTTCTCTATCGAGATAAATTAAAATCTCTCTGTACCCTAATGAGTTCCTATGGCTGAAGAAAATCATCCCATAATCACTGACATTCCAATAATGAACTTGGTTCTGGCATGACTTAATTGCTTGTGCCAGGTTCCATGCCTTTCCAGCTTGGTGGGGAGTGCTTGCTATTTGAAAAATCCAAGGTCACTTCCACACTATGATCAGTTAAGATTTTAATGGAGAAAAAATCACAAAACAGAAAAGAAAACTTTATCAGACCACGTCTCCCAGTTTGGAGTTCCAAAACATGGTTCCAAAACATTCCCCAAAACATTTTGGGGATGAAAGTTCTTCACTGGCTTTTTAATCAGGTTCTATAAATTACCTTTGTATGTCCATTTGTTAATTAAGAGAACCTAGATATCTCCTTGGGGAACTTGAGTTTAAATGTAACCTCAGACACTACTAGTTTTGTGATCCAGGGCAAGTCATTTAATCCTTTTTGCCTCAGTTTCCTTATCTGTAAAATGAACTGGAGAAGGGAATGGTAAACCCCTCCAATACCTTTGCCAAGAAAAATCCCAAATGGGGTCATAAAGAGTAAGACATAAGTAAACAGCAATAAGATATCTCCTTGAAAATGCCTTTTGGATTATCTTTCCTGGGGCTATCCTTCCTGCATAAAGGTAAATGCAATGAAATTATTTTTTCAAGAAAGAACCTTTCTGTATGGGGTTGGGTTTGGACTTCCTTCTCTCCCCCCTCCCCCCCATACACTAGACAAATGAACAAAAAATATGTTTTCCCCTGTGTTTCTGCCTCTTTTGCAGTTTGCCAGGATTAAACTGTAGCCTGTTTAAGTCACATTGTCATGCACTGGGAACCCCCTAGAGTTTAGGCTTTGCCAAAGAACTAGCAACAAAGAAAAATCAGCTTGTAGCCTTTCTGCCTCTAAAAGTAGGAAGGAAAAACTCGATTTCCCTTGACTTCTATCAGGTTGGACTGTGCTAACCAGTCACTTCCCTTTACCAATGACTTTAAGTGGAAATTGTTGTTGCACTTTTGGAATAGGATTGAGATGGTTCTGATGGGAGTGGAATTTAGTGGAAAAAATTAAGAATCACAATTTAAACAAAAAACCCAGAAAGGCTCAAGGCAGGAAACACGTACCCTAATGCTTGCGTTAGTTATGCTCTAAAACACTGCCACTCTGTGGTAACTTGGAGACATAGCAACTGTTTCTAAATAACGTAGGCAAGCAGTCCCCACAGTAACTTGCTAAGGAGCTTCCTCATTTCAGGCACTAATTTGAATGCTTTGCAGAGGTTTATAAAGAGATTGGTACCCTGATTTCCCAATTTCTTCTCCAGTTTCAATCCTCTTTCCTCTATTTCCTCCTTTCCCCACCCCGTATAGTTCAGCAGAAAGCTTAACATGATTGCCAGAGAGTTTATGCAAGGAAAAATTCCTGAAGAAGGGTTGTCAGTCAAAGTAGAGGGTAGTGCAGAGAGTGGTCAGATCTGGGAAGAAATGAGGAAAGTGTTCAGGAATGGAGCGGTCAGCTGGGGAAGTATAACTGTATAAGAAATATATGTAGGCAAAGTGGAAAGAGCATTGAAGAGGCACCTAGGAGATTCAGTCCCTTGTCTCAAGTATGAAACTAAATAGCAATAGGACTGTGATCTCTCTGGGCCTCTGTAAAACTGGGAAGCTGGTCCAGATGAGCTCAGAGGTCTCTTTCATTCTAAATGCCCATGACTACATGACCCATTCATACTTCAATGTGTCAGTGAATGTGTGGTCTTTTTCATCAATATAACTCTTGATCTGATCACACCTCCTTGTTGTCTGTAATCTAATTCATGCCCTTCCAGAAATCCTCTCTTGAGGATCTACTCAATGTACTGGAAACTTTCTTCAAAAAGCAGTCCTTAACCTTTATTTATTTATTTATTTTTGGTGGGGGACGTCAGGGTTTTTTTTTTTTTTGTAAGTCTGGTAAAGTCTATGAGGCTCTTCTTAGAATAATGTTTTTAAATGCACAAAATAAAATACATAAGATTAAAAGTAAGCCAGTTGTATCTTACATAAATAGGAAACAAATACATACATGTCTGAAGAGTACATTAATATACTTGTTACGTATAAATTAATATAGCATAGCTACATGTACTTTATTAACACATATATTATACATGTATAATCGCTTTTATTTTAATCCTTATGAAGTTTTTAAGGAATTATAAAGACAAGTTTATGGACCACAAATTAAGAACTCCTATGAAGATCTTCCAATACATTATTTCATGGAGAAAAGTAAAACACTGACCCTCCCTATATGTTTTTAGTCATTAAAATACATATTACATATTGGTGCATACTAATAGGGGTAAATGTTTTTGGCTTCTATATAGATACCTTGAAAGTAGAGACCATATTTCATTGATTTCAGTATCTTGAAAAACTAGCACAATGCCCTTCCTATAGTAACTCCTTAGTAAATGTTTTAGGGTCCAGATTGAATGAATGAAGTGGAAGTTGACATAAACAATCCGTCATTTGAATTTTTTGATACCAAGCATCCTTTTGATAATGCAAGTATCTTGAGGTCAGGTGTTGGGTTTTTTTTCCCCTTAAATAGCCTAACTACTTAGCAAGGCTTTTTAATAAAGTAGGTATCAACCAAATGCTTCTTTTCTTACACTGAATTATAGAAAGTATTGGTAATTACAAGTAACAGAGGCCATACTCAGAGTTGGATGTGCACACTGCTCTGTTGCTGAAAGACATGCCTTTATGCTTTTCTGAAGTGAACCCATCAAGGACTGGATCTTTAGGAAAAAAAACAAACACCCCTCTACCCTTGTTAGGATATAAGAAGAGTGAGGGAAAGGATTTCTCTTCACTTTCAGACCTGCACATTGGAGGGAGGAGGGAAAGCTTCTGTTCTTCCCTCTCCTTCAGATTCCTGGTAATAGAAGGGGAAAGATTTTTTTCCTTTAATTTCCTCACTCCCAACTCCAATAGTAATGGCACCTAGCAAATGAGCATATGACAATGACAATCAATATTTATTTGTCCAACCACACTTGAGTCCCTGACTACCTTCTTCTTTCTTTGTCCTCTGTCTTCTCTTCTACCTAAATTCACAACTAACAACCAGAAGTACTAAAACCAAACAAAAAAATAGACATTTTCAGCCTTAGCTACTTCATGGAGTTGGGAGATCATTCTTGAGTTTACATTGCTTCTCACATGAGAAAAATCTCCCCACCATCTGCAGCAGAATGAACTAATAAAGGCTAAACCCTGTCTCTTCTGTCCAAAAGATGAAGACATTTTGAGTTTCTTAGAGAGTGAAAGTCTGAAAGAAATCTCTGTCTAACAGTCCCCTAAAGTGACTTTATCTTTCAGGTACATTATAATAATGACAATGAATTATTATTTTATGCTTTAATGACAATGAATTTATTATTTTATGTAGAGATAATGATCCAGCTTGCTTATAAAAAAAGATTGTCTCCCTTCCTTTACAGGTCAGGCCCCTTTCAAGACCAGTTTAGTCCACATGACTCTAGCTAGAGCTTTTTATGGAGAGGAACTACCTGAAACATGGGTACATACATGTTTAGCAGTTGTGCTCATTGTTCGTTTCCTCTGATACTTCATTTCAGAAAGATGAGAAACATTAAATTCATTTTCACAGATTGATGTTTACAGACTGGTGTTTCAGCATTAATGACATTTTCTCACAATGAGGATCCCAAATCCTGGATTATGTGGTTACCCTCCTCCTCTCCTCCAATCCCCTCCTCTCTCTTTTCTCCTTCCCTTCACCGTATGAGCTCTCAGAATCAACCTGTGATTCAGAAATTTTAATAAGGTTAGCCTAGTTTAATTTGAGTGGATTTGAAACCTCTGTTGTCACAATCAAAGAAGCATTCACATTACCAAATTAACAGGGCATATTAGGAGAGTGGCCGACTACTGAAGTCCTTTGAACACTCAGCCATATGGGTATATCAAGACCAGATCAAACAGATCTGACAGTAATTAAGATAATAGGTACTCTCCCTGGTTTTCCCCAGTTTTATTTGAGCCTATTGGGTAACACATTGTGAGCATTTTGTACAGGATGTCAAAGGACACATACTGCAAATGGATTTGCATTATTGAGGCCATCGCACACTGTGCACCCTTTGGCAACATGGCAGCCACCCTCCTCCTGCCAGTCGCTATTCTCCCATGAGCCTTTAACACATGCCACCATAAAGACTCCACAGGTCAGTGGCTTGATAGCTTTGGTTTTCTTTATGCCAGATGGTTAGGATGCCACCATCTCCTCCTGGTGACATTTCACTTTGATATACTTTCAATTCTGAGGCATTTACTAAATAGGTAACTACAGCATGTATAATTTCCTCATTAAATCCAAAGACAAGGTCACTGTATGTTAAACGGAAGAAGCAGCTAGTTCACACGTGTTATCGGCATGAAAATATGAGTGCTAAGTTTGTGCATTGACCTTTCAATACCGTTCAGAATTAACTTCGCCAGACCCTGTCTAATGGTAACTATATCAAGACCTGCTTTACTACGGAAAAATAACAGAGTAAAGAGTGAAAATTTGTTTTCCAAAATGAGAGACATTCTTTGATATGTATATCTCCATAGCAAGATTAGGCTTTAGATCTGAATAAATATATCAATTAAGAAAAAAAATGAAGGTTCAACTGTGTCAGTTAAAGTTACCATATGAGCAGAAACTGCAAACTCTGATTCACTTATAGTGTTGATTTAATAAAGAAATGCCTGATGGAGACTGAAAATTGCTTGTTGGGGAATAAAAGAAGATCTCTAACAGATGAAGGGAAGATGAGCATGGATTTGTTGATAGAAAAGAAGCCTACCTGCCCAACAAGTACATGAATAGGTTGTCAGAATAACAAAAAGAGAAATGGGGCAAAAATTCTTTTTGAGCAAGAAGGCTTGTATCTACATGCAAAAGTATGGTGGGAAATTGAAACAATTATCTGGATAGTTAAAGCTCAAATTTATTTTCTTTTGATGAGCCTACATAATGAGGGTGGGAGTAAGTTGTGACTTTGAATTATATAGAGTATAGCTTTAATTTCCCTAACTGTGGACCTGGAAAGAGGTCAGAATGGACCTCTGGCAGACTTCATTTAATCCCCTGTTTTCTAAACACAAATGGCATCTAAGAACAAAAAGAGCCCATAGAGAAATGATAGTGTTTCATAAGCAAATGCACTAGTTCAAATGAAATCGGTATTTATCAAATTTCAATAGCCTTCATCCCAGTGTCTGTGTTTGGCCCAAGAGTCATACCAGATGCTCAGGTCCTTTAATGCCAAGAAACCTTCAGGATGAACATGTATGCTAGAATTTAATTGAAAATTAGACTTTCAATTATATCTAAAGTTATTCTGGCCTCCTAACATAACATTTCTTTGTAACATATACTTTTTTATATATTCAGCTTGGGGAAGAATTGAGAATGACATAATAGTCAGACTCTCAGTTAGAATTCAGGCAACAGAATATCTCTTCCTACAGAAGAAAGTTTATAGTACACTGCTAGAAGGGAAAGGATGGCCTTTTTGTATATTTTAGAGATGACCTGTGTTCTGAGTAGGATTGTTTTAATTTTTGAAGTAATGGGAACATTTATAGACACACACACACACACATGTTTGTCAGCTTTATGTTTCCTTTTGCTCCACTGGTCAGGAATAGAGAATTTAGAGATGACATGGGAATGAAGTTATAGCACCCATAGTTTTAGGCAATGGATAGAGCAGTAGGCCTGGAGCCAAGAAGATCTTAGTTTAAGTGCTGCCTCAAATATTTACTAGTTGTGATTTTTGGTAAGTCAATGAACCTCTGTCTGCCTCAGTTTCTTGAACTATAAAAATGGGACCATCATAGACATCAACCAGCCAACCTACCTACCTACCTACCTGCCTCACAAGGTTGTAGTGAAGATCCAAACACAAAAACAACATAGTATCTATTTAGAGCCTTCCTGAGGCAAACAATACACACATATAAATATATTATTGTTAAATATAAAATATATACAAATGAATTTATGACAGAAGGAACTAGAACTTGGGTGATCAGGACAGGTTTCTTGTAGAAGGTTGCATCTGAGATGTGCATTGAAGTTGGGCATATGGATTCTATGCAGCAGAAATGAATAGGGAGTACATTCCAGGCATGAGCAACATGTCTGAAAAGATGTAGAGATGGAGAAAAAGGCTGTTTGAAGAAAGTGGGATTTGAGATGAATAGGAATAGAAGTCATGGAAGTCAGGAAGGGCAGCTAGGTGGCACCATAGTGCACAGAGTGCCAGGCCTAGAGAGGAAGGCTTTTCTTGAGTTCAAATGTGACCTCAGATACTTACTAGCTATGTGACCATGAGCAAGTCACTTAACCCTGTATGCCTGAGTTTCCTCATCTATAAAATGAGCTAGAGAAGGAAATGGCAAACCATTCCAGTATCTTTGCTAAGGAAATCCCAAATAGGGTCACAAAGAGTCAGACAGGACTGAAGAAAGACTGAACAACAGCAGCAACAATGGAAGTCAGGAGGTAAAGGTGAGGAGGGAGTGCTTTAGAGGTATCAGTGATACCTATTTAAAAGCCAAGGAGTCAGGAGGTACTGTGTCATGTTCTGCATACAACAAGAGGATATATAGCTACATTTTAGAGTATGTAAAGGGAGGAGTAAGGTATAAGTAGACTAAAAAGACAGGAAAGCATCAGGTTTTGAAAGCTTTTAAATGCAAAAAAAAGAATACTTTATATTTGATCTTGGAAGTAACTGAAAGACACTTACATTTATTGAAATAGGGAAGGAAAGACTGACATGGTTAAATCTGCAATTTAGGAATATCTCTCTGGCTAGTGAAGGGAGTATAGCTTGCATATACTATACTTGTATATACTCTCACAAGGAGAGAGACTTGTGACAGGGAGATCAAAGAGAAGGCTGCTGTATTAGTCTAGGTGAGTAGTGTTTAAAAAAAAAACCTAAACCAGGGTGTTAACTGTGAGTGGAAAGAAGAAGACATAAAGGAGAAATTATTTGAAGGTAGAAATCATAAGACTTGACAAGAAGACACCAAAATTAAGCTTAGGTGACTGGGAGGAGAGCGGTACCTTGGACAGCAACAGGATTCTATGCAGGCTATTACAATATAAAGTCAGGAAGTCTAGACCTTTTTCTGTCATGGACCTTTTGGCTATCTGGTCAAACCTACAGATTTCTTCTCAGAAGAATGTTTTAAAGTACATAGCATAAAGTACATTGTATTACAAAGGAAATTTTATATATATATATATAATTATATATAAAAATTACATTATATATTATTTATAAATATATATTTTTGCCCTTCCTGACTAGAAATTATATATATTAATTATATATATATAATTATATTTTATATATAATTACATATATTATATATATATATATGTTTACAAAACTAGTGGACTCCATCTTAATCACAGAGATGTGATTACTCATAAACCACCTTAAATAATAAAATATTATATGGAATATGGAACTACTAGGATAAGAAGGGAGAAAGGAAAATAGATAGTAAAATTAGAAGCTAAGCTACAATGGGAGAGAGTCCAGGAAGGCCCAAGAGATTTGGAACCTCAGTTCTTGGGGTTAGACATCAATATAAGAAATGTGATATAGTGTATGTTGATTGAATTTGAGACCTTACAATTGGAGTCAGAAGACCTATGTTCAAATCTCCATTCCTCATTGAACTAGAAAAATCTCTTGCCCACCCTGGGACCCAGTATCCTTATCTGTAAAATGAAGCAGTAGGACTAATTCATCTTTAAACTTTAATCCAGCTCAAAACCTTTGATGTTATGAATCTACTTTATCCTAGAAAAGAGAAGAGCAGGGAAGATATAATCATCTTCATCGAGGTTTTGAAGACTTGTTCTTTGGAAGATGGATTAAATTTGTTCTGTATGGCCTCTTAGGGGAGGATTAAGAACAATAAGTGGAAGAGGCAGACTTTACCTAACCTATTGAGATTGGATCTGTGATTTCATTGACATAGGGAACTAATGGGTGAGGAGCTCCGTCGACCAGTACAGCTCTGCCATTTGTAGTCTTAGAGGGTTGTCTTGTTTACTGAGAGTTTAAATGTCTTTTTTGGAGTTACCCTGCCAATATAGGTCAGAGCTAATACTTGAATCCAGGTTTTCTTGACTTTAAGGTTAGTTCACTATGCACTGTCACACTCTCCCTATTTAGCCCATTAGTATCTTGATACATTTCTATCTCCTTGTTTTCCTGGCTTTTTGAAGTCCCAGCTAAAGTTCCACCTTCTACAATAAGCCACTCTTGATCCCCCTTAATGCTAGCTCCTTCCTCCTGTGATTATTTACTGTTGATCCTGCATATGCATTATTTGTACATAATTGTTTTTGTATTGTCTTCCCCATTTCACAGTGAGTTTCTTGAGACCAAGGACTATTTTGTGGAGTTTTGCTTTTGTAATATGTTTTTTTCCTTCCTTCCTTTTTATCCCTAGTGATTAGTGTAGTGTATGGGCCTTAATAAGTACTTAATAAATGCTTGTTGACTGAATAAAGAAAAACATCCTTAAAAGGAAAAAAAAACAGTTCAATAAGTATTCCACAGGAAGGCTCTATTCCATTTTGCATAAATCCTTTAACAATATTCAGTGGGCTCAAAGTATTAAGGGTCACAGAATCTCAGTGTTAGAATGAATCACAGAGGTCATCTAGCCCAACTTATACTTTACCCCCAAATACTTTCTAAAACATTATTGATAAAGTGGCCAAGAAATCTTTGCTTGAAAATCTCTAGGAAGTAACAATTCACTACCATGCAAAGCAAAACATCCTACTTTCGGACATCTCTAATATTGAGGAAGATTATTTTTTAAATTTATAATCTTCTTTGGAATGTCTTTCCATTATTGGAGGTAGCATGATACACTGGGAAAGTGCTGTATATCTGAGAAATAATGTATCTGGAGTACTTTATAAAATACAGGTTTATCTATGTATTTACATATGTGTATAATTTAAATAATAACCATTATTTCTTCAAATAAAATTTAAATACAAATACATATAACACATATAACACACATGTATATGTATTTGTATTTAAGTTTTATTTGAAGAAATAATGGTTATTATTTAAATACCTTGTATATGTACATCTTATGTGTCATGAAATAGGTTCTACTTTGATCTATGTTGACTATGTTTGTTGATTGACTCAATGATTGCTAATAAGCCAGAATAAGTCAGAATAAGGGTCAGGCTGCCCGGGGCATAAGATGTTTTTTTTTT
>CM053595.1:266998370-267032195 GCA_028646575.1 Pseudocheirus occidentalis | reverse complement strand
GCCTCTCCCGTCCTGCTCCTCACTCCTTGGCAGATGTGGGGGTGCTGGAGGCTGTAGAACCACTGCAGGCTGGCTGCGGGGCTCGGCTCAGCTCCTTCCCACCATCCCAGGCCTGGCCACGGTCTCGGATTCCGGCTGTTCCAGCCTCTGCTCCGGCGGCCTCGCTGAGCCCCTGCTGCCGAGCTGCCTTCAGCGAGAGCTGTGTTCTCTGGATTTTTGTGAGTCTGAGAATCCTAGACTTTCCTAGACTTTGTCTGGGCTCGTATTTTCTGGGTGTTTAGGGTGGCGGTGTGGGAGCTGCGGAACCTTGCTGCTTCTAGCCATCTTGGCTCCGCCCCCACTGTGTCTTTCTTGCATAAGATGTTTTGTGGGGAATAGGGGAGGTAGTCACAATGAGAATTTGCACCCTAGAACATCCTGTTCTCTGTGACCCAAAGAGATTTATTTCATGAAATCCTTTACCTCACAAGCAAAGTTCAAAGCACACAGTGATCATTCTCGAACAAGGGGCTCAGTCTTGAAACGTTGTCCTGGCTCTGTCTTGGGCACTGTGTTCTGGTTTATTTAATCATCCATTTAAGCAAGGGTTCACCATAAACTAGTTTTTGCATCTACTCTTGTTGGTTGGAATCTGCCTAAAATTGCCTGAGTTCATTATCCTGCTTTAATCAGTACAGTATAATGAACATACTTAAATCTCTTTGCTGATTGAAACTCTTACTTGATTCTAGGTCAGGATTCTAAATGCCAGGGTGATCCTTGAAGCTGATTGTTGCTGGAGGTGGAAAAGAGATAGGAGACTGGTCTCTTTGCAGTGACCTCTATACAGTCATTGTGGGGTTGTTGCTTTTTTAAAAATCCTGATAAAAGATTATTTTCCTGTGATTTATCCTTTTCGCTTAAAATTCAAGATGGGTAGGGTAAGAGTGAGATAGGTCAAATAACTCAACAACAAGGAAGCTTGCATAAACAGTTTAATAGCTTGTTCTTCATAATTTCAAATTATTTTCCACAGTAGTGAGAACCAATTCATGAGTCCATCGACAGTGTGTTAGTGAGATTCTCTTCCTACATCTCTTTCAATAATGTACAATTTTTATCATTTTTTCATCCCTTTACCCATTTCATTGACATGAGGGGAAACATCAGAGTTGTTTTAATTTGAATTATTCTTATTATATGTAACTTAAATTAGTTTTTCATTCAGTTGCTGTTGTTTTTCATATTGTCTTTGGAAAAACTGCTTGGTCATAGATGCCAACCACTTATTTACTGCTGAATGGCTCATCTATTCATGTGAATTCTCTCTGGCTTTAGACATCAGAATTTTTTCTGAGATATTTGATACAAAGATTTTACCCCAAGTTGACAAGATTTCTTCTTATTCTAACTGCATTGATTTTTAAGCACATTTTCCTTGCCTCTGCAGTATCTCTGTGAGTTAGTTATGGCAGCTAGTATTAGTTATTTATCCAGCTCTTGTTATGGTTCTCACTAGTGCTATAGGCTCAGGACTTTCTGATTGATATTCACTGAGAGCATGACTAATTTTCTCTCAATTAGCATTATTATTTTTTCCATTGGAAAAGGATTAATCTGTCTTAAGACAAATGGCAAATTCATTCTGTCTTCTGTTATGACAGACTGGACATAATTCACCAGATAAAATGTATCATTTATGACGTCTAGAATGATGTGCAGCAGATCATCTAAAGCCAGCTCTTTGATTCTTTCTGGTGTTTGACCTTTGGTTATTATTTATGAGACTTATTTTCTTCTCTGCAGTTTCCCCATCCCCTGCATCATCTGTCCTTTACATAAGGCTAATGAAAAGAAGGTTATGGTTTTATAATTGACTGAGACCTTAGGTTAGAAACACTGTTATACAAAAGGATTTAAGTTTTATAAGAAAAAAAGAGTAGGTATAATCCACATATTGTTACCCTGACTAGCAGTGGGGTAGATAGAGTGCTGGGCTTGGGGTCAAGAAGATCTGAATTTAAATCTCAATTCTGATCTATCTATCTATCATCTATCTATCTATCTATCTATCTATCTACACACATATGTATGCATGCATATATGTGTATGCATGTATATGTATCTATACAAATACATACATACATGCATACTTACATACGTACGTACATACATACATACATACATACACTACAGTGATATGTTTCCCCAGCTTGCAGGTAGGTTGTGACAGAACTACATTGCAAGGTGAAATCTACATGATCATGGGATTTAGAGTTTGCAGACTCCTTGGGAGCAAGAACTATCTTTTGCTTATTTCTGTATTCCCAGAGCTTAACGCACTGTCTGACACATATTGAGTGCTTAACAAATGTTTTGATTGATAGATGGAACCTAGAGAGTCCACCCTACCCACTCCTTTTACATATTGAGGAGCTGACACCGAAGGAGATCATGTAATTTTAGAGATCATGTGATTCCTTCAATTCTCTGAACCTCAGTCTCTTCATCTGTAAAGTGTCGATGATAACACTCGCTCTATTTTGTAAGGCTACTAGAAGGAAAGTGGGTGTTTAAACATTGTAAAAACAAACAATGAGTTATGGTTGTTGTTATTGTTTTTTTCATGCAACATAAAGTCCAAACTTCTGCCTGGCTTTCAAGATTAGATAATATATTCATAATAAAGGCCAGATACATATATAAACATTAAATGATTTCCCAAGGTCACACATCTAGTAAATATCTAGGACAGAATTTGAACTCAGATCTTCTTAACCCCAGTGCCAGCACTATTATTTTTTCCTGGTGACTTATATGCAAATAATTCTGGAAACCTTAAAGCACTTTTATTATTAATAACAATAACATTGTTAAGACAAAATAAACTCCATCAGACTATTATAAGGTCAGCCTGAGATCAGACCAGCACTCATTCCCTAAACCTCTGATTTATCAGTACTAAAATGGAGGCATAATTTCTTTCAGGATTAACTCTGAGGAACAGAATTCAATGCCCCTAACTATACAATGCAACCCCCAGACCCTACTCTAATTGTCTCAGTTCAGTTTTTATGTACCACACAAACTACCTCCATAACATTTTTTCACATAGTGTGATCCCTTTGTGCAATCAATTAAAGGTATTAGGCAGAGCTCAGATCGTATTAAAATTGCAAAGGAAAATAAAGTGAAAGATTGTCTTTCTCAAATTCCTGGTGGAGAAAAAAAAAAGACAGATTATTCACTCAGTCAACTAGCAATTATTTAATGTCTTATATGTGCCGAGCATTATGCTAAGTGCTAGATTCAGGTTCAGGTTCTCATTCTTTATGAAATTATGTTATGGGAAAATTATGTGGTGTTGATGGTTTGAATTCATAGGTGGAGGTGTTATCACACTTAATATGAAAGAGAAATCTAAATTTTGCGTAAAATACAGACTCTACCTCAGGAAGCAGCAATATAACTAGAAAAGCTGGATTAAAAAAAATCCGACAGCAGAATAAATAATCTCAGTTACTATATACTCTAGATTTAAGGTTTAT
Organism: Pseudocheirus occidentalis; assembly: GCA_028646575.1. Lineage (NCBI taxonomy): Eukaryota > Metazoa > Chordata > Mammalia > Diprotodontia > Pseudocheiridae > Pseudocheirus > Pseudocheirus occidentalis. The sequence continues at coordinate 267,028,668 of CM053595.1, read as the reverse complement.
GTAGTTTTTATTTCCAGTGTTTGTTTTGAAACTCCATGAAGTCTGAATAGAACCAATCTTGGATTCTGAAATACATATTTTTGAAACTGTTGCTACAATTGACCGTATTTTGTTACCAGTGAGGAAAATTTTCCATTTTCAAGTGAAACAAAAATGGATCTCAGGGGGATCATAGGATACAATTAGGGGCAAATAGAATGAGTCAAAGCCAAAGTTTTGTCAAAGTTGAGGATTCTTTAAGAGTCCCTAGACCACTGAGGGCAAGTATTGTGCACACCTTGATGACCTAAGAGAATAGTGAAGAGCTCAGAAGGTGGTGCCAATGATGTGGCTGGAATTGACTTTGTCTTCTAGTCATCATTATTCAGTCTTTTGGTGTTCTCTTTGTCTATAATCTCAGGCAGGTCCCTGTATAGTCCACTGGATGAGCCTTTCCCTTGGACACACACAACAAAGATGCACACAAACACACACAGGGGAGTCACCCATATAACCAGATTCTCCAGAACTGTGACAAGCTGCCCCCCCCAACAAAAACAAAAACACTAAACAAGAAGAAAAAAAAGCCAAAATAAAAGGAAAAGAAAAGGAAAAAGAAAAAAAAACAATGCCCACATTTAGTTCATTACCTGATTTTTAAAAATGCTCAATTTAACCCCAGTAATAAGGACTGCAATAAGCCAGCCAGACAATGGTCCAGGGCTTCAGGCTCTCCCTGATTTTAACTACTGTTTATGGGAAGTCTTGAAGAGGGAGAGAGGGTGATGTCCTGATTAGGGACATCTGCAACAGCTGCTGCCATCCTCCCCCATAGATCAACTGACCTGCCTTCTTGACTATGCTAACCAACTCTTTGGAATGGAATTTACGGAATGTGCAGGGAGTTGAAGGTCCATGCATGAATACATCCCTGCCTATCACTCTTTCCAGTAGTCACCCCAGACCATCTCATATATAACCTTGAAGGGGAGGAGAGAACAAGATAGATGATGCCTGAAATAGCTGTCATTCTATCTTGAAGAAAATCATGCCAAACTGCAAATCTTCAATATGAAGCCTGGTTCAACTAAGTATGAAACTATCCAAATTAAGTAGATTGTCTGAGGGTTTTGTGCATTTACAGCCTTCAGCATCTGAAAGCAGTTTCCCCGGAAAGTCTGACTACTTAAAATTCAAGCACTATGCAACTAAGAAACTCCAAAAAGCGGTAATGAACCATAAATTATTGCCGTTAGATATTTAATACTCAATCAGTATGTGCTCTCTCATGCATATCCCACTGGCATTGCATTCATTCTGACAGTGTGGTACTGGTTCAATTACTTTGCTCATTTACAATAAAAGATTAATGAAAAGAGGTATATTTTAGTTCACAGAGATTAATTGCATCCCTTACTTTTCCTACACTCGAAATATTCAACCCATAATCCTGATAGCTTTTTCGTCAACAAGTACATGGAAAATTAATAGACTTTCTTCTGCTGGAAACCTCAGAGGGTTTTCAGATACAAACATCCAGGGAAAACCAGACCGAAAGTTGGCTCTGGGCTGGAAATGAATTAATTTACCTGCTCCTTTAAATTTGCTCTGGTGACACTCTGAATTAGCCAGTATAAAGATGCCTACACCATAAGCACTTTAAACCAGCATATTTCCTGGCTGGTATTTGCAAAGCTAATTCCCTTCTGAGGTCTAATTCTGCCAGATAGGTACAGCCACGCTTGGTAGACATTCCAAACATTCGAAGAGATGTTGACTGTTAAACATTTCACAGCTTCTCTATGGAGAAAAATAGATGCCAAGTTTACTAGTACATTTATTTTGAATCTTTGTGAGCATAGAGTTATTTACTCTGGGGAGCTCTACTTTTCACATTTCAAAGGGCCTTCTTCACCAGTGAAAGATTTTGGAGTTGCCTCAAACTCTATGGATATGTTTATAGTCTTTATCATACTGAAGACAAACAACTTAGGAGCCAAGAAGATGACAACCATCATGTTACAAAGGTAGCAGGGTACCTGATGTAGAGAGTACCAGACTAAGGTTTAGGAAACCTCTGTGATCTTGAATAAATAACTTAGCCTTCCTGGGTTTATTTTTCCTCATCTGTAAATGGAATGTTTTCCACCAATGTCCTTTTCTTTTTGGTGGGGAGGGCAGGTAGAGGCAGTCAGGGTTAAGTTACTTGCCCAGGGTCACACAGCTAGTAGATGTCTGAATCAAGATTTGAATTCATGTCCTTCTAACTCGGGGGCTGGTGCTCCATTGCACTACCTAGCTGCCTCACTAATGTCCTTTTCTGATACCTTGTTTGATCATGGAGATCACAGTAGGCTCCAGAAGACTATACCAAAAGAATTGCAAACTCTTACAGGTCTGATGAAAAAGAACAAAAAAAAATTGGTGTCTGAAGAGCTAGATTCAAGTTCTAGGCTTCTCACTTAATACCTGTGTGACTTTGAGGAGGGCACTTAATTCCTATGGGCCTCAGTTTCCTTTTCTGGAAGATAAAGAGTTTGGATCAGACATCTCCGAGGTTCCTTCTAATTTGAAATCTATAATGCTATCTATGATCGTGGGATATAGTTTAATCCCCTCATTTTATAACTGAAGGAACAATCCCAAAGAGGGAATTACTTATTCATGACAAAAGAGTAAACAGCAGATAAAGGTTTGAAACTAGGTGCTCTGAACCAAGGTTTTGGCCATTACTACACAACACTAAGCTATGAACCTAGTAGAGCTTCATGTGCAGGGCTGGGATGGTCTATCTCCAGAGGGTCAACATACCTAAATTGGAAGAGATTCATCACCAGAGAATTGGTTACTGAGTAACAAAGTATTTCATGTACCGCAAATTACAAAGAAGTGGTCTACCAAGGCATATAAGATTTTTGCTTAGCATTGGTGGAAAGTGTACCTCTAGTGATGGATTCTTTAAATATTGAAGAATATAATAGCACTTGGGCAGCTAGGTGGCACAATGTACAGAGTGCTGGGCCTGAAGTCAGGAAGACTCATCTTCCTGAGTTCAAATCCGGTCTCAGATACTTACTAGCTTGGTGACCCGGGGCAAGTCACTTAACCCTCTTTGCCTCAGTTCCTCATCTGTAAAATGAACTAAAAGAGGAAATGGCAAACCACTCTAGTATCTTTGCCAAAAATGCCTAAATGGGGTCCATGAAGAGTTGGATATGACTGAAGCAACTGAACCACAACAATTGAGTGATAGCACTTACACTTCTGTGATGAGGACATGTAATGATTATTGTGAAAGACCTGTGAAAAAGGTAAATTTCCTACAAGTTGTTCCTCACATTAGCAATGTATTTATTCTATCTCTTCCTCATAGGACTGCTATCTTCTTTTAAAACACGTTTCATATGCACATTCTATAGGAGGATTTTTCCCAGGGAACTCTACTTATCAATTTCCCACTAGAAATTATTTCATATTTTGTTTATGCTTTGTATTTTCTTTTTTTTTTTTTGCTTTTTGGAGGGCAGTTGGGGTTAAGTGACTTGCCCAAGGTCACATGGCTAGTTTTTGTGTTAAGTGTCTGAGGTCAGATTTGAACTCAGGTACTCCTGATTTCAGGGCCGGTGCTCTATTCACTGCGCCACCTAGCCGCCCCTATGCTTTCTATTTTCTATTCTTCGTGGGTTAGGATGCTAATACACCTAAGTCAGCTGGAGTTAACACCCAGTTCTCCAACACACTCAAGCACACTCTCCTACACCACTAAACAGAACTGTTGTGAGCTAGATCAATGTGGAACTGATTCAAGGAAGTCTGAGTTAATTTCCTCCAGGTTTGATTGCCCTGAGACCCCCTTGTGGTCAGTTTTGGCAAGGAGTATATAAGGATTACTCTGTAGTTTCCAGACTAGTTACAATTCCTGTGGATTCAAGGGTAGCTCTAATATCTAGCTCCATGCTGGGCTTGACTACTGCTCAGTTGTACCACGCTGGCTTTTTAGCATTGCTGCAGAGCTCTGATAGGTGGGTTACTTATCTACTGAATGGCTGGTGAACTTGGTGGGGAAGGGCCAGGCAAGTTGCTCAAGACACAGTATCTCTGCTGGAAGAATCAATTCAATGAATTCTGTGGGATTGCTCTTCAGTGGTCAGTTGTCACCTCTCACCTCCCTAAGGCTGTAGCTTTGACTATATCTTACAATGTTCTCCTTATCTATTGTTAGAGCACTCTTTTTGGCCAGTAGTTTATACTTTTTCAACTACAGTAATAACCATTACCCTATTTTTGGCAAGAAGCATTGCCTCTTTGTTTTTCCCTTTATGCCGTGTCATGGGCCGCTTGGGTACACACTTGGGCCACCCAAGTATGAGTGAAGATGTGAGAGAGAATTAACCAGGCAGGTAGTTCCTAGGAAAGAACTCTGATTTAATGATGATTTGAACAAGGTTTTTAAAGATCCAAAAGACAAAGATTCTAGCACTCTTATCCCAATCATATCCTGGAATTTTATTATCAATATAATTGTCATAACCTGGAAGTAGCTCAGATAAGATACGACTTTGTTATCAAGGCCCCAGGAAGTCATGGGGAAAGACAGTTGACTTTTATCAAAATGTATTTAGAGGACAAAGGATGCCCCAAGAGCAGGTTTCAAAGCTGCAATCTCAAAGACATCTGCATAGAAACTGAGCCCCAAGAATATTTTGGCCTACAACAAAACCCTTAAATCAAATTTGTCACCTCCAAATAGGAAGCTGTCTAGCCTCTCCTGTTTGATAAACTTTCTTGGATTGGGACCAGCTCCCTAAGTCAGGGACTCTTCCCTGGCTTTTGGTGAATGTTTTCTATCTTCATCTTTACCTCCTGGCTTCCTTCAAGTCCTAACCTAAACCTCACCTTCCACAGGATACTTTTCTGAATTTCTCTTCATTTCTGGTGCCTTCCCTGTTTTGACTATTTCCTATTTATCCTGTACATAGCTTTTTATACAGTTGTTTACTTGTCTTCTGGGTTAGACTGTGAGCTCCTCACAGGCAGGGCTGTTTTTTGCCTTTCTCTGTATCCCTACGATTTACTTAGCACAGTGTCTGGAACATAGTAGGCATTTAATAAATGTTTTCTTGGTTGACTGATGATCAGTCTTGGTTCAGCCAATAACACTTCTCTTCTTGGACTCTTTTTAGAGTGCTGTGCAGATAAATGGCTAAGTACAAATGTATGAATGCAGTCTGTACCCTAGAGAAAAGCTTATTGTCTGGCATGCCTCTTCATATTCAATTGAGCTATTCAAGCTTGTCTAAGGGGTAGAATATTTATTTTGCATCTGAAGACCTTCTCCTTTACACTTCACTATCTGCCTTTCCCCTTTTATATCTTTAGTTTTACTGAAGTATTACTAGGACACATCTTCATATCTATAATTTGTTTTTGCAATTAACAAAAAATAAAATGGAGCAAGGTAATATCTATACAATCCCCCAAATAATTAGATGTGACTTGTTATTTGAATATGGCTAAATAATTAGTATCATTCTGAGTTTCTATGATTATGAAGTCCTATACTTGTAAGGTGAAAAATGTTTGTTCTCCAAATTTATGTAATCTCTTGTCTGGTGTAGATGGTACCCAGTGTATGTTTTACTCTAGTAGTGAGTATTGGAGAAATTTCCATCTGCCTTGTTTGGATATTGCCTAGCGAGTACATGACAGAAGCAGATATCACTGATGCATCTCTTTTTCCAGAAAGCTGCCTAGAAACAGTGACCATGGAACAGGTGTTTTTATGTTTGTTTCTGTGTTCAAGGCACTTTTCTTAACATCAGGAAAAAAAAAGCAACAACTTGTGGCTCCCTAATGTTTTTATTTATTTGTTTTTACAAGTAATGACTATACTTAGATTTCATATAGAACTCATTATTATAGGAATATCCTTTCTAGCTTAACACCCACCCACACCTGTGTGAAGAGTGTGTATTTTAACAGGGGGTATTCAATTGTATTTCTTATCTTTCTATTTACCTGCCATTGGTTATATAATTAACCAGCTGTGTAACCTGAGGGAGTCTCTGAATCTCTCTGAGTCTGTTATTTTAATCAGTAACATGAGGGGGTTGGGCTGGATGAAAATTTTACATTTTTATAGTGCTTTAAGATAGTGAAAAAATTATTATTTCCACTCTATAGACAAGGTGGATGAGACCCAAGTTAAAAGATTTGCTCTTCATCACAGGGCAGGTAAGGAGAATTCAAAGTTAAGTTCCCTGATTCTAAATTCACATTCCCTCTTTCATTCTCCTCTCTACCTTTTAAATAAATAATATTTATTTATTATATTATAATTATAACTATATATAAATTATAATTATAATATTTAAATAAATAAAAAAACTTCTAGGTTTCTTTTGGTTCAAAATATAGGAAACTATCATATCATAAAGGTTATTGTGGAACTTAGACTTTAAAGGTCTTTTTGAAATCTAATCCAACTGTCTCTTTTTACAAATAAGACAACAGAAATAGAGTTCCTTCCTCCAATGCTACTACTGAATAAATAGAAAAAATGCAGCATGTAAACTTAGGTCCTTGGACTCCAAATCTAGCCTTCTTTACACTGTTTTATGCTCCCCCTTAATTTCTTATATTCAGCCAGAATCTGTCTCTTTTATCAGAATCTGTAACTTTTATCCTTTGGTCTCTGATCTCTTGTCTATAGTGCTCAGAAAAAGTATAATCCCTCTACTGCCATATTTCTGATAAGCCTTCAAATGTTTGAATAATTACCATGATAATTATAAATTAATACAATAATTGCTATTAATTTTGTCTTTGTATATAGCCCCTAAATCAATGCAGATTTTAAAACCCCCAGAAACTGAGAATTGCTCTAGGAGAAAAAAAACTAATCCATTTAAATTGTTTTAGGAAGATTCTGAAGATCACCTGGCAGGAAAAGATACTAAACATTGAGGTTCTTTCTCAAGCTAAACTGCCAAGCATTCAAATTCTGCTTTGGAGAGCACAGCTTCAGTGGGCTGACCACATTGTTCAAATGCAAAACAGATGCTTGTCAAAAAGACTATTTTTATGGAGAACTCACATAGGGCAGGCATTCACATGGTGGTCAGAAGAAGCAATACAAGGACACTTTCAAAATCTTTCTTAAGAAGTTTAGAACTGATTGTGTGACATGGGAGACACTGGCATAGGATTGCTCAGCATGGCGTGGCCACATCAGAGAAGGTGCTGTGCTCTATGAGCAAAGCTAAATTGAAACAGCTCAAAAGAAATGCAGGATGCAAAAATTTAGAGAATCTACTCCAGGTGTTCCCATGGAGTATTTGTGCCAGACCTACGGTTGAGCATTCCTAGCTCATATTAGTCTGCAATGCAAGCATAGAAGTAGTTCACACCTTGTTTCAATTCGAGTTTCTTTTGAGCCTTGTATCAAGTCTGTTAATAAATAGAATGTGTGAACCCCATGACTTGTGAACCTTAGATCTCCTGGGAGGAGCTAATGACCATATATAGGGAGAACCCCAGGATACAGAAAGTAGAACTGAAAGGAGGGCTCTTGTGGTGGTAGAGTCAAGAAGGAGAAAACTTGTGATATCCTGGCACTCTCTTTGTCTGTTCTGTCTATGTTGTTTTTTGTAAGACTGTGTACAGAAGCCCTAGGACCTTACTGGAAGCCCTAAAAGAGGATTTTCTGATTGCATGTTTACAGAAGTCCTGGAGGCAGGTTTTGGAGGTCCTGGGACTTTATTTGTGCTGAGCTCTTGGACCTTGTTTGTGGGTCTGTGTAGATTTCTATGTTGATGATTTGTGTTGAGTTCTCAGACCTTGTTGGTGGGTCTGACTTGATTTCGTAGGCAGATAGTGAATTGATGATGGTGCTGGCAATGTGTGTGAATATTATTGTGGTTCTGTTAAACTTTGTCTTCCCAGAAACAGGAATTGTGAAGGACTTGAGGTGGACTGGGCACTGTGAGCTTCAATATGGAATGGGAACCAGATGAAGAACTGGACAAGGAGCTAGACAAGGAACTGGGAGCTGCCTGCCTTTGAATCCAGGTAACAATTGGATTTGGGACCATGAAAGAGGAACAATGGAAGCTGAGAGACAGACTCAAGTTAAGCTGAAAGAAGACTTTATTGGATACTGTGTACTGACTGAGAAGATTATGAATTACTGTGATCTAGGGGTGGAGAACTTTGACTTTTGTATTCTGTGATCAAATTAAGGATTTTGTGATTGACTAAATGAAGGTACTTTGTTGAAAACTATGTGGCCACTTTGGTGAAAACTATGTGGCCATTTAAGTGATGAGTTGTTGTGAATGCTTTATTTTGATTTCTGTGATAAGTTGTAATATATGAATGCTGTACCTTGATTTTCTGTGAAAGTTTTGCCCTGATTTGTTATTGAATAGTGTTCATTATACTATGTAATCAGAATGTTGAAAGCTGTTCACATGAGCATTCTTCTGGAAAAATACTTATGTGTGGCATTATGTGGTCTGATAAGCCACAGTCAGACACACTGAAACTTGACTCTAGCATAGTTATGTCATTTTGGTCCTCTTCAAGAAAGAACAATAGCCAACCAGAAGATTCCGTATTTTTTCTAGAAGCAACAGGGAACTTCTCATAAAATTACTTCTTCTAGCTTCAAGTTATTTTGTAGTAACAATACAAATAATGAAAACTCACATTTTAAAGTTCTTCTGTGTTTGTTTTTACCTTTCCTTTACAACATATCTCTGACTTGGGTGGTACCAAGAATTAAGTCAATTTACAAGCGATGAAATTGAAGCTTAGAAAGATTAACTAACTTGACCATGGTCAAATGATTAATTTGTGTTTTGATCCAGGACTCAAACCCAAGTTGAAACAAGACCTTGTATCACTGATTCTGGCTGGTTTAGTCCATTAATAATCTGTATAATATGGTTCATCTGCTTTGAGCATGTTACATCCCAGGTTTCTTTCCCAATAGGAATGTCTAAGAATACTTTTGGCTGAGTCATAAGTACCTTTGATTTCAAGATCTTGTCAATGATCTCATGAAGTTTTTGGCTTGATTTCCTGGCACCTTTACCTCAGGTTCTCAGAAACTCCAACTATGAGGGAAATTGTAATGTTGTGACCTGTCTTTCACTGCATTGCTATTTCTTTTACAAATCGAAGTTCTTTTATAGTGTTCCCTTATCTGTCACTGGCCAGTGAACTAGAATGTCCATTTGGTCACTTAATAAGTTTTGTAATAAGGGCTATTGGCCAACCATTCCTATCACTGGTTTAAGGAGAATCTTTCTGTTATGGGAAACTGAAGATCTTCCTTGCCCTTAGGCCCTTTGATAGGCTTCAGTGGCTCTGAGAATCTTCCCTGATTTGAACGTATACTCTGCCCCCCTAATAGGCTGAATGTGGTCGCATGGAGCCTGTGGTGGGAGGCTTTTTTTTTAATGCCTGTGCCTTGCTGCTTTGTGATTAGACAGTGGGTCAAGAGGGCTGCAACATTCTCTGATCCAGGAGAAGGCTATATATATGCCCTGATGTGAGGTTTTGCTTTGGGGATCATTTTGAGAAGAGTTGTGTTCTTTGACCAGATGAGACTCTGGGAAGCCGTTGAGATGCCTGGCTTTGAAAAACCCAGATGTTGGTGCTTCCCTCTCTGGTAACTGAATAGGTATGGAAGTAATGGTCAGATGGCTGGAAGCCTGTCTGCTGATCTGTTTCTTTGTCTGCTTGTAACTTGTATTTGTAACTTCTGTTTGTATTCTGTTTGCATTCTCTGAAGTTCAGGGTGCTAACTTTTTCCCCCTGAACTAGGTAAATGATATATGTTTGATTGATTAAAGTAAGAATTTTTAACCCATTTTGAGTTGCTTTCCTTTAGAAAAGCAGATCTAAGGACCTGTGCTAGCAGCCACCCTGGATATGCTAGGGTGCTTGCTGATACACTTTTCAATAGAAATTGTTTACAATTAATGCTTCATATTCAGACATGATTCCAGCAATTATTTAGGTAACTCTCTATTATCTAGCTTAAAAAACCCCAACAAAACAAAATATTAGAATCCATTTCTCCAGAATGCTTAGGCATTTAAGAGAAAATCCCAAATCCCTCTGCATGTTGAAAACACATTGGACAAATGGGTTTTAAATGTATAAATACAGTAAGTTGAGCACGAGGATGACTACAGTAAGTTGAGTATTTAGAGCTGGTGTCAAGCAACACCAGTTTACAGAGTAAACCCTGCTGGGAAAGTTATTCATTATTTAAATACGTATTTCCATTCTTACTCTTTAAAAAGGAACATGGGCTGATGTTTACCCAGTCATCTCCCTCCTGCTGCAGTTTCTGAATAATTTTTCCCCCCTTTTCTTTGCCAGCTTCCTTGCTACCCTGGGTAAACTTTTTCACTGAGGCTTTGCTTCCCTGATTCATAGTCGTTCGTCTAGTCTTCTATTTCTGAAGGGTCCCTAGGTATGTACTGCTTTACTCCCAAGTCTACTCTCTGAACTTTCCCTCTTTCAGCTAGGGAATCTAAGTAGCATAGTTCATAGAATGCCAGGCTTAGAGTTAGAATAGACCTGAGTTCAAAATCCAGCCACAGACAGTTACTGACTATGTGACCTGGAAAAATCATTTAACTTCTGTTTGCTTCAGTTTCTTCAACTGTCAAATGAAGATAATAATAGTACCTACCTTTTAGCACAGAGTAGGCACCATATTAATAAGTGTTAGCTATTTTTATCCTCCTTGCCACTTTGGAGACATATTAGCCCACCAACGTTCTCCTCCCCTGATTGGTAATTGTCTACCTCCCCCCCCCCCCGTTCATATGTTGCCTTCCATCATTAGAATGCAAGCACCTTGAGGTTAGGGACTGTCTTGCTTATATTTGTATTCCCAACACTTAGCACAGTGTCTGGCATATAGAAAATGCTTAGTAAATGTTCTTCCTCTTCCTGTCCCTTTTCTTCTCTGTCTGTATTTCTCTCTGCTTCTCTCTATCTTTGTCTCTCACGTTTGAAAGGGAGAAGATATCAGAGAGGGGGGGGGGAGAAAAAAAATGGAAACTAAGTATATGTCCTTAAGTTGAGGAATGACTGGACAATTGCATCATATGGATATAATGAAGTAATACTGTGTTGTAAGAAATGAGGAAAAAAGATGATTTTAAGGAAAGATGGAAAAACTTATATGAACTGCTACATACTGAAATGAGACAGACCAGACAGATTATACTATGACATCAATATTATAAAATGACCAATGCAGAGGACTTTTGTAAATTGATGAAGAATGAAAAGAACAGAATGAGAAGAGTTTGTGCAGTAATAACATTATACAACTCTACAACTTTTAAATCTGTAAGATCTTTGTTTGACACAATGACCATCCATAATTCTAGAGGAGTGATTATGAAGTATGTTATTTGCCTCTGAACAGAGAGAGATATTGGACTCAGGCTATAGATTGAGACATAGATCTTTGGCAGGGCAATGAGGGAATTTGTTTTGCTTGAATAAGCATATTTATTACAAGGATTTCTTTTTATTTTCATTGGAGTAGAAATGGGAGGAAAATAGATTTCTTTAAATTAAAAAATAAAATTTAATTTAAAAAGTAACATTTAGCAATAATTGCTGTACTGCTTTTAAAATATTTCCTTTTTAAAATTAAATTGCTTCCCAATTTTAAAAATAATGTTACTTCTTTTATATAGTTATCTATGTGAGTGAAAGGACTTTTTCAAATAAGTTTCAAACTGGGAGCAGTATATAGAAAGAGAAACAGATGTTGATTTAGGAAATATAAAGAATTCACTAAGATCTTACTATATCACTGGCATTCTGTTAAACACCTACAGTACAAATACAAAGGTCCCTGCCCTCAACTAGTTTACATTTTCATAGTAAGAGACAACAGACATATGAGAGTGGTGGCTACAGAAGAGTGCTTTCCTTTGGAAAGTCATAGGATTGGTGAGTGGAGCCCAAGGATAGTCCTTTGTCATGTTCTTTCCAAAAAAAAAAAAAAAGAAACAGTGATTGCTACTATTTCCAAAGAAATATACTGGTGGAAAGCTGGGGCTTGAGGGAAGTATACAAAATTTATGGACAAGAAAATGCCTAGAGGGAAGGGAGGAAGGGGGATCTGGGACATGCTGGACTTAGTAGGCTTTTATCCACAAGTATGGCCAGGCCCCATGGCAGGAGTTCTGGAAGTCCAGTGGATTAGTACCAAAACATGATATTTAGATGCACTATTTAGAGGGTTTAGAGGGTTCATAGTATTATGGAAGAAAGACGGCCAAGGGGGAGCATAGTCAGACTGTCTGGGTTCTGGCTAGATGTAATGAGGTCTTACAAATCAGTACAGAACATGTTCAACGTAGAAGTTCCACAACTGAGGAGCTTAGTTCCTCCAGGGCATGGTTGGTCTCTAGAGGTACTGATATCAACATGCAGCAGCAGCAGTAGCATGATTGTGATGGCAGAGAAGTAACCAAAATAACAGATTCAAATTCTGGCTCTGCTTGTGATCCGTTGCTGTTCAATCATTCAGTCATGTCTGACTCTTCATGATTCTGTGGACAATAGTGTGCCAGGCACTCCTATCTTCCATTATCTCCCAGTCTGTGTACAAGTTCATGTCCATTGCTTCAATGACACTGTCATCCATCTAATCCTCTGTTGTCCTCTTCTTTTGTCTTTCAATCTTGCACAAAATCAGGGATTTTCCCAATGAGTCTTGTCTTCTCATTATGTGGCCAAAGTATTTAACCTTTAGCCTCAATATTTGACCTATCAAATAAAAGTCTGCACTAATTTTCTTAATTATTGACTAATTTGATCTCCTTGTTCTTCGAGGGATTATCAAGGGTCTTCACCACCACAATTCAAAAGCTTTTATTCTAAGAGTTCAGTTTTACTTATAGACCAGCTCTTATAGACATACTTTGCTACTTAAAAAAAAAAAAGATATAGCTTTGACTATAAGGGCCTTTGTCGGCAAAATGATGTCTTTTCTTTTTAGTATGCTGTCCAGATTTGCCATAGCTTTCCCTCCAATGAGCAAGCGTCTTTTAATTTCATGACTGCAGTCTCTATCTTCAGTGATCTTTGAGCCCAAGAATATAAAATCTGACAGTGCTTCCATTTCTTCTCCTTCTATTTGCCAGGAATTGATGTGACCAGTTGCCAAGATCTTAGTTTTTTTGATGTTAAGCTTCAAGCCAGCTTTTACACTCTCCTCTTTCTCCCTCATCAAGAGGCATCTTAATTCTTCTTCACTTTCTGCCATCAGACTGGTATCAGCTGCATAATGTCAGATGGTTGATATTTCTCCCAGCAACTGTAATTCTGGCTTTTGATTCATCCAGCCTGGCACTTTGCATGGTGTTTTCTCCATATAAACTAAACCCATAAAGTATACAGTATACAGCTTTATTGTTTCATGCTCAGTTCTAATTGTTGTTTTTTGACTTGCATATAGGTTCCTCAGGAGATTAGTAAAATGATCTCTTACTTCCATTTCTTTGAGGACTTGCCACATTTTGTTGTGATCCACACAGTCAAAAGATGTTAGTGTAGTCAATGAAGTGGAAGTAGATTTTCTTTTTTTTGGAATTTCCTTGCTTTCTCCGTAGTCCAGTAAACGTTAGCCCTTGAGTCTCTAGTTCTTTTGCCTCTTTGAAAACCAGTCTGCTTTTCTCATAATTCTTGGTCAATATATTGCTGAAACCTAGATTGCAGAATCTTAAGTATAAACTTTCTGGCAAGTAAATTGAATGTAATTGTTTGGTAATTTGAACATTCTTTGGCTTTGCCCTTTTTACAGATTAGGATGGAAATTGGTATTTTCCAATCAGTGGATGTTGTTGAGTTTTCCAGGTTTGCTGGGATATTGACTAGCACTTTAATTAACGGCATCATCTTTAGGATTTTACATGGATCAACTGAAATGACATCACCTCTACTAACCTTAGTGTTAGCAATGTTTCCTAAGGCCCATTGGTCTTCATTCTTCAGGATGTCTGGCTTTAGGTCAGTAACCACACCATAGTTATTGGTAATGTTAAGATTTTTCTTGTATAGTGTTTTTTTAGTATTCTTGTCACCTTTTCTTAAACCCTTCTACCCCTGCTAAGTCCCTGCCTTTTTTACTCTTATCATGCCCATTTTTGAATGATGCATTCCCTTGATATCTCTAGTTTTTTGAAGAGATCTCTTGTCTTTCCCATTCTATGTTTTTTTTCCTACTTCTTTTCATTGTTCTTTTAGAAAACAACATTCACCTTGCTATACTCTGGAATTCTAAATTCAGTTAAGTATATCTTTCCTTTTCTCCTTTACCTTTTGCTTTCTTCTTCCCTTGGATACTTGTAAGGCCTCATCAGAGATCAATTATTCTTTGGGATTTTTTTTTGTTTGTTTCTGTCTCCTATACAATACTTTAAACTTCTGTCCATAGTTCTTTTGTTACTCTATCTACCACATCTAATTCCTTAAATCTATTCATCACGTCAACTTCATATTTATAAGGTCATACCTATATGGTCTGATGATTTTCCCTACTTTCTTTAATTTGTCTGAATTTTGCAGTAAGAAACTTATTATCTAAACTACAGTTAGCTCCTGGTCTTATTTTAACTGACTAAATAGAACTCCCCTTTTGGCTACAAAGTATATACTCAATCTGACTTTTGCACTTTCTATCTGGTGATGTCCACATGTATAGTCACCTTTGGGGTTGTTGAAAAAGAGTATTTCCTATGACCAGTGAGTTATCTTAACAAAACTCTATTAATCTCTTCCATGCTTCATTTTGTACTCCAAAGCCAAACTTACCTACTATTCCAATTATCTTTTGATTTCCTACTTTAGCATTCCAGTCTCCTCTGACGAATGTGACATCACTTTGGGGGTGGTTATTATTTCTAAAAGATGCAGGTCTTCACAGAACTGATCAGCTTTGGCCTCTTCAAGATCGGTGGTTGTAGTATAGACTTGTGTCACCATGATGTTGAATGATTTCCCTTGTATTCAAACAGATATCATTCTGCCATTTTTTAAGAATATACCTCAGAACTACTTTTCTCACCATTTTATTGATTATAAGAACTACTCTATTTTTTTCCTAAGGGATTCTTGCCCACAATAACATATGCAGTGATCATTTGAATTAAATTCACCCATTCCCATCCATTTAAGTTCACTGACACACAAAATTTCAATATTTAATCTTTCCACCTCCTGTTTGACCCCATTCAACCAAACTTGGTTCTTAGATCTTACATTCTAGGTTTCTATGCAGTTTCGATCTTTACAGCATCAGACCTTCTTTTCATCACCAGACACATCCGTAGTTGAGCTTCCTTTTAGCTTTGGCCCAGACACTTCGTTCTTTCTGGAACTACTTGTAGTTGTCCTCTGCTCTTCTCCAGTAATGTGTTGGACACCTTCTGACCTGTGGGGCTACTCTTCGGCTGGCATATCTTTTATCTTTTTGACACTGTCCTGGAGGTTTTCTTGGCAAAGATGTTAAAACAGTTTGCCATTTCTCTAATGGAAAAGAGATTTGTGTTTGGATACTAGTTTAACTATTTAAGTTGCCATTCACCTGAATATTTGTGTTAGGTAGCCATGCATAGCATAGATCACAGTTTCAGTGAGCTGTCTAGAGCCCCTCCAAAATGACAAAGCAGTGATCCAGGAGAAGTATGAGCCATAGCCAAGTCATTTAATATCTCTGTGCCTCTATTTTCTCGTGTTATACGGATATGAAAATAATTGTGGTACCTTTATTCTAGGGTTAATGGGAGGCAGAAGAGGAAATTTTAAAAAGTATTTATATAGTACCTACTAGGTTCCAGGCACTATACTAAGTTATTTTAATTAACTTTTATTCATTATTTTTTATACAAATTATTAATTTTGCAAAATTACCTTTAATTTATTATTTTTGTAATAATTTTTACAAATTACTAATTCTACAAAATTAACTTTAATTTATTATTTAAAAATATTATTTTATCTGATTCTTACAACTTTGACAGGTAATACCACTATTACCCAAATTTTATAGTTCATGAAACTGTGGCAGGAAGAGGTTAAGTGACTTGCCCAGGGTCACACAGCTAGTAAGTGTTTGAGGCCAGATTAAATTCAGGTCTTCCTGATTCCAGGCTCAGCACTCTATCCACTGTGCCACTCACTAGCTGATGGGATGATCAGATGAAGTAAGACTGCTCACTATGTAGAAAGGGAAATGAATCTGGAACAAGAAGTATGCATTTAGACACTTGTTTAACTATTTAAGTTGTCACTTCATCTCTGTGGGGCTCAGTTTCTTTTTCTGTAAAATGAGAGCATAGCACTGAATTATTCTCTAAAGGACCTCCTATCTCTAAATCCTGGGATACATTAAATCACCAAGCACCACTTTAATGTGATATTATTTGATTGCTGAGCTTCCTTTAACCACCCATGATTTTGCTTTTAATCAAAACTAAGTGAAAAAAGTTGCTAGCTGGAAAAGATAAATTCTTCCATTACAAAAATGATAGATATCCTCAAGTCAGTACTTATGGAGATAAACTACTTATTTTTCTCTATCCTACCTTACCTTGTTCATAAGAAATATTGAAAATAAGCCCAAGGTATGGTTAATCAAAAGTTTATATACTTTTAATATCACCAAACAGTTTAGCATGCTAAAGTCTTTAGAAGCAAAACTCTTCATTATAATATAAAAGCCTTTTATACATATCCTCAGACTCAGTATTCTTCACTAGTATTTCAATATATTTATTTCAAGCTTAATCAAATTCTCAGAAAATTGGTTGATCGAGTGAGCAATGGTCAAGTTATTCAAACAACTGCATTTTAATTTATTGTCCTAAGTAAATCTGAAATCGGTTGTTTAATCTGAGTACACAGAAAGCTGACCACTGAAATGAACATATAAAATTTCAAGATGATTTCTATCACTGTTTGTTCCAGAGAACACAAAACAAAGCAGACGGGAGAAGGGATTAGGATTGGATTTGGAGGAGCTCAGAAGCATTAATAAAGTCATGTTGGATGTAGTTGATATGAGTGTAAGCTTCTCTGAGGCATGACCTGGTGATGATGCTTTCCTCTAAAGCAAACTAATTTATAAATATAGGTCATATCATTTTTCCCTTGGAGGACCGACCATCCCTTCAAGGGTTGGAACTAAGGGATATCCCTAAGTAGTGCTTCAGTCAAATCCCACTGTGATTTGAATTGGACACTATTTGAAAGTAATAGCAATTGACTTTGCATTTCATTGTAAATAAAATAAAATTTCTAAGTCCTTGAATGAAATCATTTCTCTATAAGTCCTACCTCTGAACTCAATTAAAGTCAGAGGTGATGCAAGTTAAGCAGAAATGCACCCTGAGAAAGGAATATAATAACAAATCTTCCATATGGAAGCAACTAGAGTGATATAGATTAGAAAACACAACTTGATCTATTGAGCTCTGTTAATGACCTATACTACTGACATAGAATGTGCCCAGTGTTTGATAAAGAAGAGAGATTTTCATAGTTATTTAATCCTTCTTAGCTCCTGGTAAAACCCTTTCCTTTAACAATATAATCAAAGGTGTATCTGTCTTATCTTTAAGTAGTTAGGCTGAATCATTCCTTTCATTCACTTGGTGAGTTAAGCATTTATCATTCTCCAGAAGGACAAAGCTGCCTTGTTTATTTTTTTTTAACTTTTTAAAAATTTTCTTTTTTTTGCTTTTTGGAGGGCAGTTGGGGTTAAGTGACTTGCCCAAGGTCACACAGCTAGTTTTTGTGTTAAGTGTCTGAGGCTGAATTTGAACTCAAGTCCTCCTGACTCCAGGGCCGGTGCTCTATTCACTGTGCCACTTAGCAACCCTGCCTTGTTTATTAAGGACGTTTTTAAGAAAGGAAATCCTTGTTTGTCAGAAGTGATCAAGAAAGTGAATTAAATGTCATTTAAAATATATATCTTTCTATTATAGCATGTTCTGGAAGACTTTTTCAAGAACCTTAGGACTCATTACTATGAGGAGAAAAGTTGAGAGACAGAATAGGAATCTAAATAAGAATCCAAATCCTTATACCAATGTAAAAATAATCAGAAAGTGAAATGGTGTTTGTTAAGCTATATCAAATGCTTTTACAGAAAAAGATAAATTCAGGCATGTTAAAAGTATGTGTGTGTGTGTGTGTGCGTGCATGTGCCCGTGCACACATGTGGTGGTGTGTTTTTTCCTTTGTTGACATGAATTCTGGCAGATTAGAATTCCAGGTTTCAAAATCTACTTATAAATAATCTTCTATTCCCTAAATATTTATATAGTCTGTGTAATCTGACCCAATATTCCAATCCAATAAACATTTTAAGGGCCCACTGTGTTGCGGACACTGTGCTAAACATTCTGGGAATTCAGTTAATAAGAAGAGAGCCAATCAATCTAAATGTTGAACAACAGTTCATCTCAAATACCTTTGACATCATTATTCATCTTTCTTACTAACTGTGTGACTGTGGACAAGTCTGAACCTCTGTTTGTTTAAAGTCAGCTAGGTGGCTCAATGGATAGAGCCCTGGGCCTGCAGTCAGGGAGAACTGAATTCAAATGCAATATCAGATATTTACTAGCTAGCTGTATAACCTTGGAGAAATCATTTAACCTCTGTTTGTCTTAATCCACCCAGAGAAGGAAATGGCAAACCACTCCAGTATCTTTGCCAAGAAAACTTTATGGACAGTATAGTCCACGGGGTCACAATAAATTGAACACAACTGAATGAGAACAACAAATGAATAGACAATCAGGCAGTTTCAATTAGGTTTCTTGACCCAATTGGTGTGTGTGTGTGGGGGGGCATATGTATGTCATTCATTCATAAGCGTTTAATCTAAAGCCAAACTGTTATTTACTTGGTTCTTCCCATATCATAACATTATAGTACCATAAATGTAGAGCTGAAAGTGACCTTGTAGGACATCATCTAGCCTGGTCTCCTTTGTTACAAATGAAGAAATGGGTCCAGGGATTTTACCCTATAGCACTTAGTAGGTCTACAGAAACAGGATTCAAACCTTCTTTTTCTGACTCCAAATTTAACACTCTTTCCAAAAGAGCATGCTTCCAAAATGTGAAGGGATCTTAGAGGCTAGCTCATCTATAACCTTATAGTAATTACTCAATAATCAGTCATCAATCCCTGATTGAGCCATAGTCAGAAGCAGTGGAAAGAATAAGTGCTGGATCAGGGGTAGAAAGGACCTAAATCTTACTCCTGTGTAGCTGGATGGCACAGTGGTAGAGAACTAGACCTAGAGTAAGGAAGAACTGAGTTCAAATTTAGGCTTAGACATTTACTAACTCTGTGACCTTGGTCAAGTCACTTAACCTTGATGTGCCTCAGTTTTCTGAACTATAAAATGGAGATGATAATAACACCTATCTCCCAATGTTGTTGTGATAATCAAAAGAGAAACTAGTTTGTGAAGTACTCAGTACAATGCCTGGCGCATAGTACTTGTTATGTGCCTAAATACTACATTTCTTATATAAACGGAGGCTATTATTATTATCATTTTCTGTGCTAATTACTCCTCCTGACCCTGGGATCAGGCATTTCATCTCCCTGGGTCTCAATTTTCTCAAAGGCATAGACTAGCTAATCAACAAAGTTCTTCATACACCCAAGTCTATGATCCCATGACTTTGAGAAAGGGAGCTCTAACTCTTGCTGAGTAATTACATTCTTGGCCAACTTAAAAACTCAGGAAATGCTTTCTTTTGATCAATTTGATTCAATAAACACTTATGGGAGATTTCTTTGGTGCTGGACACTGAGGACATAAAGAGAAAAATCAGTAAGTCCCTGCCTTCAATGAGTTTACAATCTCATGCACACAGTTAACTAAGTACAAAATATATTCAAGCTAGGGGGGTCGGAGCCAAAATGGTGGCATAGAAGCAGCAAAGTTTCATAGCTCCCACACAGCCACCTTAAATACCCATAAAATATGACTCTAAACAAATTTTAGGGCTTCCAAACTCACAAAAATGCAGAAAATAAATCTCTTGCTGAAGGCAGCTCAGTAGGTGTGGCTCATAGCAGCAGGCTGGGAGCTGAGGCCGGCCTGGCCTGAAACTGCAGCCAGGCCCAGGGTGGTCAAGAGAAGTCACAGCTTGAGTCTACAGGAGAGCAGATCTGCAGTACCTGGGACAATCTCCACATTTATGAAGCCAGGAAAAATAAGGTCTAGAAAAAGGTGACTGGAATTCAAGGTTTCAAGCTAAATTTGGGGGAGGAAAAGCATCTGGCCAAACTGCTCCCAGGGCAAGGAAGCAGTGGGAAGCAGCAGGATCTACTATAAGCAGCAACTGCCTCCACTGGGCTGCTTCAGAGCTCCTCGCCTGCCTATAGCAGGGGGGCTGAGACAATAAATCAAGGCCAAGGGCTAGTGTGTTGAGCAGCCTGGATCCAGTTCGTGGTCTCAGGTGGTAGTCCTGGGGTGTGCTGTTACTAAGCCAAAGCTGGTGAGGGCTGCAGCACCCCCCTAATAGCTCTGGCAGCTGTGAAAACCCCAATGATTTGGGACAGAGCTTTCCTCCCAGAAAGTAGAGTTCCATAGAGCTAAAAAACCAACCAATCAATTGACTGACCAACATGAGGAAAAGGAAGCAAGATAAGAACAGCAATAACACTCTAGAATCCTTTTTTGCAGACAAAAAGGATCAAAGCATGGAATGGAAGACAACACAGTCAGAATTCCCACACCAAATGCTTCCTAGATACATGAAGATTGCCTACAAGGTATAGATCAACTCAAAAAGGACTTTGAAAACCAAATAAGAGAAGTGGAGGAAAAACTGGGAAGAGAAATGAGAATTATACGAGAAAAGCATGAAAAGAGAGTCAACAACCTGACTGAAGAAAACAACACCTTAAAGAACAAATGAACTCAAACGGCAAAAGAGATCCAGAAAGCCAATGAGAAGAAGAATGCCTTAAAAACTCGGATTTGCCAGATGGAAAAAGAATCTCAAAACTATTCTGAAGAGAATAATTCCTTCAGAATTAGAGTGGAGCAAGTGGAAGCTAATGACTTTATGAGAAACCAAGATACTATTAAACTGTTACAAACAAATGAAAAAAATAGAAGGCAATGTGAAATATCTCCTTGAAAAAACCACTGACCTGGAAAAGAGATTCAGGAGAGAGAATCTGAAAATTATTGGTCTACCCAAAAGCCATGATCAAAAAAAAAAAAGAACTTGGAAAGAAAGCATCCTTCAAGAAATTCTCAAGGAAAATTGCCCTGATGTTTTAGAATCAGAGGATAAAATAGAACTTTAAAGAATTCACCAATCACCTCTTGAAAAAGAAAACTCCTAGAAATGTTATAGCCAGGTTCCAGGACCCCCATATTAAGGGGAAAGTATTACAGGCTGCCAAGAGAAAACAATTTTAATACTGTGGAAACACAATTAAGGTAACCCAGGATCTGGCAGCTTCTACATTGAGGGATTGAAGGGCCTGGAATATGGTATTTCAAAGATCAAGGGAGCTGGGATTAAAACCAAGAATCACCTACTCAGCAAAATTGAGTATAATGTTCCAGGGGAAAATATGGTGATTCATTGAGGTGGAGGACTTTCAAGCACTCTTGCTGAAAAACAGAACTGAACAGAAAATTTGACAATCAAACACAAGAAGCATGCAAAGGTAAACATGGGAAAGAAATCATGAGGAACTTATCAAAATTGAACTATTTACATGCCAATATGGAAAAATGATAATAGTAACTTATAAAACTTTTCTTAGTATGAGGATAGGTGAAGGGAATACAAATGTATATATACTTATATATGCATACTTACACATGTGTCTATATAGGAGGCTATATATTTGTATGAATACATATCTGAGCATGTATGTATATGTGTACATAGAGAGTCCAGGATTAATTGAATACGAAGGGAAGATACTTTAAAAGGTGAAATTCTGAGATGGGAGAGGATTAGAATGACAGGAGAAAGGGAGAGACATAATGGGGTTAATCATCCCATATAGAAGGGGCAAGGGATAACTGTTACAACTTTACTTTCATTTACTCTCATTGAATTTGGTTTAGGGAAGGAACAACATAAACTCTAAACTGGCTATCTTGCCACACAGGAGAGTAGGGAGCATGGAGATGAGAAGCAGGATGATGCAGGGGAATGCAGAGTCTGGGGGAGTGTTGCTGGAAGCACATACTTCAGTAAAGGGACAGGGACAGGGACAGGGTAGAGAACAGAACAAGGGCGGGGCGGGATAGGAAGGAGGGACATATGATCAGTCTGTCACAATATGTCCACTGTGAAGATGTTCTGTGTAATTACACATGTACAGCCTCTATTGAATTGCTTGTCCTTCCAGTGGGGGTGGGTGACAAGGGAGGAACTGAAAGAATCTAGAATTTAAAGCTCTACAATACATGCAACTAGGAATCAAGATATACAGGGACTGGGGTAGGGAGACACTCCCTGCCCTACCAGAAAGTTAGAGAGGTGTTGAAGGAGGGCATAAAAGAGAGCAGACTGGGGCATGGGATTTACAGTGGGATCACTGTTTTGGGGTTGGGAGTAGGAGAAAGACGTGGAGAAAATGTGTAACTTGAAAATCTCATGGAAATGAATGATATAAACAAGAAAATAAATTTAAAAATTATATTAAATAAATAAATGAAACTTGAGCTTATATATATATTTATATATATAAATATAATATAATATATATATTTACCTTGAACATGTATATATATATATGTTCAAGGTAAATATGAAACAATTTGAAAGGAACAGGCACCCTAAGTAACAACCAGCATCCATTAATTTCTGTCCACAGATTCTAGTTCTAACTGGCCTTAGAGACAAAAAAACACAACAGGTTCTAACCTCATTTCTGGAACCTATACGTTGGTGGTTCTCAACATGTGGGTTATGTTCCGTTTGTAACAATGAAAATACATCCTGCGTATCAGAAAGATTCATAACAGTAGAGAGATTACTGTTATGAAGTAGCAATGAAAATAATTTTATGGTTGGGGGTTACCACAACATGAGGAACTATATTAAAGGGTCACAGCATTAAGAAGGTTGAGAACCATTGCTTTTGTTCAAGGGACTTAAGTTTTTGTTGATTCCCACAGACTAGAAGTTGCAGAGTAGGCTTTGAATGAAGCTCTTCATTGGGAGCTACTTTCAGGGATGAAATCACTATGTCAAGGATATGAAAACCCAAATTATACACTACCATTATTATCTCCCTAAAGCTAACCACTCTAAAGTTAAGGGAAGGGGGAAGAGAGCAGACGAGCATTTATTAAGTATCTATTATGTGCCAGACATCATGCTAAGCATTTAAAAATATATATTATTTTCTTTGATAGTTGGGCTGTAAAATTTGCCAGTATCAACTATTTGAACCATGCAGGGCATGGAATGCTATAATGATGAATAGTTTGAGCTATAAACACAATGGAAAATTGAGAGAAATGCCTGTCCCAATCACCAAATTTAGCAAATAAATGTGAAAGCTCTTAATCATAGGAGAGAGTGGCAGGATTCAGATCAAAAAGCTCATGCATGGATTGCATCAAGAGTGCCACCCACCTTACTTGGTTAAAAAAAAAGATCTATAAAATGAGTCATAATCTTAGATTTGTTCTTTTCCTTCTACGGATGTCCATAAGTGATGAAATGGGTTATGCTGACCCCATACTGGTTAAATATGGAAATGAATCTAAAAGAGCCTATGGTGTGTGTGTGTGTGTGTGTGTGTATGTGTGTGTAGACATTAATCTGTGAAAGCACTTCCTTTAGTTAGAGAACAGCATTGGTATGACTAATTGCATGTTTGAGGGAGGCATGCCTTTAGCAAAAGGGGCTTGAAAATATTTTGGGAGAAATTGAAGATTTTTTTAAGAGCGTTTTCCAAAGTTATCTCATGAGGAAGTTTAGTGCAAGCAGGAGCATTCCTATTTTATAGCTAGAAAAGCAGAAACTTAGAAAGGTGACAAAATTTGCCCAGCACCACACAAATAGTTATTGTTTAACTCCGTCCTCCTGACTCTCTAACGTGCATACAACTTTTTTTTTCCCCCTTTGGATAATAATAACATGAGTAAATGTTCCTGATCTCTCTGAAATAATTATGACAAAAATATTAGAACTGAAAAAGAAAGGAAAAACTCTGCTATTCCTTATGGATGGGATTTGGGGAGAAAAGTTTGAGGGAGAATTTATCTACTTGCTAGACTATATTTCCCTGTTTCTTACATGCAATCATATTATTGTTTTCTCTTGACAAGCACTAATAATTTTGGTTCCATGTCACCCATATTTATGGATCTTCCTATATGTCTTCAATATTGAAAGCTCAAAAAAAATGTGCCTGAAATTGATTTTGCTTTCCTCAGTGTTCATGAGAATAGGGTGATTGAATGCCTGGAGAGGGAAATGGATTGATTTCTAATTTCTGAATCTCTAGAGAGAGAAATAAAAATATTTATGTCCAGGTCTTTTCTCATGGGTTCCTTTCTCCCTCATGTAGATTTTAATTCCTGAGAATAACCCAAATTACTTTTCTATGATATAATTTACTGACAGTAAAGTATTACCTTCAAAATTTAATCAGGCATAATAGAGGTTCCAGAATGACTGGTTCAACAGTAATAATACTTGTGATATCTAAAGGCCAGTAGCTTTGACCAAGAAAGAAAGGAAGAAATAGTCTAATACCATTGATTTAAGTGATCTTAAATATTTCAAACATACTAATATATCTATCTCTTCTAATTTTTCTTACTTAGAACTATTTTACTTAGCACACAATTCAAACATGTTATCTAGTTTTGTAACCATAGCTCAGAAGCAGCGACTTAGGACACTTTAGGTGTGTGATGTGTACTTGGGAAAGTGGCTGTCATATGCCAGTATTCTGATAACTTTTATATGATTTCTCTTTACATTTATTTTATGTAAGCACATGTGCGTATATGCATACACATGCACATATGTATACATACACATATATATGAGAGTATAAATGTATGTGCACATATATTTGTTGTGTCTCCCATTAGAATATAAGATCTTTTTAGTCAGGAATAATTTCAGTCATTGTATTTGTATAACCAGTACTCAGCACCATGTCAAGCACTAATTAAGTGTTGAATAAATATATACTAATTGGTTGATTGATAGGTAGTGAAGGGTCAAATAGAAAACTCAAAAGCCAACAAGGAAACTGGAAAAAAACATAATTTGGGCCACTTTATGGCAAACAAAGCTGCATCTCACTAATTCCCTTTAGGATATGACTATTGTGTGGCATAAGATGCTAATTATGACCCTGTAACATAATAACACCTCATTTTTCTATAATACTTCAAGGCTTTCAAAACCCATTCCTCACAAAAATCATGTGATATAGGTAGGGCAAGTATTAACTCTTCCTCTCCCTACTTTACAGAAAAGGAAACTGAGATCAGGATTTACTTGATGGCATTTGTATTAGGCAAGACGGCATTGTGGCAGATAGGTGTCTGGAGTTCAAGCCTTTTGCAGTTTGGTAAAATCATAATGCAATTTGGTTCCTTCTATTTGAAGAAGTGAGTGCTAGAGCTGCTTCTTCAGAGGCAATTGTTTAATTTTCAGGCTGAGGATTTATGCCTAGCAAATCAGCAAACTACAAATTAAAGCTTAGCAGCATTTGTTGATTGATGGAGAAAATGTATATCTTGAGTACTTTGTGTGTGTGTGTGTGTGTGTGTTTCCCCCATAGAACCAGTTTTTAAAAGTTCTCTAAGGGGTGGCTAGGTGGCACAGTGAATAGAGCACCGGCCCTGGAGTCAGGATGACCTGAGTTCAAATCCGGCCTCAGACACTTGACACAAAAAAAACTAGCAGTGTGACTTTGGGTAAGTCACTTAACCTCAATTGCCCCTCAAAAAGCAAAAAAACAAAAAGTTCTCTAGTATATTGCTAATAGGGACATTACTGTATATGTTTAGAAGTAGTCCTGTACCTTAAAAAAAAACGCAACACAAATTATCATTAATGTCCGTTCATTCATTCAATTTATTTTATAAACATTTTTTAACCCTGATTATGTGTTAGGCACAGTACCAAGGAGTAAGGATTCAAAAAGGGACAAAAGAGTTCCTCCCCTCAAGAAGCTTGCCACCTAATAGGCAAGAAAATATTCAAACAAAGGTATTCAAAGCAAGCTAAGTACAGGATAAATAGAAAATAATTGAAAGATAGAAGGCACTGGAATCATGAGGGGTTGGGGCAGGCTTCCTGTAGATGATGGGAGGTTGGTTGGGACTTCAAGGAAACCAGGGAGGTCAGAGGTAAGGACTAAGAATGTTTCAACCTCTTTAAAGGGCAATCAATTATCAACAAAACACACACATGAAAAGACTTTTTCCCTTTAGAGACCAGATTGTTGAGCCTGAACTTTTCCACCTGGCATCTTTCATAGCACTTAACAGTGTCTTTCAAACATCAAAAATTGAGAAATACCAAAATAATAGAGTATTAAGCACCTTGGAATGGAGAATGTTAGAAAAGGAAGGGATTTTAAAGATACTTTATGAACATTAGCCCTGAAAAGAGCTCTAGATACTCTAACCCAGTAGTTCTCAACCTGTGGGTTACGTTCATTTTGTAACAATGAAAATACATCTTACATATCAGATAGATGCATAACAGTAGCAAAATTACAGTTATGAAGTAGCAATGAAAATAATTTTATGGTTGGGGGTCACCACATGAGGAACTGTATTAAACGATTGCAGCATTAGGAAGGTTGAGAACCACTGCTCTAAGCCAACTTCTATATTTCATAGATGAGGAAACTGAGTATCAGAGATGGCTAGCAACTTGACCAAGGTCATAGAACTTTTTAGTGGCAGAGCCATCCCTGGAACCAAGGTCTCATGACATTCCAAGATTGTGTCCTTTAGATTGCACTTAGTTGATAGATGGATAGAGAAGAAATGAGAAGAAAATCCAGCCTGGGGAGGTGATGCAGAGTGATCTCCTAGGAAGGATGACATCCTAGCACCTGCAGTACTTTGCAAAAGTCAGTTTGTCAGAAATATATTGGCTAAGAGGAAAGAAGAAAAGAAAGAAAAAAATCCTCTCAACTATTTATTCCTAAGGGTCAAGTTTCATCATGAGTTGAGGGGATGGCTATTTATTTCGAGGGACAGCAACGTAAACTAGTGGTAAGTTATCACCACTCACTTATTATTAATGAGCCAGAGAAAACATTGCAAACTGCTTTGTTATGACAGACACATGCCAAGAGATTTATGATGAGGCTTATAATTTCTGCAGGTGTGAGGGCCAGCTGACATTAAAATATCACACTTTTCTCTTGTAGAAAAATGCAGCCCATACAGGATGAGAAAAAGCTTTACTACTTTTATTTGTTTGAAAGAAAATTTATGTATATCTACAATGCCTCAATTCTTCCAGGTACAACTGACATGGATAAGTAGGAAAGGTACCAACTCACTGGCCAAAATTCTAAACCCATACTTAGCATGAGGCAAATGGAGTTTTACTCTAGGATATTGGCATGGAGTTTTCTTCTCCATCCCAGCTGCTGCCCCCTTCTAAGGGAATTCAACCCTTAAACATGCTTCAATTCTTCAATCTATACAAGTACTGTGATTTAATCCTCTACTCTACCCCAGCTACACAAAGGGATGATCATACCCTTGAATCTGTCATTATATATACATATTCCACATGTATATTGTCCTTTAATATTAGCCTGGTAATTTCTCACACTCCATGCTTCATTTTCCATATCCATGCCTTTACTCTAACTGTCACACATCTATGCAATGCTCTCCCTCCTTATCTTGTAGAATCCCTCGTTTCTTGTAAGATAAAGCTACCACATTCCATAGGAAGCCATTCATGTCATCTGGAATTGCCAATACCTTCCTTTGTAAGACTACCTTCCATCTACTCTCTATCTTGTATATCCTGCTTTATGTCTATGTTGTCTCCTCATTAGGATGTAAGCTCCATGAGAACAGGGACTTTGTTAATAAAAAATATTCCCATTGGGAAGAAATACAAAGAGATATGAAAGAAGACAGCCTATTAGTACCATATTTCAAACTATATTACAAAGTAGTAATCATCAAAACAACCTTGTACTGGCTAAGAAATAGAGTGATTAATCAGGGAATAGGATCCACAATATAAAATAGTAAATGACAAAGTAATACATTATTTGATAAACACAAAGATCAAAGCTTTTGAGGTCAGAACTCATCATTTGACAAAAATTTCTGGGAAAACTGGAAAGCTATTTGACAGAAGCTAGGAATATCCCATACCATATATCAAGATGAGGTCAAAATGGATAAAAGATTGAGGCATAGAGAATGCAGTCATAAGTAAATTAGAGGAACACGAAAAATGTACCCATCAGATCTATGGATAAGGCAAAAGTTGATGACCACACAAGTGATAGAAAGTATCAGAGGAAGTAAAATAGTTTATTTTGATAGCATGAAATTTAAAAAAAAGGTTTTGTATAGACAAAACTAATGCAGCCAAAATTAGAAGGAAAATGGGAAACTGAGAAAAAATACAAGTTTTCTGATAAAGATCTAATTTCTTAAATATATAGAGAACTGAGTCAAATTTATAAAAAAAAATATAAGTCATTCTACAATTGATAGTCAAAGGATATGGACAGGCAATTTTCAGAACAAGAAATCAAATCTATTTATAATTATATTAAAAATGCTTGAAATCACTATTGATTAGAGAAATACAAATTAAAACAACTCTGCTATACCACCTCATATTTATCAGCTTAGTTGATATGACAGAAGAAGAAAATGGCAAATCTTGGAGGAGATGTGGAAAAATTGAGAAACTAATGTTCTGTTGGTAAAGTTGTAAACTAGTCTAACCATTCTGAGCAGCTTTTTTTTGTTGTGGCAAAGAATTGGAAAAAAAAGGGGATGCCAGGAATTGGGGGGATCACTAAACAAGCTGTGATGATATATGATTGTTATAGAATACTATTGTGCTATGAGAAATGACAATCAGAATGGTTTCAGAAAAACCTCAGAAGACTTATATGAAGTGACATAAACTGAAATGAGCAGAACCAAAGAACTTTGTACACAGTAATAGACATGTTGTAAAGATGATCAACTATGAAAGACAATAATCTAAGAAAATTCCAACAGACCCAATATGAAAAATGGTATCTACCTCCAGAGAGAGAACCAATGAACTCTCAGTCTTGATTGAAGCATACTTAAAAAAATTTTATTTGTCATGTTTGTGTGTACGTGTGTTTTCTTTTCCAACGTGGGTAATATAGAAATAGGTTTGGGTAGAAGCAGCAAGGTCCCACAGCTCCCACACCGCAACCCTAAACACCCATTAAATTATGAGCCCAGATAAAGTCTAGGAGTCTCAGACTCTCAAAAATACAGAGAACCCATATCTCACTGAAGGCAGCTTGGCAGCAGGGGCTCATCACGGTAGCAGGGAGCGGAGACTAAAATAGCCTGAAGCCAAGACCACGGCCAGGCCTGGGATGGTGGGAAGCAGCCGGGCTAAGCTGAACTGAGCGGGCACTGAAGCCAGTCAGCAGAGGTTCTACAGCCTCCAGCACCTCCACATCTGCCAAGGCATGAGGGTTGAGACCGGAGAGGCGCAGCTTGCACCGCAGCAGAGCAGAGATCCGGCCAGCCCAAAACCTCAGCAGCAGCCACGAGGAGCCTCCCAAACCGAAGAAGGAGTCTACTTCAAAGAAAATCTAAAGCACCTGCGTAAGAGGAGCTTTAAAGCATCAGAGTCGGTTAGTGAAAGTGAAACTTTGAAAATTAATTTGGGGGTGGTAAAAGCAGTGGCGGCCCCCACCAGGCTGCTTCAGAGCCCCTGGCCTGCGGACTCCGCAGAGGGGCTGAATCAATTGATCAGGGCCAAGTGCTCTTGCGTTGAGTGGCCTGGATCCGGATCGTGGTCTTGGGTGGTGGTCCTGGGGTGCACTTTCAGCAAGCCAAAGCTGGGGGGATTTGCAACCCCCCCAATAGCTCCAGCAGTTGGGAAAACCCCAGCTATTTGGAACAGAGCTCCCCCCTCCCAATTAATTGACTGGCCAACATGAGGAAAAGGAGGCAAAATAAAAATACCCATAAAACTCTAGAATCCTTTTTTGTGGATAAAGAGGGTCAAAGCAT
>CM053595.1:266968032-266997870 GCA_028646575.1 Pseudocheirus occidentalis | reverse complement strand
GGGGAGAAAATGTGTAATTCAAAAATGTAATGAAAATGAATAATGTAAACAAGAAAACAGATAAAAAATAAATTAAAAAAAGAAATAGGTTTGGCATGATTTCACATATATTATCTATATATTTCTTGCCTTCTGAAAAAAGTGGGAGGGAGAGAGAGAATTTGGAATTCAAATTTTGAAAAGAATTAATGCTAAAAATTTTATAATTTTTAAAATGTAACTGGAATTTAAAGTGTATTTGGAAAGTAATGAAATCTATAAACATGTCTTTTAAAAAGAAAGAAAACAATATTCCCATTGAATAGCACAGTGCCTGTTTGTAATGGTAATGGTAATTTGAAGACCTTCCCTGCCCCTTAATAAACCTAAACTGATCTTGAGGACCTTCCCTGATTTGAAAATATACTCTGCCCCCTCTCCCCCCCAATAGGCTGGTGGTCACATGGAGCCTGTGGTGGGAAGAGTTTGCTGAAGGGTGGAGCAGAGCCCATAGGAAAAACATGCTTTGAGGGAGGCTTGTTTTTTAGGAAGGCATAACTTTTGTTACTTTGTAGTCAAATGGATCATAAGGGTTATGATGTTTTCTCACCCTGGAGAAGGCTATATACCACTGAGGTGAGGTTTTGCTTTGGGGTTCACTTTGGGAAGAGTTGTGTGATTTATTTGGCCAGATGAGACTCTGGGCAGTCATTGAGCCCCACCCCACTCCCTTTGAAAACCCAGATGTTGGTGCTTCTCTCTCTGTTGACTAACTAGGTATGGATGTAATGATCAGACAACTAGAAGCCCTGTCTGTTGGTCTGCTAAATTATGTTATTTTCTCTGTCTGTATTTTTGTCCTCTTGTAACTTCTCTTTGTATCTTCTGAAGTTCAGGGTGCTGACTTTTTTCCCCTGGATTAGGTAAATGACATATGTTTGATTAAACTAAGATTACTAAATCCTTTTGAGTTGCTTTCCTTTAGAAATGCAGATCAAATAACCTGTGCTAGCAGACATCCTGGGTATGTTAGGTTGCTTGCTGCTACACTGTTCCATAATAAATCCTTAATAATTTGTTTGACTGAATGATGGATACCCTTGGGGAATGAAAATCATTATATTCCTTCCCAGGAATGAAAGCTTCTGTTTTTTTCTTAGTGATTACTGTCCTTTAACTCATTCTGTTATTCTGTTGAATCATAGGGTATAACTTCCTAAGGCTACAACTCAGAGTCTACTTGCTTTGACAGCCTTTCTAGACTATCACCTTGTCCCTATACCCCATCATATTGAGGGAGCTGGTATTATTTGAGTTGACCCCTCTGAGACTCTTTTGCACATTTAGTAATGTTTTCTGGGTTACTATAGCTCATTTCCAATACCCTTGGTAGGAGTACCCTTTGTGCTTTCATTTCTTTCCCTCTCTTCTTTCTCTCTGTCTCTATTTCTGTCTCTCTTTATCTCTCTCTGTGTCTCTCTGTCTCTGTCTCTGTCTCTCTGTCTCTCTCTTTCTCTCTGTCTCTCTCTCTCTCTCTCTCTCTCTCTCTCACACACACACACACAGGCACACATACACACACACCACCCAACTGAATTTTTTTAGGCACAATTTCAGCCAATCACATTTGTTCAGCCTTCATCATCTTTTGCCAGATCTAATACAACATCTTCCTAACTGATATACCTCTTTCAAATTTCTCCTGTCTTCAACCCATCCTCTACACTGCAGCCAAAATTTTCTTAAGACTAATTCTAAATACGTCACCTTTTGCTGAAGAAATTTTGAGTGACTCCTGCTGCCTCAAGTATATAAGTTGACATTTAAAACCCTTAACAATATGATTCCAAGATATCCTTCCAGAATGATATCATATGATAACCCTTCCTGTCCTCTATGGTCCAGTCAAACTGTTCTACTAGCTATTCCCTGAACTCAGCATTCCATCTCCTGACACTGGGAGTTCACACAAGTTATCTCCCAAGCTAGCAATATTCTTTTTTCCTCACTTCTGTCACTTTGAAGCCTTTACTTCCTTCAAAGCTCATGTTGTTAATAATAGAGGCTAAGGGTTATACCTGTGAATTTTTTTTGAATAGGTACCTCCTCAGGAAAAATGTTCTCTCTACTAATGCACTTTCTCTGCATCTAATAATCTCAGAGAGTTGCCCAAAGCAGAAAGCAATTGGCAAATAATTGAAAATAAATACAAATATAATAAAATATAGATAATTATGGTGTATTGGATAGAGTACCAGACCAGAAGATTCATCTTCATGATTTCAAATTCAGTCTCAGTCATTTATTAGCTGTGTGACCCTGGGCAAGTCACTTGACTGTGTTTTGCCTCAGTTTCCTCATCTGTAAAATGAGTTGGAGAAAGAAATAGCAAAGCGCTTCAGCATCTTTGTTAAGAAAACCCCAAATAGGGTGATGAAGAGTCAGATGCAACTGAAATACCACTAAACAAGTATGTTCTTTTTTAAGTCCATATGCAAGTAGACAGCCTTATGTATACTTTAATGGCCATCTTTTTCTATTTAAGTTTGACAGAATTACTATATATCACTGAGTGGTTAAGCAACATGCCTATTATCTTTCAGAGTCTGAATTTGAGAGGGAATATAAGGGAGAAACTACATTTTGCTTTTGTATCCCTAACTAATGCCTAGCCCTGCAGCTTAACAAATTAGGTACAAAATCTAGGCACTGATTTGAAGCCTGTGACACATACACAGCCATTTAGCAGAAAAGCCCTAAACAGAATAAAGATCTCCTAACTCCTGTTTCCAGTATCCTTATATGCATACTTTGAACTTCATAGGTCTTGTTGATGTGGAAACTGAGGCTGAGAGAAGAAATGACACAAAATCACACAGATTTTATCTTCATATTCCCAATGCTCAATGCAGTGCCTTATACATGTTTTGGATTGGATTAAATTGGATCAGATTGGATTGGATAAAAGACTCTAAATAGAGAAAGGTTTTATTTGTGTTATCATTTTGGGGTGGTGGTGGTGCTGGATTATCTTTCATAAAACAGAATTATTATAGTAAACAACAATTCAATCACCAGTTCTGTTTTCAGGATGATGTTATTTTTTTTCCTCATGGATAATATGCATCTAACCACCCCATATGAAAACAGCATCAGATAACGGAAAAAAAAAAGCTGGGATGCAATGAACCAATTAAACCAGCAGGATTAAGCCAAAATGTAGTTGCAGCCAGCTTGATTTGTGATGTTTTATTCATCAATCACCTGCATTTCTAAATGTATTATTTCCTCCAAGTTCTATAATAACTTAGAGTTATATAGTGCTTATGCTTCCTCTAGACCCCCTTCAGACTTTCAGGTGCTAGGAAAATTATCTTATTATTCCTTGCATTTAACTTTTTCCCAAAGGAATAAAAACATTTAAAGGTGTTTTTTTCTCCATAAAATAAAAGAGTCCTTGAGAACCTAAACTATATTATTAGAGTATGGTAGGATTCAACCCTAATTTTATTTTATTTTTTTCAAGTCACAAGCTAAACTCCTTCTTGTGCCTTATCCTGTAGACACTATATGTATACACTATAGTACATTACCTTATAGTTGGAAGAACCTATAGAGTATAGAATGTTAGATAATAAAATGCTAATGCATTACAAGGCTTTACAACATAGAATGTCAGAGTTGGAAGGGATCTTAGATCTGATAATTTTTTTCATGCTTCTCTAATTTCGTTTACAATATATTTTATTTTAGGTCACTTAGACCTTATCTTAGTATCAAGTATGAGGTATTGATTGGTCTAAATCTAATCTCTCACATATTATTGTCTTGTTTTTCTGGGAGTTATTGTCTTGTTTTTCTGGGAGTTTTTTTTTTAAAGACAGACATTGAATTCTTATGCCAATAGTAGGAATGCCTGTGCTTATTGGTTGGCTATTAGGTTTGTTTATTAGTTCCATTTACTGATCTACTTATTTAACCAATACCAAATTTTTATGAGAATTGCCACTTTGTAGTAAAATTTGAAATATGGCACTACTAGAACAGCTTTGTTCCCACTTGTAAAAATTATTTTCTTGAAGATTCTTGATTTTTTGTGTCTCTATGTACAGAATAAAAAAAACAATAATTTGTAGATATGACCAATATGGTGATATGTTTTGCTTGTCTGTGTTTATGTGGCACACAGCTTCTGTATTTGTTTCTTTCTTTTGTTTTTCATTTGGATAGTGTTAAGAGAGAGAAAAAGGAATGTTTGATAATTGAAAAAAAATTTTTAAAGGAAAGGACCTTAGAAGACAGAATCCTAGAACACAGAACCAAAAATGCTGGAGTTGGTAACGAATTTAGAGATGACACAGTCCAAGTCTATCCCACAGATGAGGAAATGCATCAGAATATCTAAATTATATTTCATCAAATAAGTTGATCTATGCATTTCTTTCACTGTTGTGCTAAGAAATAAAGAGGGAAGGCAGTTACAGGTGGCTGACCCTTTCCTAAAGGCTTTGTCGTAACAAAAAATAGGCCCAGACATTTGGAAGAATAATGGCAACAAGAGAATAATTTTTGTTCATATTCAAATACATGCACTCACAGACATATGCAACATATCTCCAGACAAATGTTTGTCATGTCGATTCAGCTTCAGTGTAAAAACAAGGAAGCAGTATTCTGGCAGAGTAATTGAAGCTTCCGAAGGTACCCAGTTCCTTCTTTGAAGTAGCTTATGTTCATAGTTCAAATTAGGTTTTATATATGCAGTGTGAAAATAATAACAATATGGACATAGCCCTTTATGGTTGTAAAGCAATTTAAACACTGTCTCCCACATAATCTTCATGACAACGCTGTGAGCTTTATTGCTAGGTGACTTTAGGCAAGTATTTTCCACCTCTGAGCGACAGTTTCTTTTGTAAAAATAATGTTTTGGACAAGGTAATCTGTAATGTC
Organism: Pseudocheirus occidentalis; assembly: GCA_028646575.1. NCBI lineage: Eukaryota > Metazoa > Chordata > Mammalia > Diprotodontia > Pseudocheiridae > Pseudocheirus > Pseudocheirus occidentalis. The sequence continues at coordinate 266,992,938 of CM053595.1, read as the reverse complement.
TCTTCTAGCTCTGTCATTCTGTGTTTCCTTATGGTTATGAGAATAAATCTCAGAGACAAATAAAGATCATCTAGTCTAACCCCCTTAAAAGTCCTATCACAGTTAAAATGTTGATGAATGTGAAGTAATGAGGTAAATTTCATTGACAAGTAAATGCTCCTTTCAATTCTGAAGAGTGAATAAAGATGTGTTTTGTCTGTTTCCTTTTTTATGATGGATGGATGGCTGGCTGGATGGATGGATGGATGGTTGGATGGATGGACGAGTGGATGGATAGACTGACAGGTAGTTGAAATGACAGAGAGAGAGAGAGAGAGAGAGCGTGCATTATTAAGTGCTTTTCATGTTCTTTGCTCTGCTCTAAGCTGGGGGCCACATACAAACAAGTGAGATAGTCTCTATCCTTAAGAAATACACATTTTTTTTGGACAAGACAACACATAAAGGGGACCTGAAAAACAAGGTAATGAGACAGGTACCTGCATAGGGGCAAGGTCAAGGAAAAGGTCAGTGATTGTAAAGTAAATGGAGCTTGGGTGATACCTTCCTAAAATGGAGTCTGGGCAGACAGTCACCAATCAGTAGAAGGGGCCTAAAAGTGGAAGTTTTTCCAGTGTGCCAAGGCATCAAGTGTCACATTCTCAGATTCCATTTATTTACTTTGCTTATGGGAACTAGGTGGAACAGGAGATAGCACAGCACGCCTGGAATCAGTAAGATATTAGTTCAAATCTGCTTTCAGACTCCTAATAACTGTATGCCCCTGGGCAAGTGATTCAGTCTCTGCCTGCTTCAGTTTCCTCATCTGTAAAATGGAATAATAATAATAGCTCCTACCTCCCGGGGTTTTTGTGAGGATGAAATGATATAGAAAACACAAAGTACTTTGAAAACCTCAAACTCTAGCTATTATTGTAAATTCTAGTTTATGCCAACTCTCTGACTATTCATCAGCTGATTGACAAATAAATTACAATAGGCTCATTGAGTCAAAAAGGTAAACTGATATTTAATTACTCTCGTGTACATGTGGGATAAAAGGCATTATAAGGAATTTCCAATAGGTTAAGTTTTCATTCAATTTTTGACATTAGCTAAATATATTTCATTGTGTTGCTTCTCTCTCAATTTCTGCTTTCTAACATATAAAATGGGGATAAACCCACGCTTCTACCACCCAGGGTTACGATGAGGAAATTGCTTTGAAAGTCTTAAAATGTTAAAAAAAAATGTGAGGTGTTATGACTTGAATTTATATAGTGTTTTAAGGTTTACAAAGATTTAGTCCTCACAAAGATGCCATGAGTTAGTTGCTGTTTTTATTCCCCTCTTACAGATGAGAAAACTGAGGCTTAGATGAAAGAGAAGAGCAAGAGCAAGGAAATATTTCTTTAAATGTTGTAACCTGCATGCATAATCTTCAGTTTTTTGCTAGTCAATCAGTGAATAAACATTTTTTTAAGTATTGCCAACAGGAAATATTAAAGGAGATTATGAGGATGGGATTGAAGGTGAAACAGGGTAAATATGTTGATTGGTTAGAAAGAAGAAGCTGGGGAAGAGGAACACTGACTTTGTGGTTTATTGAATGACCTTGGGCAAGTCCTTGCCTCTCTTACAGATTCAGTTTTCCCATTTGTAAAATGAAGGGATTAAACAAGATCATCTTTAAAGGCTCTTCCTACTAACTAGAGGTGATCTGAGATCCCTGGCCACACTCAAAATTCTTTAACACAAAATGTAAGCTTAAAGAGAAAAAGCGAACTTAACAGTAATTATAATCAAAATATCATGAAAACATTCCCTGGGAATAAAGGAGTTTGTTGACAATCTTAGCATCTGAAGTTATATTTTTTGTTCTCTGAATGTGGCGCATGCTAAGATGGCCACTTGGCATACTTGAAACCTTTCAAACTGTCAATCCCATCCCCTTCCAAAAGCTCTGGAGGTCTGTTTTTCTCAGAATTGTTTGTTTCTCTCAATTTGTAGCACTCGGTAGGGTCCCCCACTTACTGCAGAAAAGAAAAAAATACCAAGAAAAGTGAATAATCTTACCCCAAATTTATTACAAATAGCAATTTAGAAGGCTCATTATCACAGCATGAATCAAAAAAGAGAAAAAATGGATCAAAATCAAACAATGTGAAACAAATATTAAAAAGTATGTGTGTGCATCTGCACAATGTTTATATCTCATGCCATATTGTTCTCACACAAATCAGTAAATAAATTCCACCTTCTAACTGTAAAGCACTGGAATTCAGATACAGTTATAAATACTAATTAGAACAAAATCATTAAGAATGAGCTGTTGCCAGCACTCTCAATCAGGTTATTGTAAATGAATGCACTCAAATTGTTAGGAATTTATCAATTTTTTTGTTCTATGGTTTTGCCAGGAATTTATAAGACAAAAGTATGAAAAGGAAAAAAAAGGTCCCCAGGCTTCAAGAGACTATAAAATCTCATTGAAGTTGGTTTCCTGCAAGTCAAATAAAAAGGAAAAAGCCCCTTGGTACTCATGCACTGCTGAGTTGGTCGAATTGAGCCAATTCTAATTTTTCAGGGTTGTTGAACCCACTAGGGAGGCCATCAGCAGACAGATGAAGTACAGCGGGTACTAGATACAGCGGCTTCAGCAGAATCGTAGTGATTTCCTGCATGGATTTTTTTTTCCTTCTAGATCTGAGCACTCTTTAGCACACTCTAGTACCTGTTATTCTTTCAGGGGTCTACTCCCTGCTTCCCTAATCAGATAATGTAACAAACCAACCCCTCTCCAGGACTTGAACAATCTTATGAACAATCCAATGCTTTGGAAGGCATTTAACTGCACTGGGAGTAGTTCCATTATGGAGTTTAATAAATCATGGCAGTTGGAGCTGAAAGACGCTTTAGAAGTCATCTAGTAGATTCGTAATTCTATATGTGAAGATATTGTCACAGAGAGAAGTGACTAAACCAAAGACACACAGTCAATAATGGGTAAATCTGAGTTTCAAATCCAAGTCACTGAATCATAGATTTAGATCTGGAAGGAACTTTAGGAATGATCTACAGCAGTTTGAACTCCTTATTTTATAGATGAAAAACGTGGTCCAGGGAGGTGGAGCGCCTTTTCTAAGAAACACTAGAAAGTAGTGTTGAAACCAGGATTCAAAATTCGTTTCTCTGCTTATACAGCTAGCAATTTTTTTTTTACTGCACAGTGAGGTCCACTGTCTCTAGATCCATTATTATTTTCACCCAAACCACAATGATCAGAAGTGAAGTCACCTTTGAAGTGTCTCAGAAATAATAATAGCTTATATTCATCATCTTTTCCTTTGATCTTCAGAGCAGCCTTTGAGCAGAGATATAAGTGTTATTAACGTCATTTTACAGATGAAAAAATTGAAACTGTTTCAGTGTTCAGTGTTCAGTGTTCACTCAAGATCACATACCTAGAAAATGTAGAAGGACGCCATGATGCTGGAACCAGCTCTCACAGGTTTGTGAGAATTCAATGATTAAAATTTCAGTGTGAGCATTTGAACAATTGCTGTTTGTTGGTCAGTCATATCAGCTGTGCTTGACTCTTTGTGACCCCATTTGGGGATTTCGTGGCAAAGATACTGAAGTGGTTTGCCATGAAGCCAGCTCATTTTATAGAGTTGAGCAACTTGTCCAAGATTGTATAGTGAGGCCAAATTTGAACTCAGTAAAATGAATCTTCCTGACTTCAGGCCTGGTACTCCAACCACCATACCACTTTAACTGCTTTGGAAATTGATAAATGCTACAAATTAGAGTTTGATTCTGTTTTGTTCTGTTGATCATCTATACTTTAAGAAAATGATAGAAAAAGTGCTAATAATGCAGATTGAACATAAAAGTGTGTCATGTTTGTTTGTTTGTTTTTTCCCCAGAGGGCAGATTGCTAAATATTTGCTGTTATACCACTGGAAGGAAGATATATATATTTTTTCTTAGATTTCTTCCCCCCCCCCACTATACTATACTGTATACAGTGGTTTCTTTGTATTGGTGGAATGGTGTAAGGTTCTGGGAGGGATTCATACAGCAAAAAGATATAGACAATCAAGGGTACATGTACATTATTCAGGGAAAAGAGAAATGTTTCCGTGAAATTTTTAACCTCTTTTGTTTTTTTATTCTCCATTTTAATTTACCCATGAGGACACCACCTAAACTTCATGTTAGGATTCACAGAATCCTCAGATATTATGATTGGAAGGGACTTTGGTGTTCTAAATGCTTTCATTCATTCAGTCCTCAAACATTTCTTATGTATAAGACATATTTTGGAGGTGATATTTGAAAACATGAGTAGTTTTCCAAGGAAGAGTATAAACAAGGCGTAGAATTCCAAAGAATGAGTTTTAAAATTATTTGGACAAAACATTCCGTCTTCCATCTCCTGCCATATCTCCATGTGTGAAATTCTCTCTTCAGCTCCATCTTCTGTTTCTGATTTGCTTTAAATTGTAGCTAAAATTTCACATCCTATAAGAATCCATTCCCAGCCCACGATAAGGGCAGTGCCTTCCTTCTATTGATTATCTCCAATTTATCCTGTATGTATTTCTTTTGTACGTGATTGCTGGCATGTTGTCTCTACCATTAGATTAAAAGCTTCTTGAAAAAAGGGACTGTTATTTGCTCTTTCTAGTTCCTGTGCTTAGCACACTACAGAATGGATGCTTATTAACTGATTGAGTTGAGAGGAAATTTATTAAATGTTTACTATATGGAGGCACTAGAGATATAAAGGCAAAAATGAAACTGCCTCTGCCTTCAAGGAACGTGTTCTGTAACTTGGAAGAAAAAAGTATGTATATACACACATATATAAAAAATATAATATATAAACGTATGAAATGTTCTATTGTGCTATAAGAAATGAGGAGATCACTTCATATTTACCTGGAGAGGCTTATACACACTGATGCTAAGTGAGAAGAGCAGAACCAGGAAAACTTTGTACACAATCACAGACACATCGTATGTATGACGACCAGCTTTGATAAACTGGACTCTTCTCAACAACACACAGTTATAAGACAACTCTACAAGTCTCAGGATGGAAGGAGATATCTACATTCAGAGAAGAAAGAACAGAGTTTAAATGGAGACCGAAGCAATCTACATGCTATCGTTCTGTTCTTTTCCATGTTTGTTTGTTTGTTTTCTTTTTTCCAGTTGTTCATTCTATCAGTTACAACCCTTCTATAGAACCAGACTAATGTCCATTGGGAAAGTATTTACAAATCCTATACTTGATTGTATGCCACCATGGGTGGGAGGGAGAGGGAGGGGAGGAAATTTGAAACTCAGGGGATTGTGGAACTGAATCTTGTAAACTAAAAGTAAATAAACAAATCAATTAAATTGGTTAATTTAATTACAAAGCAAATAAATTAAATTGTTTATATATGTGTGCATATAAAGTATATATTTGCGTATACATACATATATACATATATGCATATGTGTATATAAATGTAAACATGGAAGTTTATTGAATTAATCACTCCTACCTCCATTTAAGATGCCTCCCCTAATGTCTTTATCAGTTTATTGATTCAACCTATATTGAGTCATTCAATAAAAGTCATTAACAAGATATGAAACACTCTTAATGCATTTGGAAGGATTGAAAACTGGAGAATAAAAGAAAATAGTCCTACAAAGAAAGTTTACTGAGATTGGTTGAGTAGGTTTGGCTATGCCCAGTGGGAACTTGTATAAAATAGAAACTAAATTCAAGAACTGGATATCCTTTTGTCTTGTCATTCTAGAGGAGAGAGCAGTACAGCCAAACTCCTTACATAGAATCCATGGTGGAAACTAAGATGATGGAATAGAAGAAGGAACTGACCCTCCCAACATTCCCCTCTAAACATCTTTAAATAGTACTCACATAGAAATCTGGAGTGGTAGAGCCAGGAAAAGGTTAAGGTGAGACATTCTTCCAGCTCAAGACAGCTTAGGAAGTTGGAAGGAGAGATCTGTGATATGGAGGTTGAGAGTAGCCTGGAGCCCATGTGGATGTTACATTAGTGGTGGAACTAAGTGGTGGTGACAATATCAGCATCAGGAGTTCTAAAGCCAGAGATGGTAAGGAAACTTGGCAATGAGTCAGAAATAGATTACATTGGGCCCCTGTGCTACACTGGGCTCAGGCTTAGGTACTATTTGACAACTTAATTTCCTAAACTCACTTCTGTATCACAAATCAAGGGTGAAGAGGAACACTTTATGGGTCCTGAGGAACAGGAATTGTAGTTCCAAAAGATCAGAGGCCTTTCCTAGGTAAAGAACAGAGCAAAGTTTTAGAAATTAATGTTTAAAATTGTTTTACATATAATTGGGAAACATTTAGTAAAATTAAAAAATATATTTAAAAAAACTAAGCCCATCTGGCTAAATTATATAATCTGATCATTAATGGGGTAACACACACTGGTAGGGACTCATGATCCTTAGAATTCCATCCCTAGAATGCTTAAGGAAAAAGTAGCTACCTTCTGAGTAACCAACTTGCCAGTGCAGACAGAAGTCTGGTGAGTAGCTCATAGATATATAACTTGAATTACATACTAAATATATGCAAAGTAAAATTACAGTGACTTGGGAGAAGGTTACTGGGAACTTGGGGAAATCAGAAAGGACTTCCTAAAACAAGAGGGTACTTGGGTTTTGAAGGAAAGAGCAGATTCTAAGATGAAGGGTTACATTCAGAACATGAAGGACTGGCAATGAAGAAGCACAGAGATTTCAGATAGAGTGGTTTTGTAAGGAAAGTCAAGAAAGACAATTTGAATGTATTATAGAATGAGTAAGGAGGAATAATGTATAAGTCTGGAAACAGGTTGGGGGTAGATCATAAAAGGTTTTAATACTCAGAGGAGCTCATATTTGATTCTCAAGGTAACAAGGGCAATGGTAGATAATGAAGAAGATAAACTAATATTATTATAATAAGAAATATTATGTACACAAGAAAATTCAGGATTCAGAGTGGGAAAGAAACAAATATGATGTTATCAGGATAAACTAGAGACCACCTGGACAGAAAGAGGAAATAGATTGGAAGGCTGAGAAACAAATTAGAATCCTGACAAAGAGGGTTGGTATTTTAGTAATTGGGGAGTTAAATTATTTCAACATCTGCCCAAAACAGAAACTAATTTCCTGAATGGTTTTCATGACAATTCCATACTTCAAAAGTAGAGGAACTGAGGAGGGAATATTCTATTTTGGATGTTTCTTACCAGTAAGGAGGCCGCTGGTTACTATGGTAGAAATAATTGGGATGATGGGGAAAGTGTATACCGCATTTGGGATTTTGTGATAGGAAAAAGAAAAAAATTGGGAAAAATCTAGCATGTATCTTAGATTTTTGAAGAACATATTTCTAAGAGTTCAGAGGAAGGATACACAGTATCCTTTGGTCTGAAGTCTCCAAGGGAAATAACTTCAAGAGGAATTGGGAAGCTCTGAATAATCAAATTACAAAGACATGAGAAGAAATCATTCCAATAAAGAGGAAAAAAGAAATGTGTCTATAGAGACTGATGTGACTTCATAAGGAATGCAACAACAAACTTAGATTTTTAAAAAGGCATCTGGAAGCAAGGACAAATAAAGAATAAACTCAAAAATATGGCACAGTTCAGTAAGAAAAGTGCCAAGAACTCTAAAGCTCATCATTATGAGCCAATGCTGCAGAGGAAAGCTACAGATAATAGAGATTTTCACCCTAAATTTACTAGGAGATGATGATAACTAATGGAAAGAAGGTAGAACTCTCATTTTGCCTCTATTTTCTTTTCCTAAGAGAATGGCCTTTGAATTGGAAAGGGTCAAAAAAGTTAATAAGGAACATATAGTCAAGATGAGTAAAGGAATATCCTAAGATAGCACTTGGCTTCTCCTGATGAGTTTATTCACCAGGCCTAGATGAACACCATCATCAGGTACTAGAAGAAGTAGCAGATATGTTTGTTAAGACACTTAGTGATTGCTGAAAGAACATGTAGAATTGAATTGTTACAGTAGAATTGGAAAAGGTCAAATGTCCTGATTTTCAAAGAAGGAAAAGAATAGAATCTGCAGACTATAGGCCAGTTAGAGTGCCTTCAAGTCTTGGTAAAATTTAAAGCAAATTACTAAAAATAGAAATAAATATAAAGAGCTAGCAAGGTTTCCATAGTAATGTGTTATGATGGACTAATCCAGTGGTTCTCAACCTGTGGATTATGTTCAATTTGTAACAATGAAAATACATCCTGCATATCAGATAGACTCATAACAGTAGCAAAATTACAGTTATGAAGTAGCAATGAAAATAATTTTATGGTGGTGGTCACCACAACATGAGGAACTGTATTAAAGGGTCATGGCATTAGGAAGGTTGAGAACCACTGGACTAATCCCGTTTATTCGTTGATAAAGTTACTAGACTGACAGATCAGGGGAATCTTCAATCTTTAGTAAAATATTTAATTAAATCTCTCCTGCTCTTCTTGTGGAAAATATGGCAAAAATGGACTAGACCCAAGGGCTTGTTAAGAGTGCCTCATGGATTGGAATTCATGCATTGGCCAGACAAAAAGAACAGCAATTAATGTTTTAGCATCAGCTTAGAAAAAGGTCTCCAGTGGAGTGCTCTGGGGATCTATATTTGGTTCTGTGCTATTTAACATGTTCGTCAATAACTCAGATAAAATTGCTGATGGAATGTATATCAGATTAGCAAGTAACAGAAATCTGGGAAGGATAATTAACACCTTAGATGGCAGAATCTGTATTCAAATAAGTTTTGGTAGGCTAGATAAGTGGAACAAATTTGAGTAGCATTCATTTAATTGCTTTGTATTTCTTTTCTTTGTATTTAGCCTGTATATGTTCACCTATTCATTTATTTTCCAGTCAGAATATAAGTTCCTGATATATAGATATTATTTCCTTGTTGGTATTTTTATCCCTAGTAGTTCATAGTACCTTGCATCCAATAAGCACTTAGTAAATTATTATTGACTGATTATATAGGAGGAATGTAAAATCTCACATTTCAATTTTTAGAAATCTACACCACAAGTATGTATTGGGTGAGGCACAAATAGATAGTATTAAGAAAAAAGATCTGGAATTTTAGTGGATTCCAAATTCAGTATGAGTCGACCAGAAAACTTATGGGGGAGGCATAGTATTAGGACCAAGCAGCTAGCAGTTCTGTTGTATTTTGCCCTGGTCAACCAATATCTGCAACATTTTATTAACTCTTCTGTTCAGACCTAGTCCTCTGGTTCTTGCCCTTGGGCTGTGATCTCCTGACTGGTCAGATTTGGTTTACCATATTTAGCCCATCCCCTAGCATTTTCCCCACCATGCTCCTGCTTCTCTATACCCATCAAAATTTCTCTCTACAACATGAAATTACAGGGAAGAATCATCAAATAAGCTCAACTATTTCTGAAAATAGAGGTTCAGTCACTTGATAATTTCTTTCGGTATCCCTGTAGCTTCCCAGATCAGAACAAGTCTCTTTGGAAGCCACTCCCCTACATGTGTTCTCTTCAACTATTAGAGGGCAAGCACTTTTGAAGGCAAGGAATGTATTGTATATTTGTATTTCTCACCCCTTTGCTTAGCACAGTGCCTGATATAGTAAATACTTAGTAACTTTTTTTTCCTTTTTCATTCATTGATTGAGATTTGTGCACCACACTTTAGCAAAGACATTGATTCAGTGGTCAGAATGTAACCCAATCAGGATTCATTTCATATGAATGGATCAATTCAAGTAAATTTGACAGGTTCTTACTATATTAAAGACATTGTTCTAGACACTAGAGATGTAAAAATACAATGACCAACAAACAGTTCCTGTCTTTAAGCAACTTAGAATCTACTGGGATGTACACATCATTGACATGTGTAACTAAATAGAAGGTCATTTTGAGGTAGAATCTACGTGATAGATAATGAATGATAAGACACTGACAACTGGGAGCAGGAAGTAGGTGTGCTTAATCAGCAGATGTATTGGAGCCATAATTGCTGTCTTCCTTTGTAAGGGTGTTACATAGAAAAGGGAACAGACTTATTTTCCTCAGCTGCAGAGAATAAAACCAGGGGCAATCAATACAAGTTGTAAGAAAGGAATTTTAGACTCAAGTTATGAAAACAAGCAAACACAGCTTCCCAACAGAAATACCCAAAAGTAAAATTAGTCATCTCAGGAAGGAATACATTCTCTGTCACTGTAGATCTCTAGGCAAAGACTAGATGATCACTAACCAGGCTTGAGTCTTATTCAGATATTGGTTTTCAGATGGCTTCTCAGGTTCCTTCCATCTCTGAGAATCTGTGAATGACTAACACTAGTGTGATATACAGGAAGACACCCTTTATTGTATGTGTCTCTGAGGTCAATAGAGCAGAAAGGTAGGAGGACAAGACGGTGAATATTGCTGAATTCCAGTTAAGGAGAATGAAGACTGAGAGGAGGTAATAGAATGTGATGACCAGGTATCATGATAATGTTTGAGAGTATATTTTTAGGGGGTAGAGTTACTCCAGAAGCTAAGTTACAGCAGGTAAAAGAGGAAAGGCTTATTTTTACTTTGGCTAGTACAGTCTTCAGGAGGGGAGACATTGTCATATCTTTTAGGAACAGAATATCCTAGCTAGCAAAATACACAAAAGAACTAGGAAATGAGTATGAGCAGCATATATAAAACACAGGAGAACCAAATACAAAATATACTCACAAAGTCTGAGGAACTGAAAGGATCAGAGTTAGTCAGGAATCATATTTACTAGGCTTTGTAACAATTCATATACCAGATGTGCTCACGGACTTCTAGGAATTTACTTTCTAAGGGAAATGATGTTTTAAAGGAATCTTTCCTTCCCACTTCTTCCATATTCCTTTTTAGTTGTCTCAAAGATAGAATGGAGAAATAAGAGAAAAAAAACTTTTGTTGATAATAAGATATCATGACCTTGAAAAAAGGTGTAAACTGTGCAGTGTAAGAAATGACATACATTCAGGTCAAGGAGCAGGAAGACTGAGGTGGTATGATAGTTTCTGATGATGAGATATGATAGTAAAATGGGAAAGAATCATTCTGGAGTGTGAGAGTATAAAAAGTCAGGTTTCAGTAGGTTAAAGAGACTTCTGAGCCAAAATCAAAGGATGGAAGTTCAGATCCTGTCTCTGCTATTTGCTTCTCATGGGACCTTAGTCATACTACTCAAGTCTCTAGGCTTCAGTTTATGTATCGGTAAAAGTAACAGGAGAGAGGAAGGAAGGTAGACTGTATGCTTCCCTAGCTTGAATCTGAGGAGTCTTAGCTGACTGGGAATCTACTTTGCATATATTTTCGAAATCCTAGATGGTTTAGAGATTATTTAATCACTCCCCTTCATTTTATGACTAAGAATACTGCAGCCCAGAGAGGCAAAGGGATTCTTCTGGGCTTTGACCTGGTAAAAGAAATCTAGATTTCCTGACTTCCAGTTCAATGTTCTTTTTTTTTGATTAAACTTTACCACCTCCCAATCTGTTCTAACTCTGATCAATGGAAGCAATTGAATGTGTTTAGCCTGGAGAAAAGAAGATGCAGGGGGCTCATCAAGAGCTATCCTCAAGTATTTGAAGGGCTCTTACATGGAAGAGAGATTGGACTTGTGCTTGACTTCATGGGGCCAAACTAGGAGCAATTATTAGAAGATGAAGTGAGAAAAATTAAGCCTTGAGTTCAGGAGAAAATATTCCCAACTATTAGAGCTATCTAAAAGTGGAATGACTGCCCCCAAGAGGTGGTGAATCTCCTTATCTTGGAGGTCTTCAAGCATAGGCTGGATGTTCACTTAAAAGGTATGTTACAGTGGGGATTACTTTTGTGTATGATTTGGACTCAGTAGTTGCCAACTTCCTTTCCAAGTCTTAAATTTTGTGAAATTGATTCCACTTGAGACATACTGAAGGTGAATTTTGAAATGACCTAGAAAAACAAAATGAATCAATGCAGTGTGCCAGAATAGTGTATTCAGAGGAGAAAGCAGGCCAGCTATGGCTAAAAAAAAATGTAAATGGACTCTGGATCAAGAAGTCAAGAAGCTGATAGCAACATAGGATTTGAAGGGGGAAAAAAGAAAGAAGAGGCAATGAAGGTTAGTGTGGTCATTTGGCAAGCCATGAACCTAAGTAGTTCAGCTTTGATATTCAGCCAATGATGAGTTGAATTGAGCAGTGTGAGGCTAGGCAAGTATGGTCCCAATAGCAGTGACCATAACCTGTAAAAGGGATTTGAGATGTATTGGAATAGGAGATCTGAGAGAGGGTGTGGAGAAACATACAACCTTCATTTGAATTGCACCCTCAATGAAATTCAAGAGCTTCTGGAACAAGTTTTAAGAAAATCTGGGCTTAGTTTCAAATGTTATTTCCATTTATAGTTTGAGGGGAGACCACAGGAGGCTAAGGCACTCTGGCTGAGATTCACTTTGAGTTTCAGATTTGGAAAATCAAGGAATTCAAAGTTAAATTTATGTGGTGCCAACTATCTGAACTGTGACAAAAATTAAAAGGCTTTCAGAAGATTTTGAAAAATCATTCTCCTTAATGGCAAATATAGTTTAATGACTTTAATAACAATAAAATGTCTATTTTGTATAAACTTAATTGTGCATTTTAACTTCTTCCAAACCCTAACTTATCCTATAACCTTAGCTGTAACACTTGTAGACTGTAATTTCCTTGAGAACCCAAACTGATCGATATATGTGTGAAAATAATAGAGGTTTATATCTGTAGATAGTAATTAATATAGATGGATATGAAGTAATAGTTAGATATGTGCTTATATCTAATCTATCCAATTTATTTATGTCCAAAGCAGCTTTGTGTCCTCATCAAACAGCAAAGTGCTTCACAAATAGAAAGGCTTTACATGTTTGTTGAATTTGGAAATGACTTGAAGCTGGAAAAAGATTCCACAATCAATGTGTCAGTTTTCATCATGAGATTATAATTTTGGAGATGAAAGGCACCTTATGGGACATGTAGTCCCAACTTCTCATCTTACATATGAGAAAATTGAAGATTTCTGTTAAGTAAACTGTTAAGAGAATTTAAGCAAATTCCCAAGATTTTACAGGTAACAGACAAGGTTTTAACACCAGGTTTTCTGACTTAAAATCCCTCATTCTTTCCATGTAATGTTCACTCTTGATAATATGTCCCTTTGTATTTATGAACACACTATTCATACCCATTTTTTGATGGTAATCATTGAGTTTTTTCAACCACAGGGATAAATCTCAATTACAGTGTTGGTCATAATGTAAGCCAAACCACTAAAATTACAACTCTTTGAAAGGAAAAGCAATATCAGTCATATAAGAAAAAATATCTCTGTACTTAAAAAAATCTGAGTTTTCTCCCTAGTCTAGAGATTCTTTCCAACAGCACAGAGCACAAACATTCTATGTCTTTGTAGATTGACTTTGTTGCTCATTGTGCTCAAAATGTCTCCCCCAGCCACTAGTAGCTAGTGATAAGGCACTCTAAAAGTTGGTCATTAAACAATGAACACATAGTCCACCAATTGGACCCATACCCCAAAGATTTTCTGGTCTGGGAAGACCTATAAGTGCTTAGCTAAGCTTGAACAAATACAAGATTACTTCCACACTACCATCAGACATTGAAATGGGCCAAAAAGAACAAGTCTTGTCCCTGTCACACATGACAAACCTTCAAGATATTTCATGACAGCTACCATGCCCCCATCCCTGAATTTTCTTTTCTTTAGGCTACATATGCCCGGTTCTTTAAGCTGATCCATGAATAGCGTTAATGGATTGTTTCTATCATGATTGTGTTTTCCTTTCTCTGTAGTGCCCTTCTTAAGATATGGTACCTAGAGCTGATGATCTGACCTGGTTTCTCTCAAATATGTTAAATTTTCACATTCTGCAAAATTTCTCTCCCAGTCCCCTTAAAGCCAGTGACTTCCCTCTAAAGTTTCCTTCCATTTTACCTGCATATGTCTTGTATGTTCATAGTCTGTATATTGTTTTTCCTATAAGAATATAAGCTCTTTGAGGACAGTGACTGTTTTTGTCTGTCTTTGTAACCTCAGTGTTTAACACAGTGCTTAACACATAAAAAAAAGCTTCTTGGTAAATGGATGTTGATTGATTGACTGGTAGAATACAGTTCCATATCTTTCATTCACTCACTATCATTCTGTTAACATAACTTCAAATTTTCCCTGCTCTCCAGCCACCTTCTCTACAGGCTGTTTACTAACTACATAACCTCCCACATCAAACACCATGCCTTTTGGAAACTTTCACCTGGCTGATGATTGCCCCTCCCCCTACACTATTTTAGGAAACTCAGCCATGCTTCACTGAACTCCACCCTGTCTAGCCATCTTCTTCACCACACTTTAGCAAATTCTTTACCAGTCCTTAACTCTCCTTCCACTAAAAACAAGTATAGAGCTTCAGATTGCACCATACGTTTTGGTTTTTATTAGATTTGACTCATCATTTTGGCTTTTCAAGGTAATGTTAAGTCTTAGTCATATCATTCATTCAACATGATAATTCCCCCTCATAGATTTTAGTCACCATAAATTCGATAGGTCTGCCATTTGTATTTTAAGCAAAACTATTGGTAAACTGAATAGGTTCTAAGAAGGGCAATCAGGATGTTCAAAAGCCTTAAGTTCTTGCAATATGAGAACTGGTTGAAGGAACTGAGCATGTTTACCTAGGGAAGAGAAGTCCCAGGGAGGATATGATAGCAATTTTCAAGTACTTGAAAGGTTTGTAAGTGGAAAGGGGATTAAACTTGTTCTAGTATTCCCTGGTGAGTAGAAGCAGGAGCGATGTGTGGAAGTTATGAAAGAGGAAACAGGCTTGGGCTAAGGAAAACTTCCTACCAATTAGAACTATGAAAAAAATGAATAAAATGCTTTGAGAAAGAATGGATCTCTCTTCAATAGAGGTCACTGGAAAAAGTTTGGTCAATTATTTGTTATATTTGTTACTGTGGGGATAGTTTAGAAGATATGCTTTGGGCTGGATGATAGTTAAGGACCTTTTCGACTTTGAAAGTCTATGATTCTGTCATTCAGTGATTGATAAAAATGGTTGAACAGAATAAGACCACATATAGAGTTCCTTGGCACTCTGCTAGAGACCTCAATAAGACAGATTTGTAGATAAAAGTGGGTCCTATATTCAAATACACATTTCTTCAATTAATGAACTTAGGAGTCCATGACATGGATTTGAAAAATGGGTGTCAATAAAAGTGAAATAACCAAAATAATAGTTTATGTCTCTGTAATTCTTTAAAGCTCTTTACTTACAATAGTCCTAGGAGTTAGGGAGTGACAATGTTATCACCAAGTTTTGGATAAGGACACTGAATATTATAAAGGCCTGAACTCATACATCTAGTAAAAGTCATGGGTCCAGGACTCAAATTCAGTTCTTTTGAATACAAGTCTAGAGATTTCTCAAGTACAAGAAAATCTTCCTTGGCTGCCTGATAATAAAAGCCGTTGCCTTTATCAATCAAGAATGAGTATTTATTAAGCACCCACTTGTTAGAGGCAGCTAGTGGCATAGTGGATAAAGGTCCTGGAGTCAGGATGATTATCTTCCTGAGTTTAAATCCAGTCTCAGACACTTACTTGCTGTGTGAATTTGGACAAGTTACTTAACCCTGTTTGCCTCAGTTTCCTAATCTGTAAAATGAGCTAATGAAGGGAATGGCAAGCCACTCCAGTATTTTTGCCAAGAAAACCCCAAATTGGGTCACAAAGATTTGGACACAATTGAAAACAACTGAACAACAACACCATGTGCCAATTTGAGATTAATAAACTCCTTTGGCTTCTTATTCCTTCCAGGAGTGAAGACAAAATACTCTGTTTGGCATTCAAAGTCCTTTATAATTTAACCTCCTCCTACTTTTGCAGTCTTGAACTTTGCTGTGTGACAAGTATTCTTCAAGGCAGTGACAAGTATTCTTCCTGGTTGCTCCATGAACAAAACGCTTTATTTTTTAGCCACCAGGCATTTTCTCTGGCTGTGTCTCAGGTCTGGAATGCTCCCTGTCCTCTGTTCCCCGACCTCCCTGGCTTCCTTTAAATTCCAACTAAAATCCTACTTTCTACAGGAAGCCTTCCCCAACTCTTCATTCTAGTGCTTTAACTCTTTAAAGTATTTCCTAATTTATTCTGTATATAGCTTCCTTTGTATATATTTGTTTCATATTATTTACATTAGATTGTAAGCTCCTTGGGAGTAGGGACTGTCTTTTGTCTTTTTTTTGTTTGTTTGTTTCCTCAAGGCTTAGCACAGTGTTTGGCAGCAAGTAGGTGCTTAATAAATGTTTATTGAATTGAATTGTCATTCTCTATGCTAGCTGCTAGGGATACAAATGCAAAGATCAGAGTCCCTGCCCTCAAGAAATGTACCCTGTCTTATCACCTTCATAACTAACTGTCATCAATTTTCTAGTATTGATTTGCAAAATCATAGCCTTTAAATAGTGAGATTTTATTAAAAAAATATTGACTACCAAGTGCAGACCACCATATTACCAGAGCACCATGAATGATGCAAAGTTGGACTCTTCTCTCAATTCTGACTTTCCTTCTCCTTAAACCAAAAATGTCTTGACCTTACATGGTCAAACTTGTCTGTCCCTTTCTTGGTACAACAATTGTGCCTGGTTATTTTAGATAATTCCATTCAAAATTAGAGTTGTATAAGTGCTGATGGTGTTCTCAGCTATATGACCTTAAACAAGTCATTTTCCTTACCTAGATCTCAGTTCCTGACAAAAGAAGATAAGTTTGTTGGTCTACATTATACCTAAGGTCTGAAAATGCATGGTATATTTGGAGAACAGTGAATAGTTCAGTTTGGTTGTAAAGTGGGGCGTGTGAAGGGCATTTATAGGAAGTAAGATAGAAAAATGATCTAGCTGAATTTTACTCAATAGGCAATGGGGAATCAATGAAGATATAGAAGTAAAAAGAATTATATGGTCAGAATTGAGCATTTCGAATTTTTTTTTCTGGATTGGAGAGAAAAAGACTGAAAGCAAAAGCCTCTAATTAAAGAGCCATTTTTAATAGTCTCTGTTAGAAATAACAAGGGTGTAGAGTAGGATACCAGCAGGAAGTTCCTCAGGCCCATTTCCAGTCCCCTGAATCATATTAGGTGGATATTATTCAGTTCTGAAAGATCTCCACTGATTCTTCAGAAGTTCCCTTTA
Organism: Pseudocheirus occidentalis; assembly: GCA_028646575.1. NCBI lineage: Eukaryota > Metazoa > Chordata > Mammalia > Diprotodontia > Pseudocheiridae > Pseudocheirus > Pseudocheirus occidentalis. The sequence continues at coordinate 266,975,612 of CM053595.1, read as the reverse complement.
TCTTTGTACATCTGCCAGTTCAACTCCATCCATAGAGACTTCCCAGGAGCGAGGCTTCCTCTTGCTTTCTAGTCTCTCTCTTTCTCTCTCATCCTTGACTTATTTTGGGTGCTGTCTCTCAGCTGCTCATGCATAGTTTAATGAGCACATTTTCAGTTCCTATGGAGAACAGCCCATGTTATGTTTTTGGCATATGTGCTGTTCATTCCCTTGCATTGAGCCAGAAAGTGACAGTTTCTTTTGTTCCCTTTCATTTACTTCATTCTTTTTTTTTTGGTTTGATTAATTTCATTTTGACACCAAGATCAGTTCAGTCTTCTGACCTTTGACCTCTCAGTCATCTTAATAACATTTCCCTCCAGAGCAAGTCTCCTTCCAATAGGAGAAAAAGGGATGTGTTTACTTAATGGAGAAAGTGTCTCTGACAAAGATTGCCTCATCAAATAATCAGGGAATATCTATTAAGCACTTTCTGCTTACAAAGCAATGAATTAAGAAATACAAAACTGAGATAAAATGAGACTTCTATTCTCAAAGAGCCTAAAGTTTAGAAGAGGATACAAGCCACTAATATATATATACTTTGATTACACTACCTCAGTGGATGTAAAGTGTCATCATGGATGGATAATCCCTTCAGTGTTCCAGATTGGCACTCAGGCCATCTCACCCCATATAATTCTTGCTGAGAACTTCCACTAAATTCTCCATTGAAGTGGGGGGCAGGAAGGTAATAACCATTTATTAAGCACCTACTATGTGTCAAGTACTGTGCTAAACACAAGTACTTTACAAATGTATGATCTTCACAACTCTAGGAGGTAAGTGCTATTTTGATTCTCATTTTACAGTTGAGAAAACTGAGGTAGACATAGGTTAAGTGACTTGCCCAGGGTCACATAACTAGTTAGTGGTTGAGGCTGGTTTTGAACTCGTCTTCCTGACTCTAGGTCTAGAGCTTTATTCACCATGCTAACTAGCTGTCTCATAGAGGCTCTAGCCTAGAAAATGAATGTGGGAGCCTTCCTTTAAGTAGTAAATATTCTCAGTGTAATGCAATGCATTGTATTTTTAAAACTTTCACATCCTTGATGAGGATGTGCCTCTCATAACCAACTCATCCTTAGTAATGTGCTGAGACTTTCTAATACTCATCACGCTTCTCTTAATCATCTTAATGGGAGGTAACCCACAAGTTGGCATTTAAAACTCTTGGCAATCTGGTTCCAACATATATTTCAGACTGGTTTATATTCATCCTGCTCATATACTTCTGATGTAATTGATGCTTTCCAAAAGTGTCCTTCCTGGGTCCCATACCTAGAATTCTCTCCTTCCACTACTTGGCTTTTAAAATTCCTGGTTTATCTCAAGGCTCAGATAAAATGTTTTTTCATTGCAGTAGGCATTTATGCATTTCTCCAGTTGTTACTATTCTCCTCAAAGTGAATCTCTATTTAATTTGTCTGTGATTTGTACTTTCTTACCTGTGTACATATTTTTTAATGTCAATTCATGTCTAATTCCTTTGTAGGATGCACAGATATCCTCTATCCAGATCTCAGCTCCTCATCCAGGAAACTCAGTCCAGCCCTGGAATTCCCACAGTGGAAATAATCCCATATCCTCCAACCTCTCTCTCTAATTGGATGCTTCCTCTCATGACCTCCATTTAATGAGGTCATTCATGTCTCATTCCTCTCCAGGTTTCACTCCAGACCTTCTCTACAGTAACCCTGCCTGATACCTTTGTCTCCCTGATTGCCCTTTGAATTCTCTTTTATATGTTTTTACCCCCTTAGTCGGAAAGCTCCTAAAGGGCAGGGGTTATCATCTTTCCTATTGGCATTTGTATTACCAGCATGTAGCAGAATGCGTGGTGCATAGTTTTTTCTTAATAAATGCATGTTGTTCTTTGAAAAGAAAGTAAATTCCTGGAGTGCAGGGACTGTAATATTTTTATCTTAGCATTGTCAGTACTATGGCACAGTACTTGGTACATAATGGGGGCTTAATTGATTCTATGCCAAATTGAATTGGATCAATTCTTTGAAAATTCTAGTGTTCTAGGGGTGACTAGGTGGCACAGTGAAGAGAGCACTGGTCCTGAAGTTAGGAGGACCTGAGTTCAAATGCGGCCTTGATACTTGACACACCAACTAGCCGTGTGACTTTGGGCAAGTCACTTAACCCCAATTGCCCTCCAAATAAAAGAGCAAAAAAAAGAAAAAAGAAAACTCTAGTGTTCCATTATTTGTAACAGTAACATACAACATTAGATTATAAGTGCATTAAAGATCTTCAAAACCAAGTCATCTAAACAGGAACACATTTCCAAGAGAGAAAATCAAGGAAGCCCTTTTAGAGTATGATAACTTTTGAGTTGGGCTTTGTTAGGAGAAGAATTGGAAAGAAGTGGGAAAATTCATCTTAAGCTTTTTGAAAGCAGGAGTATCTAACAACTGTACAGTGAGGTAAATACAAGACTTTTACCTTTAGGGCAAAAACTATTTTTGTCTTCTTTATATCCGCATTCATTAGCACCATGCCTGCCATATAGCACTTAACAGATTCTTATTGACTGACAGACTGATGAATTAATCAGAGGCACAACTTTTGGTAATGACCTGGATTTCCATTGGATGACAGACCTTTGATTTGAACAGAATAACATCACTGTGATTAAGGAATGCTTATCTTTGAGGAAAATGTCTTGAATAACATACCTTCCCAAGTAAAAAGTAAGGGGAATTGAGGGAAGATGGTAGAATGGGAAGTTTCTTTCCTTACTACACCAAATTATATAAACTTTTGTTGTTGTCGTTTCAGTCATGTCTAACTCTTTGTGATCCCATTTGGGATTTTATTGGCAAATATACTGGAATGGTTTGCCATTTCTTTCTCCAGATCATTTTATAGATGAGGAAACTGAGGCAAAAAGGGTCAAGTGTCTTGTCCAGGATCACACAGCTAGTAAGTATCTGAGGCCAGATTTGAACTTAGGAAGATAAATCTTCTTTACTCTAGACTAGGCACTCTATCCACTGTGCCACCTGGCTGTCAAGAACCCTCTTCCCAGCCCCATCCTGCTATATATTGAAACCTTAGCAACGACAAGAAGAGAAAAAAATGAAAGAACTTGTCACAAGATAATTCTTAGCATCAAAAATGAAAGAAAAACTGAAGATCAAATCACAAACTCCTTTCTTCTTTCTGGTCTTCCTTTGTAGCTTATACCCTTGGTTTTTACATACCACCACAGTTCAAGATCAGTCCAGATCTGTGACCTCACTAGCTCTGTCAATTCTAGGTAATGACTTTTGGAATTAACTACTTTGCACTCTTGAAGGAGGCCACAACTAGGATGAATTAAAGCCCAATAATCAGACAAGACCCCAGAGCCTAGTGTTAGGAATGAAGACATTGAGCTCACATTCTAAAGGAGAAGAAAATACGCAAACAATTTTGTACATTCAATATATGAATAGAGTAGATGCAAGGTAATGTCAAAGGGAAAGCCACTGGAGATGGGAAAAGGAGCTGAAAAAGCTTTTTGCAGAAGATAGAATTTAAGCCGAGATGTGAAGGAAGGCAGTAGGTAGAGGTAACAAGGGAGAGGACTCCAAACATGCAGGATAGGCAGTAAAAAAAGCATAGTGTTAGAAGATAGAGACCCATGTTAGAGGAACAACCAGAGTGCTAATGAGAAGGATAGAACACATAGAAGGGAACAAAATGTAAAAAAGATGAGAAAGTTAGGAAAGGGCAACATAGTAAAGGGCTTTAAATGTCAAACAGAGTATTTTGCATGTGATCCTGGAGGTAAAAGGGAGCCAGTGGAATTTAAAGAATAGCAAAGTATCGTGGTAAGACCTGTGCTTTTATAAAACCGCTTTGGTAGCTGAGAGGATGATTGGAGTGGAGAGAGACTTGAGGCAGGGGGGAGAACAACCAGAAAGTCATTGCAGTAGTTCAAGTGTGAAATGATAAAGGCCTGTGCTAGCATGGTGAGTGATGAGGAGATATATGTGTGTGTGTGTATTTATAGGTGTGTATGCATGTATTTGTATGTGTGTGTATTTTTATATATGTATATATCTATTTAGGTAGATATGGACACATATACACATCTGTGTTTGTGTATTTATATATATGCATATATGCATGTGTGTATATATTTGTGTCTATTTATATTTGTGTGTTTATTTATATATAGTGTGTTTCATATATACATGTATACGTATATGTATTTATATATGTGTGTTGATATATTTGTGTGTACAATTATATATATGCATGTGTGTATTCTTTTACATATGTTTGTGTGTATATTTATATACATCTGTGTTCTTATTTGTGTGTATCTATGTGTATATATATATACATCTGTATATATTTATATATGTATTGCGTACTTATATGTATATATATGTATACACAAACATATATATACACACACACAGACATATACATCCCTCTGTGTGTGTGTGTGTGTGTGTGTGTGTGTAACGTGAAAGGAGAAATGATGAGACTTGGAGCAGGCTCATATGTTGAGTAAGTGTGAGACAGGAATTAGAGGACAACCTTGGGTTGCTAGGAGGATAGCAGTGCCCTCAGCAGTAATGGGGAACTTGGATGAAAGGACGTTTTAGAGGGAAAGATAGAGAGCTCTGTTTTGGACGTGTTGTATTCCTTATGCCTATGGGACATCTAGTTTGAGATTTCTAAAAGTTGGTTGGTGTAAGTGTGGAGGTGAACAGAGGTTAGAGCTGAATAGAAAATCATCTGCATAGAACTGTCTAGTTCATTTTCTTCATCTGAAAGTACAGATAATAATAACCCTATCTTGCAGGTAATTGGTTGTTTAATGTTGAAAAGGCAAAGAGAGTTGCAATGGACTAAAGAATATAAAGAGTAAGCAGTATCATGGGGAAAATAAGAAGAAATGAAATAATCTTTCAGAACAAAGTATCTCATCCCTTCATTAGTATCAAAATATTATAGCTGGCAGAATAATACAAAAGAATGGCTCAGATGTGGACCTTTAAGTACTTGAAAGGAGAAGCCTTTCAGAGAAGATGAGAGGCTTTCAGTTTCTTTCCCTACCTTTGGGATTATGAGAGAGTGAATATAGAATGTTGGGAGATGGGGTAGATCTTGGAGAGAGAGGAGGGTGATTTGGGGTGTATCACTAAATCCAGGCCTGACCATATTAGTCCTCTCTTAAATCAACTTAAATTGGCTCTTTATTTCTTTTAAGGTCCAATTTTCTCCTCTGTTTGTCAAACAGAGCCCTATACAACTTAGCTCCAACCTACCTTTACAGCCTGTACAACAAAGTACATTACAAACCTTCATACGTTCTTTAGTTCCAAAAAAATATTTTCTTTCTCCTGACATACAATATTCAGTCTCCCATCTCTGTGCTTTTGCTCAGGTTTTGTTCATTCCTGAAAGACACTGACTTTCTCATGTTTGTTTTTCAAAATCTGTAGTTTCCTTCAATGATGAGCTCACATGCTACCTCTTAAGTAAAGTCTTTCCTCATCATCCCCAAGAGCTAGTACTTCTTATTTTTAAAAAAGAGGCTTTTATTTATAGTATCATGTATTCATTATTTTTGATGTTTATAATTCACATACTATTTGGATCCCCAGTAGAATGTAATACTGTCAACATTAGGGATCGTTTCATTGATGTTTTTATTTCTACTGTGTTTGACATAAGCAAATGCATAATAAACATTTGCTGATAGTGTATGTGTGTCAAGATGAGAAGGAACAGTATGTAGAAATGAGATATGAACCTAAAAGGTGAGGGTTTGGGGGAGAAAAAGATAGGGATCTAGATACTTTGGGATGGTAGCTACTATAACAGGTTCACCTGCTTGAGTGCAAACTCCAATGAGAGTGAAGATGCTGTTAGGACTCCAGGAAGGAATGGCTGGGAGTTGCTTAGAGGGATATAAGTTCATAAAGAAATGGCTTAGCATAAAAAGAGATAAATAATGAGGGAAAAACAAAGAATAGCATTGGATTTTACATGCTAGAGTTGTAGAATACTTCTGATTCTGCCCTGCTGCCTCCAATAAGAAAAAGCTTTAGTGGGAGTACATTATAGAGTTAAATGTTTTTCTTAAGCACTTTCAATGTGTCAGGCACTGTTCTAAGAACCAGGCATATCAAAAAAAGTTGCAAACATGCTATTTGCCCTAAGAAACCTCCCCTCATTCTCCTTTCTCTATTGCTGCAGAGGGCAGAATGCAAATCATGATGTTAGATAAGGTAACAAGAAAAATTGATAAATTCAAGAGAAATAAATAAGGAACTATTATCATGCTTAAAGTCACCTTAGTTAATACAAAGATAGCAATACAGAATATTTTGTCCTAAACAGCAGAGAGGCTAAGTTCTTAAAGAAAAAGCTAGCCAAACTATTAAAAAAATGATAGTAATACAATTGTAGTATTTTATAGGAATTTAATAGTACTTTGTAGGACTATAATATTTCTTTCTCAGAGCTGATAAAGTTGAATAGAAAGATAAACCAATTGGAAAATGCAAACTAACTAACTGAATAAACTAAATTTGGTGTGTGATCAATTCTGAATGGTAATATTAAAAAAAATATTCTTGGGGGCAGCTAGGTGGTCCATTGGATAGAGCACTGACCCTGGAGTCAGTAGGACTTGAATTCAAATCTTGTCACAGACACTTACTAGCTGTGTGACCCTGGGTAAGTTACTTAACCCCAATATCTTCCCCTGGTTCCCACCCACCCACCCAAACTTTCAGTAACAATAATACCTTTACAAAACAATAACAAGAACACAATGACAAACAAACAACTAAATACACAGTAGTACATAGTCATCATTAACAAATGTAAATATAAAAGACAGATGTAAAAAAGACATCCTTTCTTTTTAAAAAATAATTAATTTTTAGTTTTCAACATTCACTTTTATAATATTTTAAGTATCAAAATTCCCCTCTCCCTCCCCTTGCCCTTCCTCAAGATGGCATGATAGAGGTTATACATGTACAATCACATTAAACATATTTCCACATTAGTCATGTTGTGAAAGAAGAATCAGAACAAAAGGGAAAAATCATGAGGAAAAAAAAAATAGTATGCTTTGAATTGAGATTCCATAGTTCTTTCTCTGGATGGGGATAGCATATTTCATCATAAGTCTTTTGGAATTGTCACTGTTTTGTTGAGAAGAGCCAAGTCTATCAAAGTTGGTCATTGAACAACTTTGCTGTCATTGTTTAGGTGCAGGCACTGGGAGCCCCCTTGAATTCTGGAATCTTCCTGATGAGGTGTAGGCTCTGAGGAACCCCCCCTCACCCCCTTTTGAGCTCTCCTTGATTCTTTGAGGTACAGGCTCTGGGAAAGTAAACCTTCCCAGGGAAGACATTTGCCTGAGGTCATGAGCTTAAGTTGTGGCTCTGCCCAAGTCTTTAGCCCCCTTTGTTCCAATAGTTTCCCACCATTGAACTGGCCTGGCCCACCATTGTCTGTAGTCTCCAGGTAGCCTCCATCAAATTTCCACCCTTAATCACTCATTACTGGAG
>CM053595.1:266947243-266967532 GCA_028646575.1 Pseudocheirus occidentalis | reverse complement strand
GACCAATTAAATGACCCCCTTCCTATGTCTTGGGCTCCAGCCCCTCCCCCTTCAGGAACTCCTGCTCAGGTCCCAGTCACTGGTCCCACGGAGGCAGCTGCCCAAGCCCCTCATGCTGGACCCCAACCCTCTTCCCCCTGGGTTCCCTTCCCTTTTCCTCTAGCCCAACACCCCTCATTTCCTGCCCCCTACACCATCCTCATCTCCTACCTTGTATCTCCCAGAATGGCCCCTCCCCCCTCAGGGACCCCTGCCACTGGCCTTGCTGAAGTGCCTCCCTCTGTAGCCCTTCCCCCTGAGTGAACAACCACTCATGCCTCAGGTTCTACCCCCATGGAAACACTAGGGGTAACTTCTCTTCTGACCCCTTCCCCTCCTCAGGGGCCAGCTGACCTTCCCCCTTGTCAGCCAGCTGATCCATTCCAGCCAGCACCCCCAGGTCACTCTCTTACAGGAAGTGGGACTTCCAATTTCCCTTCCCAAGCCTCTGTTCCCACAGCACCTTCAGGACTTTTTCCTTTAAGGGAAACTCCTCTCTCCGGTGGTGGGACAACTAGAGTGCATGTCCCATTCTTCATTTCTGATCTCAACCAAATTAAAGAGAAGTTGGATAAGTTCTCTGAAAACCCCACAAAGTTTACTGATGGCTTTTGGGACTTAACCCTACAATTTGAGCTTTCTTGGGGTGATTTGCATATCCTCTTCTCTACCTGTTGTTCCAGTGAGGAGAGGAGGAGAATCTGGGAACAAGCCCCAAAATTTGGGGATTGTTTAGCTAGCAATGACCCCAGAAAATACCCCCCAGGAATAGCTGCTGTTCCCACTGGTGACCCAGGATGGGATTATCAGACCCAAGAGGACAGAGAAAAGAGAGACCATATGGTACTTTGTCTATTGGAAGGACTCAAAAATGCCTTTCAGAAGCAGGCAAATTTTCAGAAGATTAAAGAAATATCCTAGACAAATGAAGAAAACCCTGCCCTTTTCATAGACTGACTGGTAGAAGCTATTAAAAGGTATACAAATTTAGATCCTGATTCTACAGAAGGGGCAGCAATTCTTAACATGTATTTCATTACTCAGTCTGCCCCAGATATTAGGAGGAAACTGCAGAAATTGGCGATGGGACCCCAAACACCTCAGGCCCAATTACTGGAGAATCTTTAATAACAGATCTGGTTGCAGTAGAGGAGAAAGAATGCAGGGAATGAGCCAGAGGCAGAGAACATGCCTGGTTCTTGGGTGCTGCTGTGGCTGGTAGGGGCCCCTCTGGGGGACCCCCTTGGAGGAAGCCCAGTCACTTGGGCAGAGGGAGGACCTGCTTTTGATGCCATGGGGAGGGTCACTGGTCCAGGGAGTGCCTGCCTGCTCTCTGTGAGAGTGCCTTAGAATGCCTTAGCACATAGACTTCCTTTGGGTGAGAGCGCCATGGAATAGCTTGGCACAGACTTGCTCTGTGTGAGAGCACTGTAGAATAGCTTAGCAGAGACTTGCTCTGTGAGAGCGCCATAAAATTTTCTAGCACAGACTTGCTCTGTGTCCAATACAAGTGAACTTTCAATAAACTTTACTTTTTCCTTGGCTAAGAAGACTTGAGAGGAATTCTTTCCACAGGACCCAGCATGTTGGTATTTGGGGGTCTCAGGTGGCCCTAACCCTCTTTGGGTCACTCTGTATAGACCTTGATCAGCAAAGTGATGTCTCTGTTTTTTAATATGCTGTCCAGACTTGCTGTAGCTTTCCTTCCAAGGAACAAGTGTCTTAATTTCATGACTGCAGTCACCATCTTCAGTGATCTTTGAGCCCAATAATATACAATCTGATCCTGCTTCCATTTCTTCTTCCTCTATTTGACAGGAAGTGATGGCACCAGTTGCCAAAATCTTAAATTTCTTTTTTTTGTCAAGCTTCAAGTCAGCTTTTACACTGTCTTCTTTTACCTTCATTAAGAGATGTCTTAATTTATCTTCATTTTCTGTTATCAGAGTGGTATCATCTGCATATTTGAGATGGTTGATATTTCTCCCAGAAATTACAATTGAGGCTTTTTATTCATCCTGCCTGGAATTTTGTGTGACATGTTCTCCATATAAGTTAAATTTGGTCTCAAGTTCGTCTGTGTCTTCAAAAACCAGCCTGCTCTTATCAAAATATACATAATAGCATTCCATGAGGTAGTGATGGTGTATGGGATCTGAACCCTCAAAACACAGCCCAAGTCCAGAACTTTCCCACAAATCCCCCCCCCCCCAGACACTCAATAATCCTTTCAACTGCCCTTTTATTATGGCCCTGCCTCATCCCAATCCTCCATTCTCTGTTACCCATGACCTAGTACAACCCTTCATTGTCTGTTAGCTCCTGACCAACCCAGGCTACTTCCCACACTTTAATCCCATCTACACCCTTTCTCTATTACCTTTGGATCCCCTCAGGCTATTTACTACTCCTTGATCCCATCCAAGTATTGCCAGTATCTTTTTTTCTCTATAAAAAAAGCCAGTCTTGTCCCTACCAAAAGAGCAGACTTACTGTGAGTGTCAGCCACCCCAACTGGCATTTTAATAAATTACTTGGACTGAATGAAGGCTTGAGTGTTTGAGTTCTTTTAAGGTAGACCTGTGCCCTTTTTTCCTTGCATTTCAGGATTCCCAAGACCCCTAGACCACAACAGGAGTGAAGAATTAAAGCCCAAGTGGGTGCCCATTGATGAGAAAAAATGGCTGGGGGAAAAACCTATGGCACGTGAATGTAATTCAATATGATATGCAGGGATATGAGGAATTGTATTGTTAATGTATTTTTGCTTAGTGGGAATATCTTTCCCATCCATTAATCAGCCCATGCGACACATGAGTCTGCAGTGGAAGGAGTTTGCTGAACAAGAGGAGCAGGAAGGGTGGAGGAGAACCCAGAAGAAGTTGGTCAGAGCAGTTAGAAATGATTGAGAGAGAGGAAGCAGGCAGAGAGCTGTGAGTATTCATTTGTGAGGAAGCCCTAGCATGAGGAAGGCTTGGGAATGGCAGTGCCCTCTGCATTGCTATTGTGTATAGATGTCTTTTTTGGTTGTTGCTATGATAGATTAGGCATTCTGGTGTTTGAATAAATGTTTTGCTTCTGTCTTCCATGTGGAGAATGTACTATATTTTGTGGTTCACAATTATGCCAACATATTTATAGTCACCATAGGTACTATGTTGGCCCATAGGAATTTATAGAAACATTGGAGATTTGTATGAACTCATGTAAAAAGAAATAAAGCAAATCTAAAAGAACAACATATCCAATGACTACAATAATGCAAGTCAAAAAAATTACTAAAAGCGACCAAACTTTTGAGTTATTAAATGAGATAAATATGATCAAAATGAGGTAGCATTTACAAAGTATTTAGAACTATGCCTGGCATATTTGTGCTTAATAAATTCTGGTTCCCTTTTTCCACTTAAAAATGAGTTAAGGTCATGAAGAACAGATGATATAACATATTTCTTCCCTCATTGTAAGGAGATAGCAGACTAATATGAAACAATATTATAAACTATGTTATATTATATCATATATATTTTATATATTATATATATCAGTTAATTTAAGGGGTTTTTTTGCTTAATTTTTTTTCTCTGTAACTAGGGAGACTAAAAGCTGGAAGAGATGTTTGGAATTGCTGTGAAGTAAGAGAATTGGACCTTTGATTTCACTGGTATAGAGAACTCTTAGATGAGGACATTTCTTCTATATTCCTTCTACTATAGGTAGAAGGAAATTCCTTCTTCTACTATAAGTCAATAGTGCCTTCTCTAAAATATATATTCTGAGAGAGTTGCCTCAGGCCTTGAAAAGATGTGATTAAGCCAAGGTCACAGAGCCAGTATGTGTCAGAAATAGAACTTGAAGTGACATCCTCATGGCTACAAGGCAAGGTCTCCATTTGCTATATCTTGTTGCCTCACAATAAATTGTACTTTAAGAATAATAATAAATAAGTTCATGCGCTTGCCAGACTTCAGGAAAAGATACAACTGACTAATGTCATTGTGGATGACTTAAGAATTTGACCCCGATTTGGTGAGAAGAATTTGGAAAAAACATGCATTTTTGTCCTGGAGGATTATTTATTCAGTATGGAATACCTTGGGAGGAAGGTTTGGATTATGTCATATATTTTTGAGTAAGGCAGAAGATCTGGTCTTCTTTTTGAAAACAGGAACCTCTATGTTCCATGAATATGGAAATAAGTATTTTGTTTCCTTGAAAATGTCTTGGAAGCTTTTCTTTAATTTAAAAGGATCCAGGATTTATACAATATGGGAGATTTAACCTTTATGCATAGATAACCTTATAAATCTCAGTATATGGTTTTATTAGCTACTCTTAACCTCCCCCAATTCCTGCCCACCTCCCCCAATAACCTTTTATCATCTTTTGGTTATCCTTTCAATTAGGATCCTATCTGAATTTGGTTAGACTTGCCACCAAACAATAGATATATAGCCCAATACCTGGCCCCTAACTGAAGTTACTCTAGTTGGGTTGAATGTGTCAAATTTTATGTCTTAACAATGGAGAGCACAGGAACACCTCTGTGCCACAAAGTGGACTTTAGTGAATGGGCAGCTCACTACGTCTTGAGGCAGTCCATTTTTGTAGAGTTCTAATTGCTAGGATTAATCTAGTGGTGATATCTAAGACCGATTGGAAGAAAGATAGAGTGTATTCATAAACTGGGTATAGGAGTACCTGCAAAGTGCAGTCCCTGAGGCATTTTGTTTTTGTTTTAGTTATACTCTAGATCAGGGGTGGGGAACCTGTGTCCTCAAGGTCACATGTAGCTCTATATGTCCTCAAGTGTGTCTCATTGACTGAATCTAAACTCTGTTTGGAGTGCTGTACTTGAGGACCTAGAGGGCCACATGCAATTTTGTGGCTGCAGGTTCCCCACTTCTGTTGTATTTATACCAGGAGTGAGAAAAAAGGAATTTGATTTATTCATCGTTCCTGGAAGGGTACATGTACTAGAATTTTAAAATCAGATGACCTGAATATTTTAAACAGACTGAATAATTGAGCAACTCTATGGTTTTCATATTGATATGGATCTATTTTCCTATTTCCTCTTTTAACTCTATGCTTAATTTTCTTCCTAATTAGTATTTCCTTCATTATAAGTATTCCTTCATTATGTTTCTTCAAGGTCATCTCCTATAATAAATTCTAAAGTTTCTATTATTATCTACCAACTTACCATGTTGGAAATTGGAATTATGTTTTATTGGGTTTCATTTGGGAAGAAAATCCAAAATCCATCCATTCTTATTTTAAACGAATATTGCATATTAATTTTTATTTTGTGAATTGCAAAGGTGGAGACTTAAAAATCAGAAATTTTGTGAAATACTGTATTTACACCCTCCTCAAGATGTTTAATATAGGTTATAGTGAATGCTATTTTGTGAAATGAAAGTCTGGTATCTTTGTATTTCATCAGTTGTTTTGAAATGATGGTATAATGCCACCCACAAGCAGCTTTCCAGAAGAACGCTACTGTGAACATTCTAGTCAATAATAAATCAGAGCAAAATATTCACAGACTATCAAGGCACAACATTCACAGTGTTACAACTTATCACAGAAAATCAAAATACAGCATTCACAACAACTTATCACTAAAATGGCCACATAGTTGTCACCACAGTGGTCACATAGTTTTGAACAAAGTACAATCATTTAGTCAATCAATTACTTAGTAACTCATTTAGTAAATCATTTAACCAACTCAGTCATTCAATCATCCTTAAGGAGCCTCCTTAAGGGTCACAAAATACAATAGTCAAAATTCTCCACTCATGGGGCACACTGAGTTACAAATCAGTCACTATTCAATCATCATTCACTATTCAGTCATCAGAAAATACACAGGCCATACACCCCTCAGTCACAAGTAAATCATACTCTTCTCAGTTGGTACATAGTATCCAAGTCTTCTTTCACCTTGACTCAGGGTAGTCTCTCAGGTTCCATGGATACCCTTTCATGGTTCCAGCTTCTACCTGCATTCACCAGACTGTCACCTGAATTCAAAGGCAGACAGCTCTCAGCTCCTTGTCTAGCTCTCTGTGCAGTTCCTGTCCCACACTGAAGCTCATAGTATCCCAGGAAGTCAATGCTTAACAAAGCCACAAACAGACAAAATTTCAGAACCACAGTCATACTTCCTCAGTCTTCTGCAGCTCTGGCTGGTCCTTGGAAATCCTCAGCAGCTCTGGCTGGCACTCAGACTCAATAGAAGTTTCAGCTAGTTCCCTGAATCAAATAATTTCATCCAGATTCTCAAAATAAAAATCATTCTCTCTAGCCTGGTCCTCTCTTCCTGAGCCTCCAGAACCTGTCTCCAAGAAGATCTGAAATCCCAACTAGGGCTTCTCCTTATATAACTATTAGCTCCTCCCTGTTCTGCCTCTTCCTGTTACATCAGCAACTTCCTGTTTCATCAGCAACAGGGGTTCATATCTTTTGTTTCTTAATAGAAGCTTGATCTAGTTAATTTCAAACTAGGTGCTAAATACCTGTTAGCTTTGCCAATACTAAGAGATCAAATTACATTACTATTACAGATGGTAATTTTTCAATATTTATTATCAACTAAAATATATTTTCTAATATGTGTTCATATTTATATTGTAGCTCAGAAGAGAGAATTTGTGTAACCAATGAGTAGACGTCATTTTATTAACTAACAATAAAGTCAGAGAATTATTAGAATTTAAGGACTAGTAGAATGTCAGAATCATTTAACATAGCTTTACTTATTATAGATGAGGACACTGAGTCTCAGAGAGGGTAAATGACCTATCCAATGTCATCCAGCTAATTGGTGCCAAAGGTTGGATTGGAATATATCTTTCAATTCCCAGTTCAATTAATCTTCTTCTGCTTTCATATTTTGAGACCCTGTGATTACTTCAGTATGTTTAATCCCTTTACCAACACCAACAGTGTTGCTTTGGCACATTGACAAACTAATTGAGGGAATTATCTAACCTGGAAAAAAATCATCCCTGTGGAGTGATGAACTTATCCACACTTAACTAGACATTTCCTGGGACAGTCTTTAATTTGGTCTGTAACTGAAGCCTTTTAAACTTGGGAGATCTTGGCAAACAAAGTCTGAACTCTGCTGACATAGCCTACATAGCCATAGTGTTACCTTGAAACAAAGATGACCTATTAGAGGGTACCTGTGGAGATCTATACAACCACACCATTTTTTTTAATACCAAGGAGAACTATATGTAAATTCTAACATCTCACTATATTTGCTTCATTAAGAAAAAAAGGAAGAACTTTTTAAAAAAAATACTTTCTAAAGACATGTAATATATACATTTATATGAAATTGTTCTCCCAAATATGATCCTAAATTAAGATTCTTGGAAGGCATCTTAAATAAAAATAGCTTCATGTTTACATGTGAGTTCTTATTCCTTATACATATATTATCTCATTTTGTTCTTACAATAATTCCAAGATGTAGGTAAGTGTAAGAAAGACTATCTCCATGTCATAAATGATGAAACCAAGACACTGAGAGATTCAATAGCTGGATATCACATAGGATATCCCATAGTGAGCTAACTTCTTGTTTGTCAGTCATTTATTACATATAGTTTCCAATCACTTTATTTTTATCTCCTTTGCTTCTTACAAGAACCTTAAGATGGGTAAATTGATGTGGGTTTTTTTGTCTTTATTTTATTATTCTTGAAGTTGCTACCACAAAGTTAGAGAGGAGTCAGGAAGAGCAAAGCTCAAATACAACCTCTGCCACTTACTAGCTTTGTGACCCTGGACAAGCCTTTTAACCTAGAGGCAGTCAGGTGGTGCAGTGAATAGAAAGTTTGAGTTAAAATCTGCATAGACCTGGGTTCAAATCCTGCCTCAGAAACTTGCTGTCTATGTGACCCTCTCTCAGTCCTATTTTTTTTCATCTACAGAAAAGGTAAAGTAATAACATCTATTTATGTATGTATGTGTATACATATATGCATATGTATGTGTATATATATATATAGAATTCAAACATTTATGTGACATAGTGTGATAAAAAAGATGATTGTACACGAAACTGCAAATCTATTATATATAACTTGCTACTCCATTTAAATATATGATAAAGCTTTCATGTAAATTTCTTTTTTTTCTTCCCTTCCCCCCAACCATGGAGATGGCTACCATCACACACACACACACACACATACACACACACACACGTAGAATCATTCTATACTTTCTTCTATTTATCAATTCTTTTCTCTGGATACAGATATTATTTTCCTTCATTTGGGTATTTATAATAGTCAAAATGACTTATTTCCTCAAAGTTGTTCTTAAAAACAACTATTAATTCCTATTTTCCAGGATTGTTGTGAGGATCAAATGACAATATTTTGTAAACTATTTTGCAATTTTAAATTGACGTGCCATTGTCAGTCATTATTTTATAGAAAAAGGCATTTATGCTCATTAGTGTCACTTGATTTGCCTAGGGTCACATGACTAGTAAGGTTGAGCCATATTCAAATCTAGCATAAATCAAGTTGACAACTTATTTGAACCCATCTTTGTCAACAAGTATGACAGTTAATATCTGTACTATATACTGAGCAACTGTGCAGATTAGCAGGGAATAGATGAACTGTTGCTCTTGTTCAGTCATTTTAGTCATGTCTGATTCTATGTAACCCCATTTGGGATTTTCCTGGCAAAGATACTGAAGGGGTTTGCCATTTCCTTTTCCAGATCCTTTTACAGATGAAGAAACTGAAGCAAATAGGGTTAAGTGACTTGCCCAGGATTACATAGGTATTTAGTGTCTGAGGTTCGAATTAAACCCAGATCTTCCTGATTCCAGGCCCTGCACTCTATCCATTGTACCACCTAGCTGCCTATAGATGAACTTTACTGTATTTAATTATTCCAGTCTTCCAGAATCCTGAAGTATCCTTTATCTGGGGATAGAGAGAAAATAGAATGAGTATATAGGAAAAAGGCCTAGATTTAAAGTCAAGGCCCCTACCTTCTAATCCCAGCTCTAGTGCCTATCAGCTGTATAGCTAGACACACATTATCTTCCTTCCCTGGGACTTACCTTCTTTATCTGTAAAGAGAAAAGGGCTAGAGGTCTGGTCAACTTTTTATTCCTCTGGTTTTAAGAAGGAGGAGAGGTAGTGTGGTAGGTATAGTGAAAAGAATACCAGATTTGTTATCAGAAAACCTGTTTTTAAAACCTGGCTTTCTAGGTATAAGACCTTGAACAAATCACTCAATTGCCACTCCAAGACTTGGTTTCACCACTAATATATGTATATGTGTATGTATGTGTATACGTATATGTATTATGTATGTGTGTGTATGTGTATGCATGTGTGTATACATACACACATTGTATGTTGGGCAGTTGTTATTGAGAGAGGATTTCAGCCTGTTCCATGACCATCAGCTTCAAGCTGAATTGGCCTAGCACTGAAAAGAAGAGCTGACCAAGGGAAACCATTATAGAGTCTGGAAGGGCATAGTTATAGTTATGTGGCTACCTTTGGGGGTGTGGGGAGAGAGCAGTGTATACCATTATACAGCTGTGTTTCTATGCTCCATCATTATTCCAATACTCTGAGAAGATAACAAGTTGTCTTTGGGGAGTCCATGTTATATTTATGCTTTAATATTTGCCCTCTTCCCCACCCTCAAGGGATCTTGTGCATAGTGATTTTTCTTATTTACCCATTCAAGAGTAGAGGTTCAATTCCCCAGAAAGCTAAGTCTGTGATAACATGATAATTCAGACATAGCCAATGTTGAGTAGATACAAAAATCATTGACTTAGATCTATTGAGAGTGTCTGTATCATTGATGGTTGAATGAAAATAGGCTCAGAAGTACAGGTGTGACACTTAGAATATTTTATTTAGCTCTGGGTACCAGATTTAAGAGAAATACTGAAAAGCTGAAGAATATACCCAGAAGAACAATCAGGAAGGTGATACTCTTTGAGTTCATGCCATGTGAGCCTCAGTTGAAGGAACTCTGGATGTTTAGCCTAGAGAAAAGGAGACTCAGGGGATATGAGTATTTGAAGTATTTAAGCTGTCATCAAGTGTTTGAAGGTCTGTTGTGTGGTAGGAGGATTTGATTTTTTTGTTTGTCCTCTGAGAGAAGAACCAGAACTTGATGGAAGTTTCAAGGAGGCACATTAAGGCTTTATATCAGGAAACATTTTCCAACAACTGGAGGTATTTCAACATGGGTTTACCTTGGGAATTAGGGAATTCTATTCATGAAGTATATTGTAGCAAAGGCTGAATGACCACCCGTTTATGTTGCAGTGAGGATTATTTGGAGAGTACACCTTAGAATGGCTGCTGGGGTCTCTTCCAACTTTAAAATTTTGGAATTGTGTGAACTGATTTTCTTAAGCTATTGGTCACATTGAGCATACTATAGTGTGAATCTTAATTTTCACTGGAGAGAAAATGGTTAAAAAACATTTATTTTCAAGTGAAGAGGTCTCATTTTGGGTCTCATTTCTGTCACTTCATATGTAGTTCTCCTGAAAAATATATTTCACTTCTCTGAGTCTTAATTTCCTCATCTGTAAAATCAAGGAGTACATGTACAACTGACCTCAAAGTTTGTTTTCAGGAAAGCACTTAATAAGCTTTAAGGCACTCCATATGTTAGTTGTTATTAATAAATAGGACTTTCATTTTATGTAATCACAATTACAGCAGGACTAATTCATCATAAGATATTGGGGAAGATTGGCTTCACTCTATCTTGGTATGTGAACATGCTAAATGAAGTTCAAGTTAGTGGAGCAGATGATCAACCCTAAGTCATTGGGATGGTATGATTTGCCAACGTCTGTCATTGTCTTGTGCCAAGTGTTTATTCTATTCTGCTGAGATCAGATACATAAGTGTTTTGGAATGAGCAAAAGGAAAAATGGAATATTCCTAAATTCAGCAGAGAAAGCATAGCCTATACGTACGTACACATGTACATACACACACATACACACGTGCATGCAAGCATACACACAGACACATATGCATGTATATATATACACACGTGTATATATATAATTTCTAAATTGGATTACACTGCTTCTGCATAAACATTTTAAATATTAATGTTGAAATGTCTAAATTAAAATTTTTATATTAATAAGGTACTTCCAGGACACACCCAATGGCTTCTGTGTAGGTCCATCCAGGATAGAAAATGGTTTCAACCAGTCATCTTTTAAAATCAATCACAGTTTCTGCTACGAGTTGTCTTTGGGGAGTCCATGTTGTTCACATTTTGATTGATTTCTATGGCTCTCTAAAATTTACAAAATTCCTTCTTCTTACTAACCCTATGAAAAAGATAGTATGGTTCCAAATAATCTCACTGTTCAGTGATGAAAACTGAGCTTTAGTAATTTCTTCTCCTCAGGTAAGGACTACTTCAAATGACAAATTCTTTGAAGTCTTACCTGACACCTGATTTTCTTTAAATACTAACACATTAGATCTTCACAAAAATACTTTGGTTTTCAAATATATATAAAGCATTTTTAATATATCATTTTGAATCCCAGTTATCATCAATATTTGTGTCTTATCTCATAATGAGACTTCACTTTATGAGGGCAGGCAGTGTATTTTATATAAATGTTGTGTCCTACCCAGTACCTGGCACAGAGATATAACATATTAGGAAGTAAATCTTCATTGAACATCGAATGAGTGGATGACTTTCCCATTTTTATGCAGCTAGTATACGTCGGAGTCAGGATTTGTACCTAAATATTCAGATTTTTCTTAGGTTTATCTTCTATCAACTTCCCAATTTAAGAAACCAGTTAGTACAAGATACAGTATATAGTTAAAACAGTTTATAATTTATTATAAAATTAACCATGAATGAATTAAATGTTCTCCTTTGACTCAGAAAATGTCAGAGAAGGAGGGAATCTTAGAGATTATTTGATCTAGGGTTTCTAAAATGAGGGTCTCATTCCCTCAGTGGGCTGTGGTATGACCCTAATGGGAAATCAATCAGAGGATGGGAAGGTGAGTCATATTGTACCCTCACCAAGAGCTTGTCTCCAATACAATCCCATCCTTCCTTCACTTATTGCTTAACCCTCCCCTTATTGACAACTGAACTGAAAAAATCTTATGACTCAGTAGATGCATAAACAGGAGTTCTGTACCCACCCTCTGAAGGTCTTGGCTGCTATTAGGTTAGATATGACTGGTGGCAATGGGAAGAATCTATAGCAACTACTCTAGCATTATTGTTGAAGATACCTTCCAACAGAGGATTGCCTTAAATCTGGCCCATTTTACCAGAAGATATGGACCAGGATTCATTGGATAATGTGAAAACAAAGATGGAATGTACGATTACTAATTAGTAAAATATTTTGCTTTATGTTCCCAAGAGATTAAAATCTCAGACTCCTGGGAAGCTGCAATAGTAGTTTTAAATAAAGTTACTGGATCTTGTTTGTTTTTCTCAGAGTTGCTCTTTGGAGGCATTTATCATTTTTTTCATCATGAATCCTATGGAATTGTCTTGAATCATTGTATTGATCGCAGTAGCCAAGTCTTTCACAGTTGATCATCATTGCAGCATTGCTGTTACTATGCACAATTATCTCCTGATTTTCTCACTTCATTTGCTTCAGTTCATATAGGCCTTGTTCTCTGAAACCACCTCCCTTGTCAATTCTTATAACACAATAGGATTCCATGGCAATCATATGCCACAACTTGTTCAGTCATTTCCCAATTGATGAGTATCTCCTCTATTTCCAGTTCTTTGCCATCACAAAAAGAACTGCTATGAATACTTTTTTTTGTACAAATGAATCTTTTTCCCCTTTTTCTATGATCTCTTTGGGATACAGATCCACCAGTAACATCGCTGGGGTAAATGATATGCAAAGTTTTATAGCTCTTTGCACCTAGTTCCACATTATTCTCCAAAATGGTTGGACCATTTCACTACTCCAGTGACAGTTTATTAGTGCACCTATTTTCCCTCATCTCCTACATCATTTGTCATTTCTGTTAGATACATGATGGTAATTCTGAGTTGTCTTAATTTGCATTTCTCTAATCTATAGTGATTTAGAGCATTTTTTATATGACTATATATAGCTTTGATTTTTTTTTCTTCTTGAAATTGCTTGCTGATATCCTTTCACCATTTACTTAAGTTGTCACAGACAGAAAGATGTCTCACTGTGAACTTTTGTTGACTCTGTCAATCCAAAATTTGATTTGAGGTGTTATTTTAAAGTTCTTTGGATGGGAATATTGAGAGAGTTCATCTGGGTTGCTATCTCTTATCTGCCATCTTGGTTCTATCCCCAGATTAGATTTTAATGAGGTATTTTAGCTATGTTAAATTTGTTTCTGTTTCAACTCACTCTCTGGACTTTACCACTTCCTTGCCAGCTGCATCCGCACTCTGTAAAACTTACTCTTTTGAGTGACAACTCCTTAGCCCAAACTACTATTTCAGGAGGATTCCTAACAATGCTAATTTCACTAATGTATTGAGTTATTCTCTTCCATTCTCTACCTTTAATTCTACTCTCTCTGTTCCTCTCTCTGTCTCTCTTTCTCTGTCTCTTTCTTTCCTCCCTTCTAGAGAAGTATGAGATTTATACTTCCTTCCTTTTTGCTAAAAATTCTTTGGGTCTTTAAGTTCATAATTTGAAGACATTTCTAACATTTTGTTCTGACTCTCCAATAGTTAATGCATTTCAACAATTGTTACTAATCACCCAATATGCATTAATTACTATATAATGGTAGTGCAGGAAGACATATGGAATTATATGCACAGGCATATATGTGTGTATATATAAAATTACAGTCAATTAATCAAAAAGGATGGATTTAGCACCTATTATGCACAAGTCACTGTCCTAGGTGCTGGAGATAGAGACAAAACAAAAACACATCCTGTCCTTAAGAAGGTTACATTCTTTAAGGGCATAATTGTGTATAAGGCATTAATAATTGGTCAGAGCAGGAAATTCTTCACTAGGAGGTTGTATTTGAGTTCAGAATGTTGAGGGAAACTTAAGATTCTAAGAAGAACAGGTATAAAGAGAGTGCATTCCAAGTTTGGAGACAGACTACAAAGGCATGGAGATAGGAGATGAAAAGCCGTATATGAGGAACAGGGCCAACATTTTAGTGGGGCGATATGGCACATTGAGAAAGATTTAATATACAGAGCAATGCGTGTGCATTGGAAAATTACAAAATACATTTGTGGTATAAATAAGGGTGCCATACATTACCAGTTATGGAGGGCAGGGAAGATTTCTTGAAAAGGGGTTGCCTCTGGGTTAGAAAGAATGGAAAGAAATTCAACAGAATTTCAACAGGCAGAGAGAGATAGAAATGAATACCAAGCATAAATAAGAGTGTGAGCAAAAA
Organism: Pseudocheirus occidentalis; assembly: GCA_028646575.1. Classification (NCBI taxonomy): domain Eukaryota; kingdom Metazoa; phylum Chordata; class Mammalia; order Diprotodontia; family Pseudocheiridae; genus Pseudocheirus; species Pseudocheirus occidentalis. Next base: position 266,953,025 of record CM053595.1, on the reverse strand, counting down.
CATGGGGGCAAAAAGGTGAGGGAATAGCATAGGAGACAGCAAATAATTCAGTTTGCCTGCAATAAAGAATGTGGAGCCAAGGAATGGCATGAGGTAAGGATAGGAAGGTAGGGTAGATAGATTGCGTTATTTATTGAATTCCAGGCTCAAGAATCTGAACTTTATTTGTCAGGTGATAGGGAGCCACTGAGAGGTTTGTGATTAGAAGGGTGACATGACCTGAAGGGTGACATAACCTGAATCTTTGTACAACATCATTCTAACAAAATCTTTAATGCCTTGATTTAGTTTGTTTTGCCATTCACTGTATTGAGGTTTTCAAAAGGCCTTTCTTGTGCTTCCTAGCTGCCTTGTTTATTACTGTCTGCTTGACAGTTTAGTGGCTTTTGGAATTATAAGTACTAGATTTTGAGCTAAAACATCTGAATTTGAAAGTGGGATGTGATCTTAGGTAAGGAGTATAGTGGAAAAAAAATTGACTCAAAAGATAAGTTGTTGTTCAGTTGTTTCAGTCACATCGGACTTTTTGTGACCACCATTTAGGGTTTTGTTTCCAAAGATTCTTGAATGGTTTGCCATTTATTTCTCTACCTCATTTTACAGATGAGGAAACTGAAGCAAATAGGGTTAAATGACTTGCACAGGGTCACACAGTTATTAAGTGTCTGATGCTGGAATTGAACTTGGGTCTTTTGGACTTTAAACCTGGCACCCTACCTACTGTACCACCTAACTAACTGTTCTAGATACAGAAGATCTTCTTCCAAATCCCTCCTGACAACTTGCTGGCACCCACTCTCCCCGGGCTTCAGTTTCTTTTCTAGTAAAATGAAGTGGTTGGATTAGATAGCATTTGAAGTCCCTTACAAATCTAAATCTATATTCTTACTATCCTCAAACTGGACCTCAGTTTCCTTATCTGTAAAATTAGGGAGATGGCTTAAATAATCATCTAAGATACTTTCTAAGCTTTCAATATATGATCCTGGGCCAAACTCATACTTTAATATGACAACAGATATTTGAGCTAATCAATGTATTTAATCTTTCTACCAGTTCAGACCAAGATCCATCCACTTACCTTTATCCTATGTTGTGATCCTTATACTAAGTGATATTAGAAAATAAAACCCGAGGTTTTTTGGGGGAAAAAACAAAACTAAACAATGCTGTGGTTCACTGAAAGAGTTTTGAGGTTTGTCAGCTTGTGAACATTCCCTGATCAAAAACACTTGCATTTTACTGAATCTGGTCTGGTTACCTCTAACACAAATGAGATTTGTTAAAATGTAATCTTGCTTAAAGCTTTATCAGGTCTTTCATTTACAGCATCTAAAAAGGATGCTATTTGCCCCTGATATTTATTAAGAAATGTTATCTATATTTTAAAAGAAATGGCCTGTAGTCATATACTCTGTGAGCACTAACAATGTGCTAAGGTCATGAAGATTAGTTAGGATTTAATGTAATTTGATGTTTGACAATGATAATGTAATGGTAAGTATTAGGACACTGCTTATTAAACAAAGGATTTTTTTTAATTTGGAAAGGTTTATTAAAAAAACAAATAGAGCAGTGAACTATGAAAAAAAGCATGGTGAATATTAAGCATCCTGGGTTTAAAAAGCAAAACAAAACAAGAACAAAACACTTCAATATTTTAACTTAGATACTTGTTAACTCTGTATATACTTTTAATCATAAGACATCAGTACAACTAGTTGGCACAGTGGATACAGTGCCAGATTTGGAGTCAGGAAGACCAGAGTTCAAATGCACCCTCAGAAACTTACATGTTATGTAACTCTGGACAAATTACTTAATCTCTTTTAGCCTAACTTCCTTTATCTTTAAAAGGGGATAGTAATGGTTGTCCTTTTTCTTAAAGAGGACAAAAATGACATTACTATATTGGACAAGGTACACTGTGTCCTACTGTGGCTGATAAGGCTATTAAGATCTTGGAAGGCTCTACTGGAAGTTAGGCCCAAATAGTCTAGATGAACATTTGGAATGAAGATGTCTCTAAATTTTTACATTTCCACCACAGGGAGGGATTCCTGTCTGCCACAGTAAGCAGGACAAGATTGGATAAAGTAGACAATTTTTAGGCCACCATTTCTAGCCCCTTCCTCACTCTGGGAAGGGAGCAGTGTGGTCCTTGAAAAAGGCTCCTCAGATATCCAGGAGGCTGCTGAATCCCACTGCTGCTTCCAGTGAAAAGATAACTCTTTTCAGACAGACAGAAAAGATCTGGTCTGCCTATGTATAGAGTTGTGACTTGAGCTCCCAGTGTATCTGTCCTTGCTTCTTCATCACTCGTCTGTTACCATAAGACTTTGAGGAAGGTAAAAATGGTAAAATGGTATGGGTGGTGTCTTTTGATTCACACATAAATTGGATTTAAGTGGAGCAGAGTTTGGTTGGTCTCACTATCCCAGCGTCATCCAAATCCAGTGCAAGACAAAGTCAAGGTGACTGGTGATGGCTTGGGATGCAGTGGATGACCTTGGCATCTTTGATTTCTGACCAGTCCTAGGTTCTCCACATTACCTACTTCTGTTACCTCGATGGTTGTTGAAACAAATTGTTCTCATTCTGCCCATTCTGCCAGTGGAAGTCTTCACATGCTTGAGGTAGACACCCCTTAATTCACTGTAGGATATGAGACCTCTTGATTAACTTCCATCTGTTTGAGCTGGTTTCCCAAAAAGGAAATGGTTTACTAAGGCATGGCAGCTATGAATACTGCAGCTTCTTGGAGCCACAGGTGAGAGTTTGGTGAATCAAGTGGACAGCAAAGGTAGATAGTAACCCTATAAAGGGCTTGACAGTCCTCATACCACAGGTGTTAGTCTTCCCTGAACACATTCTATAACTCTGAAATAGTAATAACACTTTTCCCTAAGGATTGTTTGAGAGAAAAATCATATATTTGGAAAATTATTTGTAAAAATTTAAAGCTCTATAAAAATGCTTGATAATACTGAGTATCCTAGAACTGAAAAGGACTTTATTTTTTTTAAATGAATTAATTTATTTTTAGTTTGCAACATTTCCACAAGATTTTGATTTATACATTTTCTCGGTGTCTTTCCACTACCCCCCAATCCAAAATAGCAAGTCTATTTAATACACCTTCCACCAATCTGCTATCTCTTATATCCTTCCCCATTAACCCTCCCCTGCCTCAACTTTCTAGCAGGGCAAGATGAATTTCTATACTCCAGTGCCTGTATGTCTTATTTCCCAGTTGCCTGTAAAACAAAACAAAACAAAACAAAAACAAAAACAATTTTTTAAACATTTGTTTTTGAAACTTTGAGTTCCAGAGTCTTTCCCTTCTTTCCTCTCCACCCACCCCCACTGAGATGAGCAATTCAACATAGGTTGTACATGTGTAGTTACACAAAACATTTCCATAGTACTTATATTGCAAAAAACTAACTGTATTTCCCTCCAACCTATTCCACCCCCCACTTATTATATTTTCTAAGTTGACCCTGTCCCTTTACAAAAGTGTTTGCTTCTAACTACCCTCTCTCCAAATCTGTCCTCCTTTCCATCATCCCTCCTCTTATACCCTTCCACCCTGCTTTCCTGTAGGGTAAGATACCCAATTGAATGTGATTGTTATTCCCTCCTTAAGCCAAATTCAAATAGAGTAAGGTTGACCCAATCCCTTTCACCTTCCTGCTCTTCCCCTCTATTATAACAGTGTTATTTTGATTCTTTTGTATGAGTTAATTTACCCTAATCTATCTCTCCTTTTCTTCTCCCAATGTATTCCTCTCTCACCTCTTAATTTCATTTTTTAGATATCATCCCTTCATATTCAATTCATCATATGCTTTCTATCTATACATGTACACACATATGCACACGCTCACATATATATTTATACACACATACACCCTTCTATACATACATACATACATACATACACACACATACTTATATATTCCTTTCAACTGTTCTCATATTTAGAAAAGTTTCATGAGAGACAATTACTGTTTTTCCATGTAGGAAGGTAAATAGTTCAACTTTAATAAATTCCTTATGATTTCTTTTTGTGTTTACCTTCTCATGCATCTCATATTTGAAAGTCAAATTTTCTGGTCAGCTCTGGTTTTTTTTTTCATCAATAATGCTTGAAAATCCTCCGTTTGATTGAATTACATATTTTCTCCTGAAGCATTAAACTCAGTTTTTCTGGGTAGGTGATTCTTGATTTTAATACTAGCTTCTTTGACCTCTTAAATATCATATTCCAAGCCCTTCAATTCCTTAAGGTAGAAACTGATAGATCTTGTGTTATTCTGATTATGTTTCCACAATATTTTGTTTCTTTTTGCCTGCTTGCAGCATTTTCTCCTTGACCTGGTAACTCTGGAATTTGGCTATAATATTCCTAGGGGTTTTCCTTTTGAGATCTTTTTCAAGAGATGATTGGTAAATTCTTTCAATTTCTATTTTCCCCTCTGGTTCTAGAATATCAGGGCAATTTTGTTTAATAATTCCTTGAATGATAGTGTCTGGGTTCTTTTTTTGATCTTGACTTTCAGGTAGTCCAATAATTTTAAAATTATCTCTCCTGGATCTATTTTCCAGGTCCCTCTGTGGTATCTCAGGACAGAGTATTTGTTTTTTAGATTTATTTATTTGTTCATTCATTCATTTATTCATTCGTTCATTCATTCATTCATTTATTTATTTGCTTACTTGCTTGTTATTTATTTATTTAACCATTTGTTTGTTTATTTATTGAATTTTTTATTCATTTATTATTTTTCTTGTTTGCATCCTTCATTTCCATGAGATTTTGTGTTACAAATTTTCTCCCCATCTTTCCCCCACCAACCACCCCAAAACAGCCATCCTACTGTATAACTCCTCCCCCAATCTGCTCTCTCCTATATCCTCCCCGTCTCCCCTCTGACTTTCTGATAAAATAAGATGGATTTCCCTACACCAATGACTTTTTTTATTTTAATTTTATTTTTAATTTTAGTTTAAAAATTAATTGAAAATTTTAAAATTTAATTTAAAAAATTTTAAAAATTAATTTTATTTTAATTTTAATTCCCAGTTGCATGTAGCTTAATAATAATAATAATTAATATTATATATTTAACGTTTGATTATAGAACTTTAAATCCTAGATTCTTTCCCTTCCTCCCTCATCAACCACACACACTGGAAAGACAAGCAATTCAATATAGTCTGTACATGCGTAGATATGTAGAACATCTCTACAATGGACATATTGTGAGAGACTGATTATATGTCCTTCCTTCCTATCCTGCCCTCCACCCTTGCTCTATTCTCTACCCTTTCCCTGTCCCTTTACAGAAGTGTGTACTTCCAGCAACTTCCCCCCCATCCTGCTCTCCCCTCCATCATCCCACCTTTCATCCTGATCCCCCCACTCTCCTGTGTGGTAAATTACCCAGTTTAGAGTTTATGTCATCCCTTCCCTAAGCCAAATTCAATGAGAGTAAGGTAGCCCTTTTTTCTTTTGCCTCCCTGTTCTTCCCCTCCATTGTAACAGTTATCCCTTGCCTCTTCTGTATGAGATGATTAATCCCATTCTGTCTCTCCCTGTCTCCTCTCATTCTATTCTACCTCAGAATTTCACCTTTTAAAGTATCACCCCTTCCTATTCAATTGATCCTGTGCCCTCTATCTACACATATATACACATACTCACATATGTATTTATACACATATATACCCTCCTATATAGACATGTGTGTATGTATATATGTATATATATTTGTAT
>CM053595.1:266905290-266946743 GCA_028646575.1 Pseudocheirus occidentalis | reverse complement strand
AGTAATATAGGCTGAGACTGAGACAAAAACTTAAAAAGAAATGCATCTTTGATTCAGAAGAAGTTTTGGCAGGCACCCTCATATAGTTGCGTAATACCACTCTGATCCCCTAACTTAATTCCTCATTCCAAAGAAGCAAAGATCATCCACTGTAGTTAAAGTTCTGATATGAGTGACTCAATTCACTTCTACAGATTTTCACAGTAGAGAAGTTCTCAGATTAGGGTTAGAATTCCAATTCAATTGAATTGTCCAAGGTGCTGTGCTAGGTGATAAGAATAAACAGACTAGTTTCTGAGAGAAGTTGTTTCTTCTAGGAGAAGAAAGGGAGTGTGTGTGTGTGTGTGTGTGTGTGTGTGTGTGTGTGTGTGTGTGTGTGTGGAGTGAGAATAGTATTCCAAATGTATCATTATTTAGGTTGAAAACTGAGATTTTTATTAGAAAAAAGTCACTGTTAATTTAAATTTAAATTTACCCAAATCATGTTTTAGAAGTGTTTTTACTTCTCTTTCAAGTAATTCTTAACAATTTCTTGAAAAGACATATTCCTTTTTTGCATGCATGCTAACAGGTTGGGAGTTAAACCAAAAAGTATTCAAATTATAAAAATTATACAAAGCAATTTTAGGCTCAAATAAGGTAGATTTTCTGTGGATGTTAAAATTCAGCCAACATTTATTAAGCATATACTATGTGTAAAGAAGAGTTTTAGGTACTAGGAATAACAAAGATTTAAAAAAAAGAGATAGTCCTTACCTTCAAGGAAGGTACCACCTGTTGGTGGTAATGAGAGTGGGGATACAACATATATACACTTAAGTAAATGCAAGGTCATTTAAGGAAGGAGAGAGCACTATCAACTGGGGGTATGGAGGATCAGAGATAATTTATCAGAGGTGAAATTAGAGCTCATCCATGAAGGCACACAAGGATTCTGAGAAGCAGAAATTTGAAAACAGTGTATTTCAAACATAGAAGATAACTTATGTGATTACATGGAAATTGAAGAGAGAATGTAAGGTGCAGGTAGCAGCTAGAAGCCATTCTATGTGAATGAAGCTGGGAAGGTATGGATGAGTAATGGATACAATCCAAATCCCTTCTCTCTATTCACCTCCAAACCTGGTTTAGACTCTTTTTACTTCTGATCTTGTTCATTGTTCACAGTTTCCTTACTGGTTTCCCTGTTTCAAGTCCCTCTCTATTCGAAATAGAAATAAAAAATGTCAAATTATTCATTCTCCTCATCTTCACTGTCTTCTTTAGACTCACTGTCCTCATTCTTGGTATCTTGCCTTTTTTTTGCCACTTTGGTCAGAGGTGACATTGCTTTCACTGGGGTGGCTATCACTTTGCTGCAGTGGCTTCCTTCTTGACTGGTGTGATGACAGATCTGTCTGGAGTAGTCACCTTCTTGGAGGGGGTCATGGTTGCACTCTTACCAGAAGTCATGGCTGCTTTCTTGACAGGTATGGTGGCAACAAGAGCTCTGGTGTACCCTCTTTGCTGGTGTAGCCACAGGATTCTTACCCCTCTTCTTAGGGACCACAACCTCTCCATTGCTTTCATTTTCATCTTTTGACATGTCTTTATATCCTCACTGTCTTCTATCACCTTTGGGGGAGGGGTCATTTTCTTTGGCACACTTTGATTTTTAGCAGCCTTCCTGAGATTTGCAATCATGTTGCTGTGTGACTAGGATGAGGTAGAGTACAGAACCACAGGCAAAGGCCTAAGCAAAGTTGGTGGCATGAGAGAGCCACCATTGAATAGCCCTTTCTGGCCAAGACTGAGATGAATGACTCAATGACAGGGAGTCTTCAGACAAATTCAGAAGAAAAGAATTACTGCAAAGTGTCTATGAACAATGGCTCAAAGAAAAACAAAATTTGAGTATAAGTTCAATTTAAATTCCTAGAAAAGATTAAATAAGGATTTAAAGAGTTAATTTTTGCAAGTGAAATGAGACTATCACAGGAAAATTAAAAAATAAATTATTGTTATGAAAGACAGTATTTAAAAGGGATTTGACAACTTGGCACAGTCACAAAACTTTGCCCAAGGAAAATACTCCCTGAACGTTAGAATGGCCTGAATAGAAACTAATGACTCCCTGAAAAAATAAGAAATATTAAAACAAAGTCAAAAGGAAGAAAAAAATAAAAGAGAATGTAAGGTATCTCATTGCAAACAACAATAACAAGGATAGTAACAAAAATAAAACCAACTGACCTAGAAAAACAAATATGTGATAGATAATTTAAAAAACATTAGATTACTTGAAAGCCACAACTAAAAAAACAGAGTCTAAATATTATATATCAAGAAATCATAAAAGAAAACTACCTAGCCACCTTAAAATCAGAGGGTAAAATAGAAATAGAAAGCATCTACTGGTCAACTCTGGAAAGAAACATCAAAATGAAAGAAAAGTTATCACTAAAATCCAGAGTTGTCAAATCAAAATAAAATCCTCCAAGCAGCCTGAAAGAAAACTTTCAGTTGCCAAGAAGTCATGTTCAAGATTACACACAATAGAGTAGTAACTATCATAAATAAGCAGAGAGCTTGGAATATGATATTCTAGAAGGCAAAGAACATAGACTTACAACTAACAATACATTATCCATTAAAACTGGCATGATGCTATAGGGGAGACAAATGGAACTTTAATAAAATAAAGGATTTCCAAAAATTCCTGATGAAAAGACCAGAGCTGCCAAGAAAGTTCAAAATGCTAACACAGGAGTTAAGAGAAAAAGAAAAAGGTAAATATGTGTGAATATGCATAAAGGACTAAACAAGATTAAACTGTGTGCATTCTAATACTGGGAGGCAATACAGGTGTCTTCTCAGAATGATCATCAAGGGTCAGAGAGGGTCTCTAATTACAGAGTGTGTGGGAAGGGTTTTGTTATGTCAATGTTACTACAGGGAAAATGAAAAGTGAACAGAAAGACATACAGTAGGGAAGAGAGGAAAATCAGGGCAATTATCTCACAGAACTGTGCAACATTTATGCAAAGAAGGATGAAGGGATTGTGTACTGGTAACACCCAAATCTCATTCTCATCTGGACTGGTGGAAGAAGATAAGAATACACACACACACACACACACACACACACACACACACACACAGGGTTGGGTACAAAAATAAATTTTAACAAGGAAATAGGAGGGAAAAGGAGAGAAAAGAAAAGGAGTTATAAGAGAGAGGCTAGATTAAAGGAGGGATTAGTTTTAATCAAATCAATACTAACCAAGGAAGAAAGGGAAAAAACATTCTTTTTTCAGTGGTAAAGACCTGGAAACTGAAGGGCTGTCCATCACCTGGGGAATAGCTCAACAAATTATGGCATGTAAATTTGATTTAATATTATTTTAATAAAATGTCTATTTTTTATCATTAATTTACAAAAGAAATGAGTTTCAAATTCTGGCCTTCCCTCCAACCTTTCCTTCATCTGTTGAGAAGGAATTGATTACTATTGAGCTATCAGAAATGATAAAGGAATGATTTTAGGAAAAAAAAAACTTGAGGACATTTGAATGAACTGGTACAGAGTGAAGTGAGCAGAACCAGAGGAAAAAATTATACAATGGAAACAGTATTGTAAAGACATAAGCCTTCCAAAAACTTTGGAAATCTGATCAGAGTAATGACCTATCACAGTTCCAGAACACTCATGATGAAACCTTATGTACTTTCTGATGGAAAGTTGAAGGCAATTTTCATATAAATCTACCCAAATCATGTTTTAAAATATTTTTTCTTCTCCTTTAAGCAATTCTTAACAATTTCTTGAAAGGAAATCTCTAGGGTGGAGAGGGAGAGAAGAAAAAAAGGGAAAAATGAACTTTACATAATAACTTTGTTGTATTTGAAGAAAATGGCAAATTGTATGTAGTAGATTTGTAGTTTCATGTGCAATCATCTTTTTTTTAATTATGCTGTGTTATGGAAATGTTTATTTTATTCTTTGAATTGAAAATATTTTTTTAAATGAAATCTGAAGGATTTGGAGAGTAGAATGAGACTTTTTTTGTTAAAAATTTGTTTTGCTTGACTATAAATGTGTGTAACAGTGTTTTTGTTTTTGTTTCTTTATCAGTTGGGGAGTGGCAGAAGGTGAGAGGGAGAGAAGGCAGATTTTTGCTGATTGAAAAATAATACAACTTAATAACAAAATTTAAAAGATGAGGGTCCTATACGTAGATTGCAGATCCACAACATGATAGGGTGGGGTGGTGAAGACATTTATACTTTACCAGCTTAACTCTATTACAATAAATTATTTAGACAACATAGACTCATTGAGAAATATTGTTTCCATCTAGGCACATCCAAGAACTTAGAGGGTCTTTGGAGTTAAATAACAATTCATTAGCATGAAGATAATACTGTGATTGCCTTATGTAGCATTTGTTTATGGGCTTTTGTGAGCCCTATGCATGTGAGCCCTATCTATACATCTATACATTATATTCCAAATTCTCTGCTTCTTTATGGTAATGGCTTCTATATTGGGTCTGGGGATGTTTGTTTCCTGATCTGTTTTGTTTTGTCCTTAGTTTCAGGTGCCAGAGGTCATTTCCACTGGACTTCCACTAGGTGTGCTTTTTAGTGCAATGAAGATTGTTTTGCTTTTTAGTGCAACAAAGAGTGTTTTATACCTTTCCCCCATACCTACCCCTACCCCGAAAAAAAAAAGAGAGACCAAGAGGCCCAATAACACATTGCTTTTATGATGGCCGCGGAGGAGCAGAAACCAGAGCAACGAAAAAGGTAGCAAAGATTCTAAGGGTACTATAGATCATGACAACGGATTGGCTGAAGTAACTGGCAATGTGTAACCTGATGAAGGAGATTTGTGTGTGTGTGTGTGTGTGTGTGTGTGTGTGTGTGTGTGTGTGTGTGTGTAGGAATGGGGATTATGGTTTTTAGTCCCTGCAGGACATGTGGAAGAAGGATTAGGCTAGTTCAGCTTGACCTTAGAAAACAGAGTTAGTAAAATGTGTAAAAGTTGCAGAGGCCAATTTCAGCTAGATGTAAAGAAGAACTAACAATGAGTAGTATCAAAAATTTGAATGAGCTGCCACGGTTGATAGTAGATTCCTCCTCACTTGGGGTCTTAAAGTAAAGGTTGAAAGACCATTTGACTAATATGCATGTATATTGTGATAGACATTTTTCTGTTCAAAGGCTGGAATGGATGGTCTCTCAAGTCCCTTTCATTGCTGAGGTCATGGAAATCTATGAGTTAATTAGGTCTTTTACTGATTAAAAAGTTGGTCATGTATAATTAGTTGCTGTGGTCCAAAATTTGAGTGCCTGCAACATGAAACAATGAAACAGAAGAGTCCACATGATGTAGAGATCCTGCCTGGAACAGAGGAAGAGCTGATTTCTAGGAGAGCCTCTGATTCATATTGGTGATGTGACTCTGGGCAGATCACTTAATTTCTCGATTTTGTAGTCATTTGTCCAAAACAATACCTTGAGTAGGAGATGCCAACCTGCATTGGTAAAGGGAATATCCTCATCCAAGAGTTTCTTCTGCAGTGAAATTATAGTTCCAGTTCTTATCTCGCAACATTCTTGACATTTTATAGCATACACACAGCATTTTCTGCAAATGACATATTATTATTGAGTGTCTGTTAAGTCCGTAGCATGACTAACATTTTGCACTATTCAGTGTAGTAGTAAGATTAAAAAAAAAAATTATCTTTGTAACCTGGCTTTTGAGCATGCTCAGTTTGCCTAACATAAAGCCAAGCTGTATCCTTGACCAAATAGATGGGATAGCCACCATTGATTGGTTGCCTACATCTTTAAAACTGGTGTGACCCAAATGACTCTGATTTTCCACCATCCTTTAAGCTATGCTAGTTGCTGCTCCTGGTATGGATGCCATGGTCTGAACCTGTGAGGGGGAAGAGACTTGCCTTCCTCAGGCTCCCTCTTTTTACCCCAACTCTGAGAAGTGGATCTAGTTGTGTTTGTTTCCTGGTCTGCTTCATTTTGTTCCTCAGTTTCAGACACCAGAGATCATTCCCACTGGACTCCCACTTTGAGTTTGATCCATAGTGACATTGGGGCCAGAACTGCTGGTGAGGGTTCTGGTATAGCAGCCAGTCATCTCAGCATGGTTACCCTGAGAAGCCAGGGTGGCTGGGGCTTGAGCCCTGAGCCCTGAAAGGTTTGGGATTAGAATTGGGACTGTGCTTTATTGGGACTGAGCCTAATTCTGAATCTACTCCCTTTCCCCTCCCTAGAGACTGTTATTGCCAGAGATTATACCTCCCACATGTTGGTCGGATATATTTGGATATTTGTGTTTATGTTTGTGGAGACAACAGGGTGGCTCAGGGTATAGAGTTCTGGGCCTAGAGTCAGTAAGATCTAAGTTCAAATGTGGCCTCATACAGTGTGTGACCCTGGGCAAGTCTACTGAAGAAGGAAATGACAAACCACTGTAGTATCTCTGCTAAGAAAATCTCAAAAGGGGTCAAGAAAGTTAGACACGACTGAGCGACAACAAAGCTTTCTGAGGTAGATATGTTTGTAAAAGTTCTATGGTGTTGTATGTAGGTCTTTGAGATACAATCGAGTCCTTTGCTTTTGTGAAGATCCCTAGAGAAAGATTCTCTGAACAGGACTTTTGACTTTTGATTTTGATAACCCAAGGAATAGAATCTTAGATCTCCCCCAAGGGGAAACTCCCTGAAATTTCTAGTGTAGCAAACTGGGGATAGAGACACAATGGAGACTACTGTTTCCTCTCATGGCTTCCTAAAGTCTTTTCCTTTGGAAACCTGAGGTGGTTTGGACCCTTCCGCTTGGACTCAGAAGCACCTGGAACTGCTTGAAGCTTGAAGAATGTCTGAAGAAAACAAAATTTCTTGCTCTTGCCAACTCCACCCTGCCCCTCACACAGGACAGGACATTTATCTACACCAAAGAGGAGAGAGTCCCATGCCAGTGTACTCTAGGATAGCAGTTATATCTTTTATAAGATTCTGCCTATTTTTTTCCTTTTTCTTTACTTTTAACATTTGTATGCTGCTTTAAGTTTTGCAAAATGCTTAACAAATATTAACTCGTTTGATCTTAACAAAACCCCTGAAAGTTAGGTTCTATAATTATCCTCACTTGACTGGTGAAGCAAATGAAGTTAAGTGACTTGCCCATGATCACATAGCTGCTAAATATTTGTGACTGGATTTGAATCCAGGTTCATTTTGTCTCTAGGCCCAACACTCTATCCAATGCATCACTTAGTTTCTTCCAGAGAAACATATAAGAGTAAAATCCTGAAACTCTAGCTTTTTTCTTGAACTCCAGCCCAGCCTAATTCAAATTCATCAAGCATTTGTTAAGCACTTATCATGATAAATGCAGTGTTCTAAGCTCCAGAGGGTTATCAGTGAAAAGTCTGGATTCAAAGATAGCCTACCTTAAGATCACAGGATTTAGATTGGGGAAAGACTTTCTTACAAAGCAGAGTAGATGCCATTTATGTGAATTTACTTGGTCATGGTCACACAGATAGCAAGGCCAAGATCTCAACCCGTGTCCTCTGACTGCATTTTATATTCAGATCTAAAGTTCGCCACATTGCTCTGTGGTGGCACTGCAGTGCTCTGCTGACATCTAACACCACCTGTCTCTGCTTCCAGCAGTTCTCAGGCCCCTGTAAATGCTACAGGTTGCTTCTCCCTGCTGTTCTGTTCTCAGCCATCATGTGTAGAATGCTATACACAGTGCATTTTTCTATAGCTCTGGGAATATGATGCCAACTCTTTCCTCCTACAGGTCACTTCACCTTCAGTACCCCTTTGTATCAGCTCCCAGAAGATGTTATGGGTTATTCTCTTGCTCTGGGAACCAGATTTCCATCCTGGGTCCATGGGGGAGGTGCATGCTGGAGTGCTCATGTTAAAAAAAAAGTATATTCACAGCTTACAGTGAAACCCCAGACTAGGGTACCTCCATTTGTCTGAAACTTTCCCTTGTGTCATGTTCATATGATCTTGGGCTTCACAAAATCATCTTAGAGATCAGAAACTGCCCCTTTCAATCAAAACATCAAGTGACTAACAAGCATTTATTAAATCCCCATCACATGCTGTGCATTGTGCCAGATGCTAGAGATACAAAACACAATGAAACAGTTCCTCATCTCAAGAAATTTACATTCTATCAGGAAAGATGGTTTGAGTGTACATGTATTTACATTTGCATGTATATTTACATACCACATGTGTACATGTGTTTGTATATATATATATGGATATGTACATATATATCCTTTTTTAAAAAACTGATTTATTTACTTTTAGTTTATAAGATTCAGTTCCACAATCCCTTGAGTTTCAAATTTTCTCTCCTCCCTCATTGGCCCCCTCACCCCATGGCAGCATGCAACCAAGTATAGGGTCTGCAAATACTTTCACATTGGACATTAGTCTGGTTGTAAAGAAGGGGTGTAACCAATGGAGAGAACAATGGGAAAAAAGAAAGAAAACCAAACATGAAAAAGAATGACAGCATGTAGATTGCTTCAGTCTCCATGTAAACTTTGTTGTTTCTAGATCTTTCTCTGAATGTAAACATCTCCTTCTACCTTGGGACTTGTAGAGTTGTCTTATAACTGTGTGTTCTTGAGAAGAGTCCAGTTTATCAAAGTTGGTTGTCACACATATCATGTGTCTGTTATTGTGTACAAGTTTTTCCTGGTTCTGCTCTTCTCACTTAGCATCAGTTTGTATAAGCTTCTCCAGGTGAATATGAAGACCGTCTCCTCCCCATTTCTTATAGCACAAAGTATTCCATTATATTCATATACGACAAATTGTTTAGCCATTCCCCAATTTATGGGCATCCCCTTGATTTCCAGTTTTTTGCCACCACAAAGAGAGCTGCAATAAATATTTTTGTACATATGGATCTTCCTCCCACTTCAATGATCTCTTTGGGATACAACCCCAGAAGTGGTATTACTGGGTCAAAGGGTATGCAATTATTTATAGCCCTTTGGGCATGGTTCTAGATTGCTCTCCAGAATGGCACATATAGTCTTTATATATAAATATATAAATACATATATATATATATAGTATTTTTATTTGTATTTGTTCATATATATATATATGAGTAAATACAAAATAGTTTAGGGAGGAAGGGGTACTAGCAATATGGGGTATCAGAAATGGCTTCATTTAGAAGATGATACAAGAACTGAGTCTTAAAGTAAATAATACATTTATGAAATACTGCTATGTTTGTGTTACTAATGTCATGTTGGTTCTGGATGAATTTGCATTCTTATGTCCCATCTTTGCCTGTCACTTGGTTCTGTGCCCACTGCACATGTCAGCACTTCCCATAGGTCTAGAGAATTGGAAGAATATACCAGTTTTTCCCCAGCTATCTCTAACCTATACATGCTACTCTCTGATGCAGGGGGCATCTGACAATTAAAAACTGCTACTAGACACAAAGGGCTGTGGTGCTGTACCCTCTCCCTTTCCACTAAAGAATCTTTCTTGGATTTGGACCCATGGATATGAATGGACTCAGCTCAGTCTGTAGGAGACCTAATCACCTAAATGAAGGGGATAGATTTCTTTTCTCAGAATTTTGACTCATTACCCTCTAATCTCAGCACACCATAAAAAAAATTACTTAATGCTTAGGTTATAGCTAATGTCTTGGAATCAGGTATGGGACAGCTATTTATTATCTAGAAACAGAGGAAATAACACAAAATTCTCTCACAAGCATACATTGATCAGATTTAGGCAATTAATGATATCTAACTTTTAAATACACAATATGCTATAAAATACATAATATACACTAATATAAAATATTTTTCCAGTAGACTGAGTTTTAAATATCAGAATATTGAGTTATTTACTAGATTGTTTAATATAGGTATTTTACATTATACTGTTTAAACTGCCCCCCTTCAGGTAGATGTTTTCTGGATAACCATATCAAGAAGTTGAGGTCCTTCTCCCATTAGTGATATGCCATCCAATGTAAGAGTTCTGTTTTCATCCACTATCAACAAGTATCAACAACATCTCTGATACCTCAAACTCACAAGATTTCCTCCCAGATTGGAAATACTTCTCCTCATTGTTGTTCAGGCACCTCTATTCAGGAAAGGAAACATAGGAGAAAGCAGGGGTAGAGGTGGGGGATTGGGAAAGGGTGCTTAGGCTCAATTTGCATAGATAACCAATTGCTTTAAATGCCTTGTGGGAGCAGTCTCCATTTTTCCCAATGGTGCAAAGTAGTGGAGCACTTCTATTCCTCCTCTGTCCAGGAATTGTTTCAATGACATGATCTATATCCATGAATAGCAACAAAGGGCAGGTCACTCCCTTATAAATTTCCATTGAGCCATTAGCCCTTTCTGCTCAGAAATAAAGAAATTGCCTAATAAACAATTGCTTCATCATCACAAAAGCATCTGAGTCATTCAGTACTCAATCACACATGGCTGCATGGGAGTAGCCAGGGGAATTGTTATTTCTGAAGCACCTTACCACTGAACTGGCATAAGTCTTCAACTAGAAGCAGATGCTCTGCATATGACCTGTCACACTCAAATTACCTGCTTCTAGAAAAAAAAACGGGTAGATGAGGACTATTCCCCCTTCTCTCTGAGGTCAAATTTGAACTCAGGTCCTCCTGACTCCAGAGCTGGTGCTCTACTCATTGTACCACCTAGCTGCCCCTCTCTCTGTCTCTTTCAAACACACACACACACACACACACACACACACATGCACACACACACACACACAAACTCCTTTTGTTTTGTCAATCACAATGAAACCATATACCTTAAATTCCTATTGCATTAAAAAAAATGTCTTGGACTTTTTATAGCCTCCAATAGAGCTACTCAAAAATGTTGAAATTCCTAGGGATAGTATACATAGGACCCAGCCCTTCACTCTACCTTAGCTATCCGCAGAGATGATCACAATGTCACCATCTTACCATCACCCACAAGTGTTCTAATTTCACTGTCCAAAACTTCAAAATTCTTGTATCAGATCATAACTTCCTAACATCCCATTCTCCCTGTGCCTTATCCCTCCTAATCCTATTCTTCATACTCATTAGGGCCTTTAATCCCATAATCCCTCCATTCCTTTCTCAGTCCATCATCCTGGATCTAACTTCTCTTTCCTCTCTTGAGAAGAAGAGGGAGAAGGACCATAGTCAGTCCAGTGGTCTCCTTTATTGTCGTGGTAAAAATCTTTTGCTATATAGCAAATGTAGCTTCTTTGATTTAAAAAAATGCCTTTCAGAAATTACTTCCTTGTTTTGCTTTTTTAAACAAATGTTGTATTGGCACCAGTTAACCTAAGAATTTGGCATATTTATTTAACAACTGTAAGCAAAATAGCCTAAGGAAAACTATGGATTTTTGTACCAATTAACAGCAAAAAAAAAAATGAAGCAGTGCCTTGCTGGGATGAATATGATGCAATTTGATGAACTTTGTTCAATAGCATTAGAGGTTCAGGAAATTCAACTGATTATGATGCAGTCAATTAAATTAGGCTTCTTTTTTGGTTAATTGCTTGACTCATCCACCATGATTCTTAGTCAGCACACTGAGATATAGTAAGGAAAAAAGATCACTGGATTTGCATTCAGGAAACCTGATTTCAAATCCTAGGTCAGCTATGTATTAGTTGTATAACTTTAAGGAAATCATTTTCCCTTTATAAGACTCAATTTCCTTATATATAAAGGGAGGGGTAATCTTTACCTGGACTGACTCATAAAATCATTGCAAGGAATTAATCAGAACACCAGTATAAAGTGCATAGTAAGGTAAAAACATGTTATACAGGTCAGAAAGTAAGGTGGAAAGAGTCCCATAAACTTCATCTAGAAGACCTGGGTTAGAATCTAGGTTTCACTAACGGCCATTATTACTATCAGCTGTATAAATTTGGGGGCATAACCTTATTCCTTCTGAGGCTCAGATTACTAATCTGTAAATAGAATGGTTTGGATTTAGAGGCTTCTATTCCAATGCTAATATTTTGTTTCTGGATAACTATGAGTTTCTAGTTAATCTTTTTCTTTTATTCTACCATAGCAAAAACTACATTGATCTTTCTTGCAGGTTACATTGACATAAGGAAAATGACCCTAGAGGCAATATTCAGGGACCCTAGAAGCAATGTTTTCTATACTAACTCAGGTCTGGTCATTTGGGGGCTTGAAATATGTTTCCCAACTCTCAAAGAGCGGCCTAGCAGATCTGTTGTGTGTGATAAAGTGGAATTTAAGGAAACTTTGGAGCAAAATCAAGAAAATGCACCTTTAATCCAAAAATTTTTTTTGGTATAGAGTATGAGAGTGGCACGTAGTGAATTGAGAGATGACTTCAGAATTAGAAAGACATAATCTTGAAAAGCAGTGTGAACTGACTGTCCTACTTACTGTTTCATCTATTATTTCTTTTGCTTCTTGGATGAAAGCACTCCTCCCTAGTCACCACTTCCCTATGTGTATGGTTTCCTCCATCAGAAGAGTTCTTTGACGGCAGGTATTATCTCTCTTTTCTATTTGTATCTCCAGAGTTTAGCATAGTGCCTGACAAATGGAAAATGCTTAATACATGCTCTCTTCATTCAGTCATGTCATGCATTCACTCCCAATTATCTGGTTAATAAGTATCAGAGCCACACTTTAAAACAAGGCTATTTTTGCTGCACCATTGGCATTTTGTATTTTTTATAGAAAGGATGGGAGGGATGTATAACGCAGCAGACAGTTTGGAAATGGAACCATGTACATTATAGAGAGAGGGAGAGGAATACTTCATATGTCCAAGTATGAAGTCATTTGGGATTTAGAAAAGGTAAAGATAATGACTTCACTTCTCTGAGGCCTAGTTTCTTCTTCTATAAAATGGGCTTATGAGCTTTGTATTTTTCCCTCATAGGGTAGAAATGAAGTCTTTATAAACCTTACTTTCAAATGCTATGAAATTATAGCTATTGTTGTTATGAAGGGGTTGAGGTCATTGGGGAAAGGTTCATAGAGGATGTGAGTTGTGAGTAGGATCTTACTGGATAAGTGAAATGGGTAATACAGAAAAAAAAGATCAGAGTACTTTTCTGAACAAATTCAAGTCAATAGCATCAATTAAATGCTTACTTTATTTAATATATTACTTAGTGCTGGATTTATAACTTTTTAAAATCCATGTCCTCAAAGATTTATATTCTAGAGAGGTGTGGCATGGTAGAGGTGGATGGAGGATGTACTATGTAGTGATAAAGTCATGATAATTCGAAAAGGGAGAGAGAATAATCCACATCATCCCCACACCTCTGGGCCTCAGTTTCCTCATTGATAAAAAAGGCAAGAGCCAGTACTGAAGAGCAAAATCAGATGGCTTAGACAATGGCAGGCTCTGCATGAATGTCAGCCTTTGGACAGACTCAGGCAGCTTGGCAACTCAACTTTCCTTAAGTTCTTTAAGGACCAATGATCCATTAATTCCCAAGCTACTGACCAGCTCTCTGGGCTAAGTAGCATTAAGACATTCTCAACCTAGGAGTTTTATTTATTTTTACTAAATTCTTTCTTATCAGCTGCTTAATTGTTTTTATGTCTAACAAATTTATTTTAAGCTCAAAGGTTTCAGGACTCATGTTAAACTTCATAGATTTTTGTAAGAGAACCATTTTTTTGGCCACTCGTAAAAATTCAAGAAACACCAAACCACATACAAAGCTTCAACAAAGCGTGTAAGAATTGATTGATGATATTATCAGTGCACTTAAACATAGGCTATAAAAATGAGAGCCTGATGAATGAAAAATAGTTTAAAATGCTGTTCCCCTTATATCATTCAAAAAAAGTTGATGTTATTTCATTTTTCCCCCCCTGTGCTTTAAAAATACTCACGCTGAGATACTGAGATTGTATTCAGCTTGTGAAATTAGCAGCACAATGCTACTCCAGCCACCCCTATTATCTAGCACAAAGGCTTTAAAGTAGAATTGAAATCCTATTATATATATTTCATTAAATTGGCTTCCAGCAGGGCATCTTAATTAAGATGTGCTTATTACCTGGGTCCAGATTAAGTGGCATGGACTGTATCACAGTCTTCCTAATCAGACAGAAAGCATGGGTTAAGCCAGACCCTGATTCTGCTAATGAAGGCTAATGGCCCATGGCCTTCATGGTACAACTGTGGTAGAAGGACTTGGTAATGGCATCCTGACTTTTTTCATTTAAATGCTGAAAATGAGACTGATCCCATTGCCCTGCCTCAAGTAAACACTTGTACTTTGGGGATCACATATTTGCCCATGCTTCCATTAAAGACCTACCATGATGCTCCTTCTTGGCCTTTAGTTGACCCTTCTTGTTTGAACACTATGTCAATGGATGATGTGTATTAGTGACTATAGGTTGGCTAGGTGAAAAAGTGACTAGATTGTTGCACTCGGAGTAGGTAAGTTCAAATTCTGGTTCAGATGCTAAGTTTCTATGGGACTCTAGACAATGTACTTCACCTTTCTCACCTTCAATTTCCTTGATGGTAACAGAAAAATAATAATAGCATCCAACTTGCAGGGTCATTGTGAGATAACATATTAAAGTCCTTTGCAAACCTGAAGTGTTATGGAAATTATTATTATTATACCTATTATTACTTTATTTATTTTTAGCCCCAGCATGTTAGGAAGTATCTGGCATATGAGCTGTTGTTGGTTGTTCAGTTGCATCTGACTCTTTGTGACCCAATAGACCATAACTTGCTAATGCTGTACATGTTTTTGTGTGTGTGTGTTTTGGTGGGGCAACCTGGCACTTATTAGATGCCTAATAAGTGTCTAATTATTGAATGATTTATTATTATTAAATCCCACCATGGTAGAAAAGTTCTGAATAGTGGCCTCATGAGATTTTATGTCTTTAGTATAAAGACCAGATTAGTGGATCAGATAAGTGTGGAGAAGCTCATCACTGGAAAATTGCCCACCAGCCTTGTTTACTTCACTGGACCCAGCAATTTACAAAGCACTTTTTTTTGAAGTGTGGGAAGGTTATAATATGTGCTGGGGAAAGGAGTTTCCACAATGGTGAAATAATAGATCCTTGAAGGTTTGGATGATTGGTGTATTGTATTCCCATCATTGGTTCATTATAATCCTAACAGGGATACTTGTTAGGGTTTATCATTGGTCTACTGATATGTATGCCAAACTGGTTGGAGGATCTTTAGCAGTCACTTAATATCTTGAGATTCACTCCTTTCAAGGGTCTTACCATGCTGAGCCACTGGGTTTCTAAAGAAGTACCCTACATCAAAAATTCAGTTATACTTCTAGGTGAGACCACAGTTCTCCCCAGGTGGCTCCAGGAATAAGACAAACTTCAGTTTAAAAGTATCTAGTCAGCCAAGATGGCAGACTACAGGCAGTAATCCAGTTTAACTCTCCCAATATTCCTCTCCATACAACTTTAACATAACTCTTCAAATAAAATTTTGGAGTAGCTGACCCAAGAAAAGGTCAGACCGAGACATTTTTCCAGCCTAAGACAACGTAGGTAGAGAGGAAAGGTCTGAGACACCAGGATGGGAACAGTGTGGAGCACTGTGGTAGCACCAGTGGTGAACCTCAGAAGAAACTGCAAAAGCAGCAGCAATTTCAACAGACAGCATCAACATCAGCTTCAGAAACTTTTAACCCAGAGATGGTGAGAAGGTTGCACAACATGAAAGAAAGAAATGACAGGGGACCCTTTGCTGGCACTGGGTGCAGCCGGTACTGATTGGAAACTCTAGTTTCCATAAGCAATTCTGTGTCACAGTTCCAGGACAGAGATGAGCTCTTGTATTCAGTCACAAGGGAACAGGGGACCTCCATACAGTTCCAGGGCCAAGAAGAGCGCTGGCTCTTGTAGTTGCAGGAGAGCAGAAGACCTAATCACAGGTCCAGGGCCAAAAGAATCACTATTACTTGAAGCTGCAAAGGAGCAGGAGCCCTTCATGGATAAATACTAGAGCACAGACAAGTAGAGCAGGGACCACTTTCCCCAGATCACACCACTTTAGAAGCATGAAAATGTTTTATAATCCCAGAATTAGCTCTGAAAACAGTAGCATGAAAAATATTAAAGCATGGGACAGTACTTTCCCATGCCTAGGTGATTAAATCCCAAAGTAAACATAAAGTTCATACATGAAGAAGAAGAAGAAGAAGAAGAAGAAGAACAACAACAACAACAACAACAACAACAACCACAAAAACTACAATGGTGTCAGGGAAAGCAAGATACAAACTCAGAAGAAAACAACAATGTAAAAACCAGTTACAAGCAAAACCTTAAAGACAAAATGTTAATTGGACACAAGAGCAAGAATAATTCTTAAAAGAGTTGAAAGGAAGATAGCAGTAGTAAGATAGTAGTAGAGGAAAATTGAACTCTATATACAAAAATAATCACAGCAGGTCTTTTTATGGTGTCAAAGGATTGGAAATTAAGGGTGTGCTCATACATTGGGGAATGGCTGAACAAGTTGTTACATACGATTGTGTTACATACTATTGTGCCATAAAAAAAAACTTATGAGGGGAATGATTTTAGGAAAAAACATGGCAAATTCCATATTAAATGATCCAAAGTGAAGAAATAACTATGAGATCATTGTGTATAGTAATAGCATTGTTGGAATGATGAACAACTGTGAAAAACTTGACTAATCTGATCAACACAACTATCCAAGCCAATTCCAAAGAATTTATAATGAAAAAAGTGTATCCACCTTCAGAGAGAGAGAAGGGATGAACTCTGAGTGTAAATTGAAGTATAATTTTCTCACTTTATTTTTTTTACCTTTTTACCCACTGTAGCTGATATACAAATGTGTTTTGCTTGATTTCACTTGTATAATTGATGTCATTTTGCCTGTCTTCTCAGTGGGTGAGAGAGAGGTGGGAGGGAGAGAAATAATTTTGAACTTAAAATTTAAAAAGAAAAGAACATCAAAAATAAAAAAATAATACATTTAATTAAAAATACCTAGTAATTATTTCTGTTCACTTTGAGATATCATAAAGATACAGTAGCCTTATTGTCTTATCGTAAGGGAAATACAGTCTTCTTGCCATCTCTAATGTCTTGACATAATCTCATCTCCCTACATGCCTCCAGAGATGCTTTGATGTCAGTTATCAGAATGGAAGGTAAATAAGAGGAAACTAATCTTTGATATAGAGATGGGTCATATATTTGAAGGCAAAGAGAAAGGAAGATGTAGTACTAATAACTAACATTTATATGGCAGATTAAGATTTGCAAAGCATTTTGCACACATGCTTTCCTATTTCATCCTCACAATGTTTTCAGGTAAATGTTATTATTAGGCTCATTTTACACATGAGAAAACTGAGGTTGACAGAGTTAGTGACTTGTCCAATATCATATAGATAGGAACTATTCAATGAAGGTTTTGAACTAGGTTCAGTTCTCATATCCACTGAAATACCTAGCTGCCTATGAATATTCTAGGGAAAGTTGAGATAGCTTTGCCATATTGGTATCCCTGCCACTGAATTTCAGGTATTGCTCAACTTTGAAACCTCTAAGCACTGACTCTTTGCATTGAAAAGGCAAATCAATAGGTAAATACAGAGGCACCAAATCTAAGGAAATAATTTTTTAGGCTGACCACAAATAGCACAAAGAGAGATTTCTTTTTGAGGGCCTTTTATGCGCTTAGATCTCATATCTATATCTCTACCTACATCTCATGCTATATCTGACAGCTGGGAAATTTATGAATAGATATTGAATAGACTCCCTTAATCTAGACAAGGGTGGGGAACCTGTAGCCTTGAGGCCACATGTGGCCCTCTAGGTCCTCAAGCATGGCCCTTTGATGGAATCCAAACTTTGCAGAACAAATGCCCTTAGTAAAAGGATTTGTTCTGCAAAACTTGAACTCAGTCAAAAGGTTGCACCCAAGGACCTAGAAGGCTGTATGGTTTTGAAGCAGCAGGTTCCCACCCCTGATCTAGACCTTGACTGGGGAGGCTGTGGGTAGGGAGAACCAGTTATGAATAGAAATGTTTTTCCAGGTCTTTGGAGTAGTAGAGTGGGGGTATGGAAACTGAACTTGGGATTAAAGTAGCGTCTTGAACTCTACTATAACTAAATTGTTTGCCTTGTACTTTACTATAATTTTATCATATGTAATTAAACTATTGTTTTATAATAACTATGGTAGTTAATAGAGTGTAAAGCTATACACAAGCAGCTTTCCAGAGGACTGCTGCTGTGAATACCTTTCAAGGTTCTGATTACATAGTATAGTTAACTCTGTATTAAATAATAATATGATAATATAGTTAATATAATATAATAATATAGTTAACTCTGTATTAAATAATAAATAAAATGTAATAAATCAGAGCAAAACATTCACAGAAAATCAAGGTACATCATTCACAATGTTACAACTTATCACAAAGAATAAAAATACAGCATTCACCATGTCACAATTCAACAACTTATCACTAAAATGGCCACATAGTTTTCACCAAAGTGGTCACATAATTTTAAACAAAGTATAATCATTTAGTAACTCAATCATTCAATCATCCTTAAGGAGGTAAGGGACACAAAGTATAAAAGTCAAAGCCCTCTACCCACGAGGTGCAATTAAATTACAATTTCATCAGTTACTAGTAAGTATCCTCTTAAGGGGTAGTGGAAAGTACAAAAGCCATCCACCTATAGGTCATAAGTAAATTATAATTTCATCAGTCACTACTCAGTATCCACAGTGAAGTTTTTCATCTTGACTTGAGGTAGGTAGCTCCTACCTGAATCCACCAAACTGTCAGCTGGGTTCAAAGACAGGCAGCTTCCAGTTCCTTGTCCAGCTATCTCTGCAGTTCCTGCTCCACATTGGAGTTTACAGTGTCCAGCATATCTCAAATCCTTCACAGTCTCTGTTCCTGGGAAGACAAGGCTTAACAAAGCTACAATAACATTTATACACATTAACAAAGTCACAATAACATTTGTATAAAATATGAATACCGGTATAAAATACTGGTACCACAGTCATGCTTCCTCAGTTTTCAGCAACTCCAGCTGGCCCTTGGAAGTCTTGCCATCACAAGTTTGAGTTTTGCCACCACAAGTCCAAGTCCTGTGTCAGTTCTCAGTTCTCATTTCTCTTCTGAGTTCTTCTCAATTCTCAGTTTAGTCTTCAGTCCAGCTGTAGCAGCCCAGCCTCCAGATGCTCGCTGAGAGAAATTCTCTCTCCATCTCTCTCTCTCTCTCCCCCCCACTCTCCCCTCTTCATTCCCTCTCCCTTGTGGCAGCAGTGGCCCTGCCTCCCCAATGCTTAGCCTAGGAAATTCTGATTGTTCAGCTTATGCTCTTCCTTATATATGGTATTAGCTTCTCCCTATTCCACCACTTTCTGTTATGTCAGCAAAAGGGGTTCATATCTCCTATTTCTTTACAGAGGCTTAATTTGAAACTAGGTGCTAAGTACCTGTCAGCTTGGCAGTACAAAGATCTTCAAATTTCATTACTATTACATGGAGGTAACCAAAGTTTCAGAAATATATGGGGGAAAAAGGCATAAGACCAAGTAAGTAAACTCATGTCTGAGTTTGAGTACCACACAATCCAAATGAAAATCTCAAAGTTAAATCATGGGAGTTGAGTTTAGGTGATTATCTGCTCTATGTTCTCAGGGTTCTATTAATAACATTACATGACCTTGAGAATTACATTTGTTACATTTTGAATGCCAGATCAGAACATGTCCTGACAAAGGATTTATTTTCTTCTGGTTCCTTTTCTCCAAAGTGTGAAAATTGTTCAAGCAATTATATTTCAATATTTGGGACAATGGTTATTATTTTAGAGACCAGAATTTTCATGGTCAGTGGTTATCCCTGAACCACCTACCCAAAGGTACAATATGTCTAAGTACATGCTTTTAAATATATGGAATACAGATTAGCAGGAGACTTTTTTCTCAAGTAATCATCATTTTTTCTGTCTTTCCTAACTCTCATTTTTGTGACATGCATAATAAAAATTTTAATGCTTACTCGACTAATTCTGTTACTATTTGCCAAAATATTAGAATTTCTAGTTCATTTGATGGCTTGTGGGGACCACAGGGCAGAATATTCATTTAGTTACTATTTTCTAAACATTAGAATTTTTGGCTGATGAAGAGAAAAAAGTTGGTGAGTGACACCGTAAGTAAAAGAGAAATAGAAAGAGATACAGAGAGACAAGGAGAAAAGAGACACAGAGATAGAGAGACATTAGTAAAAAAAAAGAAACAAAGACAGAAAGATGAACAGAAACAGAGATAGAAGAATAGACAGAGGCAGAATCAACAATAAAGACAAATAGAAAAAAGTATCAGATTTACAGAATCATAGAATCACAAAGTTACAAGGGACCTTCAGCTCCAACTTGTCCATACCTGAGCAAGAATTCCCTCAACAATGTCTTCAATAAGTGGTCACCAAGCCTCCACTTGAGGGTCTCTATTCAGTGGCAGAAGAGGGGGAACATTATATTCAGAGACAGCCCATTCCAGCTGGGGATAGATCTAATTTTTAAAAAGATCTTCCTGTCATTTAGCCTAAATCTTCTCTTCTGTTTTTCCAATATTTGGTTATAGCTCTACCCTATAGATCCAGAAAGAATCCATGACACACAGACCAGCTCCTTAACCTCAACCTGTTTATCTCATACTTTCCCCCCTTCTTATCTCCTTAATAATCTTATTTCTTTAATCAGATATGCCTCTTCATGCAAATCCCTAGAAATAGGGGGAGTGATTTTACATACTCTCAGAAAGGAAATAAACAAGCAGGAAATGGTTAACCCAATAGAATCCATTTCATTCATTCTCACTGATGTCACGTACAAAAAGTATGCCAAGCATTTCAAATTGCCATCATTCCTAGGTGCAGCTGAGAAACACTCATTCAAATTAAATATTCAGTTGGGCAGTAAGGATGCAACCAAATGATCTGTCACTAAACCTCTCTATCACCACCACAGTTGGCAAAGACTGTGTCTTACATAAATATTTGATGATCAGGACTCAGTCATTGGCATTGCAGTAGTTATCCCAATTGGAATGGTCAGTCTCAACATCAATGATACCCTTCAGAGGAAATGGCATTACATACTTAGCTCCCAGAGAATAATAACTGAATTAACGTAGCACTGACACTTGGCAAGCTAATATCTCCCAGCCTGGGCTCACTTGGCAATCAGAATAGTAAGGAACCACAGCATACACACACTTTTGGCTGCTGTTCAGCTGCCAGAGTATCAGAGAAAATTTGGCATTTAATGATATGCAAAGTGTTGTTGCTGTTTGATTGTAGTGTATACGACATAGGCTTTGGAGCATGACTTGAAGTAATTTAACAACTGGAATAACAGGCATTTGGGAAGGAACTAATTTCATAGGAAGGCAGATCACAGACACTAGACTTGTTCACAAAAATGTTACCTTGTCGTGTAATACAGACTAAGAGATCAAGGTATAAGAACGTTAGTTTTAGGGAAATGGTTACCCTTCTCAGGTTATGTAGAGCCCATCTATAATGGCAGCATCATTATTTTTGATAGAATTTTGGACACTTTGGACAGCCATTCCACTGCTCATCCTCCAAAGAGGAGAAAGTGTTTTGCTCTATCATAAGATCACAGATATAGCTTTTAAATTAACCTGAAAGGTCATTTGGTCCAACCCTTTCATCTTATAGATAACGAGACTGGAACCTAGAGAGTTTCATTGACTTGCCCAAAGTCATAGAGGTAATTTGTTGGCAAAGTTAATGTTGTAGACCAGATCTTTAAGTTCAGCTTGCATGCTCTCTTCATTGTTCAATGCTGGAAATAAGTTTTAGCCAAGACTTCTCAAAGGTGGTAGGGAAACACTATCTTACCTGTCCCTTTCTTTTCTTCTATATGGATTAGAACTGGAGTCAATGACTTGAATTCCCAGTTTGCTGCTTATTCCCTCTGGAATCTTGGGGATTTAACCTCTCTGCTCTTCATTTATAAAGTTGGAATTTCATAGCAATTTGACTGCTCATATTTGGAGTGAAAAAAAATTCTATGTTGGGGTCTCAACTCTGCTTTTTACCAACAGAAGTCGCTATTGGTTCTAGAGGACTACAAGGTCAGTATAAGTGAACAGAGTGACAAAGTACGCCAAAGAGCAAGTATAAACTTGGTGTGCACTGAGAAGCATAATATCCAGAATGAGGGGATGAGGGATGCTACTTCTTCCTTTCCCACCAGTAGCTCTGCTTGGACTTCTCAAAAAAAAAATCACACTTTCTCCAGAATAAGCTCATTACCAGAAATCTTATCATCATGGAGATTGTTTCAGCTTTGATACTTAGTGTCTCCTTAATACCCTTCTCACCCTTCTGATTAGAGGCCTGGAGTGTGGAGCAAAAACTCTTCTCAAAGTGTCCCTTTATACAGGGCTCAGAATTTTGCAGCCAATTTATTTCCTGCCAGCTGCTCTGCTTGGTTTCAGCTTTACAAACATCATGTTTTCTGGCATCTCCTCCCCCCCTTTATATCTTGTCTTCCAGTCTTGGGGGCAGGAACTGTGTTGTAAGTGTTCAGAGAACAATAATAGCTGTTTTCAAAAATTTGAAAGGTATCACAAGGTGGAGGTAGCATGGTATAATGGACAGAGCACTAGTTCTGAAGTCAGAAGATCTGGATTCAAATCTCACTCCTGACATTAACCATGTGACCTTGAGCAAGTAATGTAACTTTGCTGGTCTTCAGTTTCTATAACTCTAAAATGAAAAGGATGGACTAGGTGATTTCTGTGGTTCATTATAGTTGTATATCTATGATATAAAGAATTTGGGTAATCGAGGTGGCTAGGTGGCACAGTGAATAGAGCACCAGCTCTAGAGTCAGGAGGACCTGAGTTCACATCTGACATCAGACAATTAATATTTACTTACTGGCCATATACCTTGGGCAAGTCAATTAACTGGAATTTCCCTGAATTCCCTCTCCAAAAAAAAAAAAGAATAGGGATGACTTTTTTTTTTCCTGTTTGAACCTGTAAGATTGTTAGGAGCAATAGGTAGAAGTCTTAGGAAGGCATATTTTGGCTTGGTAAAAGTAAACACTTCTTTAAAATCACTAATATCTAAAAGCAAAATAGACTGTTTTACCTTATTGGACATCTTTAAGCAGATGTCATAAAGAAGATTCCTGTTCACATATTATTCAAATACTGGTGACAAGTAAGTGGCAAAGTGTTTAGAGTATTAGGACATGAATTCAGGAAGTCTTGAGCTCAAATCCAACTTCAGATACTTAGTAGCTGAATATTACTGGGTCAGCCATTTAACCCCTGTCTGCCTCAGTTTTCTCATCTATAAAATTCAGATAATGATTATATCTACCTCTACATCTACCTCTTAGAGGTATTATGAAGTTCAAATGAGATAATCTGTAAGCACTTGAAACAGAGTCTGGCATGTAGTAGGCACTATATAAATGTTGGCTACAGTTACTGTGACATGTTAACTATTATTATTATCAGTAAATAACAAGTTGGATTGACTGAACACTGAGATCCTTTATGACTCTGAGACACAATGACTTACAGTTATGTAATAATACATAACAAACTTTCCTCTCAGTAGCTTCATAAAGGAGGGCATCTGGCAAAACTTTCAAGTCAAATTTTACAGATGAAGAGGCTAAAGAAGCTCAAAGGCATAACTTGTCCATGTCATGTGGCCAGTAAATAAAAGAGCCTTAGTTAATCCCAGGTTTTCTGACTTTTCTGAGTCCGTTAATTTTGCTACTACCAACTCCTATGATCCACAATAGACTTTAAAATGCATGCTTACATCTGGAGGGTGGAGCAGAAAGATTAAAAAAAATTATTAATGACTATAGTTGACATTTGATCACTCTCTTCCTAATTGAAAGGTCTAATATTTATCTTAGACCAGAGGTATTAAATGTTCTACTATAGACTCCTCAGTAGAAACAGAACCTGAATTAAATGTAATTGGGAAATACTTTTAAAAATAAGTACACATGAAATAGAACATAATGTTAATATGTAATTTTCTAAGTCAATGTCTTTCTAAGGATTTTTAAGGGCATTTTGTGGGCCCATTTCTATATGAATTTGACACCATTGCTTTTTGTTTGACCATTACTTTTTGTTTGTTTTCTTGCTTCTGCATATTTCCCTTCTAATTCATCTTTCATATTGTTACCAAACTAATCTTTGGTATGTATAGATTTGGTCATGTCACTCTTCTTCTTAGAACAAAACTGTGATAATAAGAAAAATAAAACACAAAAATTTGCACACTGAATAAAGTTCAGAGAGCCCAGTATTCAAGACCTAGCACAAGCTAATGTCACCCTGCCTGGCCAGCTTTATGTCATAATATCCTTTGGTGCATAGTTGATGCTCTAGCCAAAATTCCCCTGGATTGTTCCTTGTGTTCTCATGTATTTATTTCCCTAGTTTTTTAAACTGCTCCTTCTCCCTAGAAAGTCACTCCTCCATCTTCTCTGTTTCCCACATCATTTCAAGACTAGTTCAAGTGTCATCTCTTCTTCAAAGACTTCCTTGATTTACCCCAAACACAGTCCCTTATAATACTTTTATGGACTTATTATATCATATAGTACAGTTATTTCTGTTGATATCAGCTGGATTGCAAACTCCATGAGGGCAGGGGGATTGACTTATTCAGTCAGTAATTAGTGCCTAGTATAGAAGTTTACACACACTAGATGCTTAATAAACATTTGTTACATGGTTATTTATAAGAGTGAGTTTGTTTTAGTGAGAAAATGCAAAGCAGATGCAAATACAAGAATTAACAAAACCCCTGTGAGAAGATTTGGTTCAGTTTAATCCCATTTGTGGGTGTTATCTCAATGTTTTTCCGCAAATGCCAGGGAACAATTCATTTTGGCATTACTAGGCAAAACAGAGTCTAGGGGGTGGTTTCTTACATTTGCAGAAGAATATCATTCTCTCTGTCTTCCCAACCTGATTGTAAGACATATGAGGACAGGGCCAAACTGAATGACTAATTTGTTGACAAATATAGATTTTTTCACACCACCTAATATACTGCTGAGCACATAACCCAGGGTAAATAAAGTACTGTTGACTGTATCAGGCAATAATTCTGATGGCCTTCAGATAACCTGGATGGCTCTGGCTATTAGTGAAATATGCAACAGAAGTACCATCTATAAGTTTAACAATGAATTCTATATTATTTACACTTATCTGGATTCATGACAAGGTCCTTACATGGTAGGCAATTTGATTCAACCAATGTTTGAATGCTTTCCCCTTTAGCATTCTTATATCTTTACAATCTTACCTTCATGACCACCCCCAGTGGCTTTAAGCCTGAGTAGTAGATATGGCCTTTTCTGAAGAGTTTGATTCTTAAAAATCATGAGATGAAGAATATTTTTGCCGTTAGAAATGCATATATATATATATATATATATATATATATATATATATATATGTATATATTTTAACAAAAGAGCAAAACTGGGGAGGCATGTGGCAAGATAGTAAAGTAACTGTCCTGTACTCTCCAAGATACCCCGCCAAACAATTTTAAATAAATATCTCAAAATGAATTTTAGAGTGGAAAAAAAAAACAACAAAAAGGTGACATAAAACAATTTTCTAGCCTAACACAACTTACAAGGTCATCAGGTTGTTTATTTCACTGGGACAAGAGTGGAATTCAGTCCAGTACAAGTTCTGCCAGTGCAGGCCACATCATCTGTGGCTTCTGGAGCTCTCAGAACACAGATGGTAAGGGGATTGGACCAGCTGGTCAGAAGAAATTTACAGGAAACATTTTTCTGAATAGGGTGCAGAAATCTATTGCATTGCCCATATTCAGTTCTGGGTTTCATTTCCAGGGTAAGAAGGAGCACTAGCACATTAGAGCCACGTATGGCTGCAGGAGTACAGGGGCTCCAGTCACAATTCTAGGGTGTCCCTAGGGAGAATGTATCTCTGGTCACATTCTAGAAAAAAATGCTTATGGTCACCCACAGACCAGAGCACAGGTCAGAAGAACAGTGGCCACACCTCTCTATAGATCATATAACCTTGGAAGAATTGAAAATGTATAGGCCCCCAGAACTAACTCTGAAAACAGTAGCACAAAAATCCTGAAGCTAGGGATAGTGCCTCCCCCTACTCCAGGAACAGAGCCCAAATTTAAAATCAAGTTAAAATTTAATAAATAGGCTGGTAAATGAGTACATGACAACAAAATAACCTGATCATAGAAAGTTACTATGGTGACAGGGAAGGTCAAAACACAACCTCAGAAGAAGAAAACAAAGTCAAAATAGTTACATGTAAAGCTTCACAAACTATGAATTGGTCTCAGTTCTCCATAATATCCCTAAATATTGCTAGAAGAACTCAGAAAGGATTTTAAAAATCAAATAAGAGAGGTAAAGGAAAATTTAGCAAAATAAATAAGGGGTGATGAAGAAAAATAACGAAAAGAGAGTCCAAAGCTTGGTAAATGAGGCACACAAATATAATCAAGAAAATACCTTGGGACGATTAGGTGGCACTCTGAATAGAGCACCGGCCCTGGGGTCAGGATTACCTGAGTTCAAATCCGGCCTCAGACACTTAACACAAAAAAATTAGCTGTGTGACCTTGGGCAAGTCACTTAACCCCAACTGCCCTCCAAAAAAAAAAGAATGCTGATGGAAAATAAACACTGGTTTCTTATAAAAAAAATTTAAAAAAAAAGAAAAAAACAGACTAGGCCAATGGCAAAAGAGGCACAAAAATCACTTGAATGAAGAACATCTTAAAAAGTAGAAATGGCCAAAAGGAAAATAAGGTACAAAAACTCACTGAAGAGAACTCATTAAAAATTAGAATTAGGCAAGTGGAAGCTAATGACTCTATGAAACATCAAGAAACAATAAAACAAAATCAAAAAAATGAAAAAAAAGCAGAAGAAACATGACCAATATCTTTGGAAATATCTTTGGAAAAGTATCTAACTTGGAAAATAGATCAAGGAGTTTAAGTTTATTGAATTACCTAAAATTCATGATTTATGAAGGAGTCTGGACATCATCATTTAAAATACTAAGGAAAACTGTTTTGAGATCCTAGAACTAGAGGGTAAAATAGAAATAGAAAGTATCCATTGATTACCTCCTGAACAAAAATTGCAAAATGAAAACTCCCAGGAATATTATAACCAAATTTCAGAACTCCCAGGTCAAGAAGAACATATTGCAAGCAGCCAGAAAGAAATAATTCAAATATAGTGAAACCAGAGTCAACATAACAAGATTTAGCAGCTTCTACAACTGGCATGTGATATTCTGGAGGATAAAAGAGCTAAGATCACAACAAAAAAATCACCTTCCCAGCAAAACTGAGTATAATCCATTGGTGTGTGTGTGTTGGGGGTGGGGGGGATAGATATGAAATGAAATAGAGGACCTTCAAACATTTTTGATGAAAATATCAGAGCTGAACAGAAAATTTGACTTTCAAAAACAACATTCAAGAGAAGCATAAACAGGTGAACAGGAAAGAGAAATCATTAAGGGATTTAAATAATGTTAAATTGTTTATATTCCTACAGGGGAAGATGATACTTATAACACCTAAGAACTTTATCATTATTAGGGAAGTTAGAAGAAGTGTACAAAGACAGAAGGCATGGTTATGATTAACTATGATGAGATGGTATCTATAAACATAAGATTATGGGTGAGAAAGAATGATGACTATCATGGTATGATATCTAGAAAATAAAGAATGAGAAAGTTATGCACTGGGAGAAGGGGAAAAGGAGAGGTAGAATGGGGTAAATTATCTCACATGAAAGAGGTACAAAAGATCTTTTAACATGGAAGGAAAGATGGCAGGGTTGTGGCAAGCATCACCTGAACATTATTATCATTGGAATTGACTTAAAGAAAGAAGGAATAACTTACACTCAACTGAGTATAGAAATCTATCTTACCTTATAGGGAGTGTGCCATCTCCAGCTGTCCTAATCTATATCTTGTTACTGGATCCAGATGTCTCTGGAGGAGAAAGTGAAGTGGTGCTCTTGAACAGCCCTCCCTCACTGAAATCCATTTCACTTG
This sequence comes from Pseudocheirus occidentalis, assembly GCA_028646575.1. NCBI lineage: Eukaryota > Metazoa > Chordata > Mammalia > Diprotodontia > Pseudocheiridae > Pseudocheirus > Pseudocheirus occidentalis. The sequence continues at coordinate 266,918,470 of CM053595.1, read as the reverse complement.
CAAATCATGGCATCAGCTTCCTGATATCATCGTCCTCTCTGAGAACAAAGGGTAAAGAGCAACAAATCTATAGGGAAATAGGGGAAGAGGATAAGAGAAATGAGGGGCTGATAGATGGGAAGGTAGATTGGAGGAGGCAGTTGTCAGAAGCAAAACACTTTGAGGATCTTCAGAGCGAATGGAAAAAGAAGGATTAACAGAAGAAAAATAAGATGGAGGGAAGTACACAGTAATTATAATTATGAAAAAAGAATTTACAATAAATTTCTCTGATAAATGCCTCATTTCTAAAATAGATAGACAACTGAGTCAAATTTATAAGAATAAAAGTCATTCCCCAACTGGTAAATGGTCAAAGGACATGCACAGGGAGTTTTCGGATGAAAAAATTAAAGTTTATGTATATGTGCATGTATATGTATATGCACATGTCTATGTCTCTCTCTCTCTCTCTCCATGCTCTAAATCACTATTGATTAGAGCAATGTAAATTGAAACAACTGACTAATATGACAAAAAAGGCAGATGACAAATATTGGAGGAGATGATTTGGGAAAATTGGGACACTGATGTACCTACTAGTGAAGTTGTAAACTGAATCAACCATTCTATAAAACATTTTGGAACTATATCAAAAGAGCTATAAAACCATGTGTACCCTTTATCCCAAAGAGATTTTTTAAAAAGAAGGACCCATGTGTACAAAAATATTTAAATGATTTTTTGTGATGGCGAAGAATTGAACATTGAATAAATGCCCATCAACTGGCACATAGCTGAACAAGTTGTGATATATGATTGTGATGGATTACTATTGTGCTAAAAGAATTGATGAACAGCATGCTTTTAGAGTAACCCAGAAAGATTTACATGAACTGATACAAAGTGAAGTGAGCAGAACCAGGAGAAGAACATACACAGTAACAATGATATTGTAGAATGATCAGTTGTGAATGGCTTAGCTATACTCAGCAATACAATGATTCAAGACAGTTCTATAGGATATGATAAAAAATGCTATCTACATCCAGAAGAAGAATAGATGGAGTCTGAGTGCAGATGAAAGCAATTGTTTTGTTTACTTTCTCTCTTTTTGTAGTTTATGTTTTCTTTCACAACATAACTAATGATGAAATTTCTTTTGTATAACCTATATCAAGTACCTTCTCAACAAAGCTGTAGGAAGGTAGGAATGGAGAGACACAATTTTGAACTCAAAATTTTAAAAAATGAATGCTAAAAATTACTTTCCCATGTAATTGGGAAAAATACTTCAAAAAGTATAACTTTCAGATCTCCTTTTTTTTGTTCCCTCCTAAGTGACTGTCTATCTTGTTAGGTGGTACAGTAGATAGAACAGTGGACTGGTAGTCAGGAAGTTCTGAATTCAAATCCATCCTCAAATAATTACCAGTCATGTGACTCTGCACAGGTCATAACCTGTCTGCTTTGATTTCCTCAACTATAAAATAAGGCTTATAATAACAACCTATCTCACAGGGTTATTGTAAAGGTCAAATGAGATAATATTTGTAAAGCAATGCCAAACAGTAAGTGCTTAATAAATGCTTGTTCCCTTCTCTTTTCCTTTTCTGCCATTCCATAAGTCTCTGCATTTATGCATGATAATTACTTATTTAAACATTTACTTATTACAGAAAATTTTGCTATTATAATGATTCTTTATACTCCAGGAAAAAAATGAGGAAGGTCAGAGTCCCTATGTCAAATTCAGGAAAAGTGCATTCCCCAACTAAACTTCATAAAACCCTGACTTTCTACCACCATCTGGTGGCAGCATACCTAAATTGTAGAAGTAGTCTTCATAAGGTCACAACTCCAGGGTTGTTGAGAATGCTGAAATTGAAAATCCACAATACAGAGATATACCCATTGGGACATTCACTTTGATTTTGCCACAGAAGTAAGAAATCAAATGTGAGGAGTTCCAAAGGCAGCAGAAAAATGCACTGAATATGGAAAGAGATTCTGAGGGTGGGGAAAGGAGAGGTTGAAGAAGTTAATCACTAAAGAAAAAACAGAATACTAGGAGAGGGGAAAAAGAGGAAAAGGGCTCAGGACTAAAAAACAAAATTTGTCTAATGCTTACATTAATTCAATTTAACAGATTTTTATTAAGCAAGTAAGATGTGTAATACATTGTTCTAGGGGCTGAGAATTCAAATACCACAATAAAACAATCCCTGCCCTTCAGGATCTATTAAAAGAATGAGATGAATAGAAAGAAGGAGCAATAAAAGTTGACAAAGGAGTCATCTGAGATATGAGGACAAGGTTTACAAGATTTGATCATTTTATGAAATCATGACTGCTAAGGAGGTCTAGAAGAAGAGGGTGGCTGGTGATATTAGATCCTGGGCAAAGGCGAAGAAAGAACTTTGTTTCTCTATCAGCTTACTGGCATTTCCATGACTTCAGTTCCCTTAAAGTTAAGGCTGAGTGTATGTGGCAATAAACATTGTTCAGAAGAATGAAGAACTGTGAGAGAGACTGCAATGATGGCCGTCAAGAGTCTAGGTGCTAGGTGAGATTTTCCTGAGAGTCCACAGAGCAGAAGAGATGACTTCTAAATACTGAGAGTTGAACTAGTGTAGCTTAATGCTGGCAGACAGGGTATTTAAGAATAGATGTTTCCATTTAAGGACATGTCTATGTAAGTCTGGAGAGACAGAGAGACAGAGAGAGAGAGAGAGAGACAGAGAGACAGAGACAGAGAGAGACAAAGAGACACAGAGACAGAGAGACAGAGACAGAGACAGACAGACAGACACACAGAGAGACACACAGAGAGAGACCAACACAGAGGGAGGGAGGGAGACAGAGACAGACAGACAGACAGAGACAGACAGACAGAGAGACAGAGACAGAGAGACACACAGAGAGAGACCAACACAGAGGGAGGGAGGGAGACAGAGACAGACAGACAGAGACAGAGACAGATAGACAGACAGAGACAGAGAGAGAGGCCAACAGAGAGGGAGAGAGAGACAGAGACAGAGAGAGAGAGAGAGACAGAGAGAGACAGAGACAGAGTCAGAGACAGAGACAGAGAAAGGAGGAGGAGGAGGAGGAGGAGGAGGAGGAAAAGGAAGAAGAAGAGAAGAAGGAAGATAATAAGAAGAAGACAGAGAGACACAGAGACAAAAAAGAGAGATACACAGAGACGGAGAGAAAAGAGAAGAGAGATGAGAGATACAAAAGAGAGAGGAGAGACAGAGAGAGAAAGAGAGAAAAGACAGAGGGGAGAGAAAGAGAAAGACAGACACAGACACAGACATGGAGACACAGAAACAGAGACGCAAAAAGAGAGAATGGAGAGAGACACCGAGAACAGAGAGAAAGACAAAAAGATAGAAAGGTAGGGTGATAAATAGGCAGAGGTACACAGGGAGATAGGGACTGTGTGAGACTGAAAAAGATAGATAGCACCAGAAGAGCAGAGATGGGAAGGGGAGGAAGGGGGACATAGAGGAAGAGAGAAAGAGACAGAGAGACAGAGACAGAAACAGAGACAGAGACAGAGACAGAGAGAATGAGAGACAGAGAGACACACACAGAGACACACAGAGAGAGAATGAGAGAGACACAGAGAGAGAGAGAGAGGGGGAGAGAGAGAGAGAGAGAGAGAGAGAGAGAGAGAGAGAGAGAGAGAGAGAGAGAGAGAGAGATTTTTAAAAATTTTTATACATTTCAGGAGCCTGAGTCTTGGAATAGATTGTTTCCTATACTATTGGTCTGGGAATGAGGCTTTAATCCCTAGAGTGTGTGCAGAGATTGTTTTCCCAATTCCTTTGCTAATTTTGTCCCGATTAAATGTTTTACTTTTAAAATGCATGTTCATTGTCTGGTCTGCTAGCCTGGTACAAAATGAGTTTAGACAGTCTTAGAGATTCCCAGTGGAAGTAGGATGGGGGCTTAATCCAAATGAGATCTATTAATCATTCACAGAAATCCATGTGGATCTGGAGCTGACTGTTACATCTGAGCCAGTATCAAACATTGAAGAGATTAAAGGAGAGATGCCACGGGCTATGGTGTAGTGGGAAGACTAGTTCTGTTTTGTATATCTCCCATCAGAAGATAAATCTAGATGAGTTTATAGAGGATCATCTCTAGGTGGGCAACAACAACTCATGAATATTATTTATTAAAGTGGAGAGAAGGTAGAAATCTGTGTTGCCTACATATGAAATAACAGATCTTTGAATTATTGAAATAGTAAAGTAAGTGGTTTCACACATAAGAAAGGCAGAAAACATATCAGAGGGGTTAAAATTTTCTATAAACATGAAAAGTCAAATAAGGAACTTGAAAAGCACAGAACTAAAGTTACCTTATAGACTTGCCACCAAGCAATTTTCATGAGTCATCATTCAATCTATACAGTGTTGTGTCATTTAAGTAGACCTATCTATATCAAATATTTGAATATTCTGGATCAAAAACTTTCTCTCTCAAGCACCTTTCTATGGCCCATTAATTCTACTTCTGACACCTGGAAATAAGATACAAAATCAAGATGTCTACTGTTTCTACCCTCATCATTCTATCTTTCAAATGATTGATGTTGAGGTGAAATCGTGCACGTATTTCTTGCAGAAATTTGTACCTTATTCCATGCAATAAAGGTTTGCATGCCAAGTGGGTTAAGGTGAGGTGGGTATATGGGAGTAAAGTGCTTCAGTGGGAGTAAAGGCACTGAAACAGATACTTATGAACAGAAAAAAAAAAACCTCACGTAACAATAGCATTGAAGAAAAAATTCACAAACGACTTGGGAAGAATGTTAATAGAAGAGATAGCTTGGCACTTTGTAAGTTGGAGGTTGCTGATCCTTTGTTAGTGTCCTGAGACTTTTACAGCCAAAAATGTTTATACTGAAGAACAGTGCCTTGTTCATTTGTAGCTGAGAAAAGGAAGAGAGTCCCATCCTACATTTGTATAGCACTAAACACTTTATTATCTTGCTGATACCTCCTTTTAGCTTTTTAAAAACCGCGTGCTGATACAGGCTGACAGATGCACTAACAGAGATGGATGCGGCTTTACATTCCAAGTTGTGTTGTACTTGCCAGTTGGGGTTAATATTAACTGAAAGTTCTATGTGACTGATACCCTGACACATTAGAATTTAATGCTCTAATGAAACTCACAGTAAGTTATGCCCAACTTCATTTCATATGAGTTTATTTTACTCCCTTTTGCACAGAAAACATCACATGGGAAACATTTTGGCTGATCTTATAATAACAGCTGACATTTATACCTTGCAATAGGTTTACAAAGTAATTCAGATATATCACCAAATTTGTTTCTCATAGTAATCTAGTGAATAGGTAGTGCACAAGTTTGTTTGTTATACAGATGTGGAAACTGAGCTTGGAGAAGAGAATTTGTCATTTACTACATAACTATTTAAGATTAGAGACAGTACTGGAAATCAGTTTGCTGATCCCAAACCAAAGAAGCAAAGTATAATGGAAAGGGTATTGTTATGGGCTATCTTACCTGGAGTCAGGAGATACGAGTTCAAATCCTATTGCCAATGCATCTCCTAAGCATATGACAATAGGAAATCAATTTACCTTTCTGAGTCTTAGCTAACTCATATCTGAAATGCAGAGAATGTATATGAGAACTACAGGGCTAGTGTGAGAACAACATATTGGAACCTCTAAAACATTACAGTCATATGAGCTAGTGTTATTTCTACTAACCTTTGACTATATCTGCAGTGATATTATGGATTAATGTACTAGTTTATCATGCTTTTAAAAACTGAATTCCATATCGGCCCTGGTGACAAATTTGTTGGATGTTTTTCTGATATTGGAGATATATGTTTTTTTCATGTCATAAACTAGGAGTCTTTTAAGGAGGTGGAAAGGGGTAGAATATGCTAATCTTTGGTAAAATAAATTGAAAACTTTTTTTAATTGTGGGCATCAAAAATGCCTTTTAAAAATTTACGGATTCATATTTTCCCAGCATGAGATAACATAAGCATGACTTTAGAGAACAGTGCACTGAGCTGGAAGAAAAATGTTGTTTTAGCAATGTAAATAATATACAGTAGAATCTACTACCCTTAGTTTTCTTTTGGATGTGAAATCAACTTCTCACCGGTTCAGGAGATTGTTGGGCTGGAAGATTGCAATAAAAAATAAGTGAATTAATTGTAATTGCAATAAATCTTGCAATAGGTTTCAATAAAGCCAATATATTAAATATATACATACACATATAATTTTCAATTAGAATGGAGCAATGGCAATCATTCAAGCAAACCTTATATGCATCTATTTTCTTTTTCTTAAGTGAGATCTACAATCAATTGGTTTCTTCCAAATAGATGGAATGCTATCTGACCTGGGTATCAATTCTTTCATTCAATAATAAGAAGCTAATTACTAATTATATGTCTGACTGAAGGGAATACATAAAGTTTAGAGAAGACATATATCCTACCTGAAAAGACCTAGGATGGCAATGACATTTAAAAATAAATGACCAATATCAAATCATTAATGATAAAAATCTCAGAAGAATGAAAGTGTTATGTGAAGTCAAGGATGTCAAAAATGTCTGAAGGTAGTAGGGAAGTCTTCATGAAGAAAGGGATACTTGAATTCAACCACAACAAACAAAGGGAAGGGACAAAGGACATTCCAAGAGCAAAGAATGTTGTGAACAAAGTCATAGTCTTATCATATTTAGATCCAATTTCCCTAGATCATAGGACATTGTGGAGAATGTTGTGAGATGAGGCTAGGATGGTAATTTGGTACCACATTAGAGAAGGTGTTGAATTCCTGATACAGGAGTTTGTATCTGTTCAATGGGCATCCATGGTTTGATTTTGGGCAGAGGAGGGATATGAGCAAATATGTTATTTTGTTGTCTCCCCTAAAAGTATGTATGCTTCTTGAGGGCAAGAGTTATTTAACTTTAGTCTTTGTAAGCCAATTGAAAGCTGTGTGGCATTGGAAAGGTGCTTAATAAATGTTTATCAATTGATTGATCACTTATGCATAAAAAGATTTATCTGACAATGGTGTAACATATGGGTGAATGGGGATTAAATATTTTTTTCCATTTTTATTGTTTTTGCCCTATTCTACCCCTATAAGATCAATGAAAGCTAGAAGGGATGGTTGCAACATTTGCAAAGAAATGGGGTAAATTGAAAGATATTAGGCTGAGTCAAATGGCCAAAGTTTGAGTCACAGCTGTCCCACTAATTTACTATATGAAGACTCATCTCCCTGAGTTCAAATCTGGCCTGTATGTGACCCTGGGCAAGTCACTTAATTGTGTTTACCTCAGTTTCCTCATCTGTAAATTGAGTTAGAGAAGGAAATGGCAAAATACTCCAGTATCTTTGCCAAGAAAACCTCAAATGGGGTCATGAAGAGTCAGACAAAACTGAAAATGACTGAACAACAATAGTATCTTTCTGGGGATCTAACATTCAATGATTTTATAGCATTTCATTTCATACTGCTCTTACTCACAAACCACATTCTCATTTGTTTTATACTTATTTATTTTATGAACATAATTATTTATGTTCATATGTTCTTTCTCTTACAAGACTATAAAGTCCTTGAGCTCAGGGACTATATCCTATTTATCTTTATATCTCCCACAACACTTAACAGAAGGTCTTCTATATAGAAAGTACTTAATAGGTATCTGCTAAATTAATATATGAATTTTTTCAATATATTTATTTATTTTTAGTTTTCAACATTCATTTCCACAAGATTTGTAGTTAAATTTTTTCTCTCTGTCTTTCCTCTAGCCCCACCCTGAAAAAGCAAGTCTAACAAATACCCCTTCCCCCAGTCTGTTCTCTCTTATATCCTCCTCCTTCACCCCCTAACTTTCTAACAGGGCAAGATGGATTTCTACACACAAGTGCCTGTATATATTATTTCCCAGATGCATGTAAAAAAGCAATTAAAAATTAACATTTGTTTTTAAAACTTTGATTTCCAGATTACTTCCCTTCTTCCCTCCTCACCTACCCTCACTGGGAAGACAAGGAATTCAATATAGGTTGTACATGTGTAGTTACACAAAACGTTCCATAATAGTTATATTGCAAAAAACTAACTGTATTTCTTTCCATCCTATCCTGCCCCCCCAATTATTCTATTTTCTCCTTTGATCCTGTTCCTTTTCAAAAGAGCTTGCTTCTAACTGCCCTCTCCCCCAATCTGCCCTCCCTTCCATCATCCTCCCTCTTATTACTTTCCCCCCTATTGTCCTGTAGGGTAAGATACCCAATTGAGTGTGTTTGTTATTCACTCCTTAAGCCAAATATAATGAGAGTAAGGTTGACCCATTCCCTTTCATTTTTCTGCTCTTTCTCTCCATTGTAACAGTTTTCTCTTGACTTATTTATATTCTATTTCTCCCTTTGTCCTTCTCCCTTGTACTCCTCTCTCATCTCTTAATTTTATTTTTTAGGTATCATCCCTTCATATTCACCTCATTCAGTGCCTTCTATGCATACATGTATATGCACACAAATGTATACACACACACTTATACCTTCTTCTACATACATACATACATACATATGTGTGTATATATATATATATATATATATATTCTTCAACTATCCTCATACTGACCCTGAATGGTTTTTTCAATTATAAAAAAACAACACTGTATTAAAAATTGTAAAAATTTATAAAGAAGATCAGTGTTTTCACTTCTGCTTACAATTTTTTTTCTTTCCTTTTTTAAGGATCAACATTGGCAGACTAGAGAGCATCCAAGGTGACTGAGATGGCAAGGAGATTACAGACCATACATTGATGAATGAGTCAAAGGAAGCCTGAGGAAGTGAATACTTCAGGGCAGGCACAATCACGGTCTACAAACATTTGAGAGATTCTCATTTGAGACAATGATTTTCCTTGTTCTGTTTGATATCAGAAGACTGAACCAAGAGCAATGACCGAAAGGTATGCAGGAGCAATTTTGGCTTGACTTAAGGAAAAGCAAAGGAGCAAATGGACCCTAACCATGTTCTGAATAATTGGAGCCATACTAGAATTCCATCCTGATGGATCACATCAGGAAATAATGAGTTGCCCATTGCTGAATTTACAAAATCAGATGCTGAATAGCTATTTCTCAGGGACATGGCAAATGGGATTCTTATTCAAGTCCAAAGTTGTTTTTTTTTAATTTTCAGACAACAAATATTTGTCAAACGGTTTCTATGTGCCAAGTTACATACTGGGTACCCAAATATAAGAGGGGAAATAGCTCTTGCCCTCAAAGAACTCACACTCACAGTCCTTTTGGGACATAACATGCAAACCAAAAACAACAACCACTCAGTACATATTAGACATATAGAATATAAATGAAAGATAATCTTGGAGAGAAGGTACTAATATGGGAATGAGGAGGTTGGGGAAAAGAGATTGAAAAAGGTCTCATGTATAATATGGCCTTCAAATTGGACTCAATGGTCTCTGAGATGCCTTCCAAATTTGACATTCTTTGATTTTATATGGATAATGTGGGGTTTCCACTTAAAGGATTCCAAAGAAATTAATACTTGCATTCATTGTTACATATTTCCTACAATAACTAGGGGAGTACTAAAAGCTAAGTGCAATGTTGAAGATTAGACTATTAATTGTGATATCAACCCTGAGTGGTTGTTACTGAAAAAGCAGGCCACAATGAGCAGATTGCTGATTTGGGGGACAAATGACTTGACCTACCAAACCCTAGAATTCGCCATAGGAATTGGGTAAGTCATCTAATTTCTTTTCATGCTACTTGCCACTTCTTTGAACAGTACAGTTAGATGGGGCAGAGTACTAGATCCAGAGGTCAGATTTGAACTTGGATCATCCTGGTTTAGTAAACTCTAAAAACTTCTTTTTAAATGCATCCATTTATACATTGATTGGCAAGTGTGCAGAAAAGTTACTTATCTTTTTTTTGAGTTGTGTATATTCTCAATAATTCAGCAGTCTCTCTATTTTCTCCAAGTTCTGAGCACTCTACCAATGAGGGCACCATATGGTCTTATTTTTTTAACTTTCATTTTGTTTGGTTAAGTATATTTTTTAAAGCAGAGTAGTAATTACCACACTTTCAAAATTCATAAGACCTGTGATTCCATGAATGTAGGTGATCTCTCCCCACCAATGGAGATGATAATTACTCCACACATAGATATTCCAGAGATGATGGATGTCAAAGAAGTTCATCTCTCTGTGGTCCAACTTCTCCCAATGAGCCTATCCACCCAGACCTAGAATGGTCCTCAGATGACAGAGAGAGAAACTTGTTTTTAGGTCTTGGCTCCTGTCCAGTGTAGTAGAAACTGTTAGGATTTGTTCTTTACTAGCATTCTTTCTGAGAACTCAGGGCCCTTTCCTTTCAAATAAGGACCGTAGAGAAAGATCAATTAATACTAATTTTTCATGTTCATATAGCACTTTAAGGTAAACTAATTAATACATATATATTTTCTCATTTGATCCTACAACAAACTTGTGCTATTTTTATTCCTCTTTTATAGAAGAACAGTTTGAGAAGATAAGTGACCTGCTCAGGATCACACATATAATTAGAGTCTGAGGTGAGATCTGGACTCATGCCTTCCTGACTTTATCGTGCCATGCATTGTAGTCACACTGCTTCTTAATTTTTATTAAGTACCTAAAGGGGTAAATAGCCAATTGAAACTATATAATACACATGCTTGTAGCTATGTATTTTAAATTGGCAATTTTCACATATAGGAATAGATTCCCATATATGCATATGCATGTATATGTATGTGTGTAATACAATATATATATATACACACATATGCATAAGCAATGGGTAATGTGTATAGGCATAATGTACATGTGTATTCACACATGCACATAACACACATATATCTATATATATTCACATATTGGGACACCCATAGTAAAAAATCAAAATGCAAAGCAAAGGAGACAAATAGCTCCCCATTACTGTCATCTCAATAGATGTTTCCTTCCTTCTTGAAGCATCCTGTTCCTTCTGTCAACCTCAGCTGAAGCGTCCATCCCCATCAATTGTCTGTCATATTTAAATGTCATCCTAAGAAAGGCTAGCTATAGAAGACTAAACTTTATGAGTGACACTGGTCATTTTAGGTCATTTGCATTTCTGGCACAGTGGAAATTATTCTGGAAAAGTTCTGCCTCTGTAGGAGTTCTTTGAGGACTAATTGCCTGGATTGTCACTTGATCTGTACACTTTTTATGTACAGGTCAGAAAGTAAGCCTTTGTTAGTACCAGGAATATTTTGTTTTATCATGCATGATCAAATAATCTCTCAGACTCAGTCTACTTTGCATTAGTTGAATTAGGTTGAGGAGACTTTTACTGTCAACACACACTGGCTCATTTCAATATTCCCAGGTTCCATGAATTCATCAGAGTGGTTGGTCCTGCTTCTTACACAATTTATACCCCTTATGCAGCTAAATAGATGGTTTCAGGAGTTTCTTCAGCCAAAACATTCACTCCCTTCCTCTCTCCACACCCGCATGCCAATCTTCAGATGATGAGTATCTCTACACCATGGGTAGTATCATTCTTAGGTGTTCAACACACAGCCTTTTGTCAGGGCATCTCGGCATTGGTCAGAACTTGCAACCCATTGCCATAGCTTTTAAGAACCCATGACTGCTTTCACATCCCCAGTGATGCATTAGACTTTAGCGGAGGAACCTCTCCTCAGTGATACTGTCCAAGAGAAGAGTGGGTATGACATGCTATAATATGTTGTTGACCTTCTTCATGAGATCCTGTGTCTAAATAACCAACATTGTGTTCATAATAATAAGAATACAAATAACTCACTGTTATATAATGCTTTGACAGAGATTAACAGAGGGCTCTCAGACTAACAATACCCTGAAGAAGGTAGTACAAGGAGGATTATCACCATTTCATAGATAAGAAAACAAGCATAAGAAATGGATTTGTCTTACATAACTAGTGTTCCCTAGGTCCAATACTCAAATCAAGGTCTTCTGTTTTCAGATTCAGTGTTCTTGCCAATACAGAATTACCTTTTACAGGGCAAATTGATCAATCAGCAAACCAGTAAGCGTTTCTTAAGTGTTTTTAGGTAGTCAGCCTCTAGATGGCTCAGTGGATGGAGTGTTAAGCCTGGAGTCAGAAAGACTTGAATTCAAATGCAGTCTCAGACACATACTAGCTGTGTGATCCTGGGCAAATCATTTCACCTCTTAAAAAAGAAATGGCAAATCATTCCAGTATTTTTTTACCAATATAATTACATGAGCATTATGGTCCATGGGGTCACAAAGAGTCATACATGACTGAATAACTGATCAGCAACAACATAGTGTAGGTACTATTCTAACTACTGGAAATACAAATAAAGGCATCTGGAAGGACCAGAATAGGCTCCTTGAAAATGGTGGAATTTAAGCTCAATTTTAAAGGAAATTAGAGAAAGTAAGACGTAGAAGGGAAGGCACAGAATCTTCTAGGTTGGGAGAAGTATCTAAAAAGATATTGAGATAGGACATAGTCAAATTCAAGGAACTACAATTAGTCCTGTACTTCTGAAAAGTAGAGTTGGTGGAGCAGAGTATGGCATAAAATAATTAGAAAGTTTGGAAGGGATCAAGTAAAGGACTTTTAATGCCAAACAGAAGAATTTATATTTGATCTTGGAGGTAATTAATGGGGAATCATTAAAGTTTACTAAGTAGGAGGGTGGCATGGTTAGACCCTACACTTTGGGGGGGGGGTGTGGGAAATAGCTTAAAAGCTCAATACATGGGCGGAGCCAAGATGGCGGCGTAGAAGCAGCAAAGCACCACAGCTCCCACACAAACACACTAAAAAACTCATAAAATGGGACGCTAAACAGATTTTCAAGCTCCAAAACTCTCCACAAGACAGGCAGCTACAGGCAGCGCAGCAGGCGGGGCTCTTTGCAGCAGTCTGGGACCCGCGGCTGAAACCCCGGCTGGCTCAGACCCTGGGGCAGCGGGCGGGGAGCCGCGGCTGCAGGAGAGCAGATCGGCTGCACTGGAGGCACAGTTACCACATTTATCAGGCCAGAAGACAAAAAGGCTAAGAGAAAGGTCAGTGGATTTTG
>CM053595.1:266852839-266904790 GCA_028646575.1 Pseudocheirus occidentalis | reverse complement strand
GGAAAAGGGGTTAGATTTGTTCTCTGGGACTCCTGGAGCAGTGGGTGAATTTTGTAGAAAAGTAGATTTTGCTTCCTGTCAGGAAAAAAAAATGCTAGCAAATCAACGTCCACTAAAATGAAATGGTCTTCCTTGTGAGGTAGAAAACGCAAATACCATTAGACTCATTTCACAGACTAGAAAAATAAGCCTCAGAGAGGTTAAATGATTCACTCTACTTCAGAAACCCTAAGCTTGAATTCAATCATTCAGGCATTCAATAAACCTTTAATTAATCACCTACTATGTGCCAGAAACTTGCTTAGCAAAGCAGAAACAAAAAGAGGCAAAAGACAGTCCATGCCCTCTAGGTCCATGAACTTTTTTTTTAAGTATTTTTTTTATACTATTTCCCAACATATTTTGATGCAATTAATATTAATGCAGTTCAAAATACTTGGTTACCTTTATGATCTTGTACATTTTATTTGATACGTTTAGAAACATTATTCTGAGCCAGAGTCAATAGGCTTATCCAAGTGCCAAAAGGGTTTTGACACAAAAAGACAAATCTTGTTTAGTGTTATTAGGGTACCTTACCACTGAAGTCCTACTTAGGTCAAAGTCCTCCAGACAGTGGTTTGTTTATTTTTTTCCCCAGACCACAAAACATTTACTCTCAAAGATTCTTACTATTTATAAAATACATAGGCTTAAAAATGGATAGTTCCTTCTCTTCTTCCTTTCTGCTACATCTTTCTCTTCTAGTCTCCTCGATTCTTTTGACTGCACAGCTCCTAGTCACTGATTTGGACCCACTAGGAATCCCGGGTCATTCATGGGTAAAACAGCTAAATAACTTACCTATTTGTAATATGTGTATTTGAATTTGGATAATACCATTTTGGAGAATCTACCCTGTCTTCTATTTTTACCTAATCCCTACACAATGGGAATCAGACAAAATGTGTATTCCAGGGCTCATAAACAAGCTGCCTTATGTACACACACAAATAGTTATATAGATCTAAGAATAGATCTGTATTTCTGTATCTATAGAACTATATCTATTTATGTGTCAATTTATTTATGTATTTATTTAATTTAGCCATTTTTAGTGAGGACCTCTCTATCCTGCAAGAACCTGAAGGACTCCATACAACAAACCAACCAAGATTCAGAAAGTCACAATGTGAAAATAATGAAAGATCGATGGCACTGGAGGAAGGAAAAAAAAAAAAACAACTTTTGAAACGATTGATTTTCTCTTTTGTAGCTACTGCTGTATCTTTTTCCTCTTGCCAGGCATATTGATGTTGTGTGTGACTAACTGTGAGAACCAGGACAGGAGGAAGAAAGCGATGCATTACCTTCCTGAATGGGAACATGATGACATTTGTGACAGACTTTTCAACCCCTTAATCCCAGAGAGCCACTGAACAACTGCTTTTTTTCCCCCTTGTGATGGCAAAGAATTGAGAGTTGGAGAGTAAAGACAGGCTTGTGAAAGTACCCTCCTTTTCTTTTATTTGGTTGCTCCTTATTTAATATCAAGGATACCAGTGCATTTCCACTGAGTAGTATCATTACAGACTAATTTCTTTGAAAAATGCTTCCTAAGCAACATTACAAACTGACAAAATTTACCAGTGAAAGTGCTCTCATAGCCCACTCAAAATACACATTGAAAAAAGTTAGAGGCTAATATAAATATTTGTTATGTATTTTCTTGGTCGCATAATTTAGGAGCCTCTCCCTCTCTACAGAATGCCAGCATAGTATGTATATTCTTCATATGTTGACAAGCTGGCCATTCACTAATATTACTCATACAGCTGTTTTTGTTCTTACCACCCCGCAGTGAGAGTTTAGGGATGTACTTTGGACTAGAACTTGGAAACAGAAATTGATGTGGATCTGGGGTGCACATTGTCTTGTCAATTTTATGTAGATCCATGCTAAATGCTTACTTTTGTCATTGATTTCCATAAACGTCGACACACTTTGACAACCTTCTTCCACATTTCTAACTGCCTGCCACAGAGGCTGATGAATAAAATGTTAGTGACTACAGGAACAAAAGGATGCTGATGACACATGATGGAAAACTTGATGAAAACTTGTGATCTGATCAGAAGGCTTGGAGAAAGATGGAGGGTGAGAGAACTATGCCTCTATATGGTACAAAGAGATGGTTCAAAAGTTCTATAGTAGAATGAAGATGATCTTCATTTCTTCTAGAGGAGTAAAGAATGCTTCCACTTTGCAGTACTAAATTAGTAAAAATATATAGCTGGATTTGCAGTCGGAAGACCTGTATTCAAAAACCAACTATCCTACTTAGTATCTGTGCAATGTTCAGTGAGACATTCAAATTCTCTGGGTTTCAGTTATAAATCTAAAAAGAAAAATGAGAGTTATGAAGGGCTTATCTCACAACAACCTTGGAAGATGTGATGCAAGGATTATTACCCCCATTTTACAGATGAGGAACCAGAGGCTCTGAATGGAGAAGCAGTTTCCCCAGAATCTAGCTAGTAAGTATATAATGTAGGATTCAGATTTAGATCCCCTGTCTAAGGTCAATGGCAGTTTGAAATCTTATATTTTAGATGGAGATATCAGATAGCTTAGGAATGAATTATTTCAATTTTAGTAGATTTTATTGTGGTAGCAAAGAACTAGAAACAAAGTGATTGCCCATTGATTGGGAAATGGCTATTCATTTATACTGATACAACCTCCAATACTAATGCACTGATATTTTATTGTGCTTTAAGTAATGCCAAATATTAAAAAAATGAAGAAAAATAGGAAAATTCATATGGATTGGCACAGTATTAAGTAAGGAAAAGAACTAAAAAGATAAAAAAAACAATGACTACAGTAACATAAATGAAAAGAAGACTAGAACAAATTCAAATGCTTTGTAATTATAATGACTAATCTTGGAAAAGAGATGAAGTGCACCTCTCTTCCTGAGTTGGAGAGATGGGGAAGTATGGGTGCGGATGCTACACAATCAACCTTGGGGGGGTGGGGCAACTGGTTTTGTTCACCTGTTTTCCTTTGTTACAAGGGAAAACTCAATGGAATCAAAGATGTGGCAGAGTATATCTGGATTACAAAAAAACTCCAACCCAACAATGACTATATTATTAAAAAAAAACAAAGGGCATTCAGGAAAATATGTTGATCACAGAAGATTAAGTATTACAACTAAAATGGGTTAATTTTGTTACCTCATAATAACTGTGTTTGCTGATAAGGAATTGTAGTTATTCTGTTACAAATGGGCCAGTTTAAAAACCTCTTTGGTAGTGAATGTCATTATACAGTTGTATAAGGTGACCTCTCTCAATCTCATTTGGTTCACCTGTAAAATAAAAAACTTGCTTACCTGAAGACAAAAAGCAAAAGGATGGGTCACTTTAAATCTCTTCAAGCTGTATACTTTTCTATCTATGATTCTAGGATTCAAATTTTATTAGATCTATGATAAGAAAAGATGTTTCTTGAGTATTTATCTTATTATAAATACAAATTATATATTTATATGTGTGCAAATATATACACACGCACATATGTTTATACACAGGCATATGTATACACACGTACATGTCATTGTTCAGTTGTTTAGTTGTTTCTGACACTTTGTGCCTCTGGACCATAGCACACTAGGCCCTTTTCTCTTCTGCTATCTTTAAAAGTCTGAACAAGTTCATGTATATTGCTTCCATGAAACTATCTATTCATCTCATTCTCTGCCATCCCCTTTCCCTTTTGCCTTCAATCTTTCCCAGCATCAGGATCTATACAGTTGTTTCTATACACACATACACACATGTGTATACACCCACATATATACTATATTTCTCAATGTGAAATTTATAAAGCACATAAATAGTTGTGGAATTGCTACTGATGATATTAAATAACTACTATGCTCTAAACATTTATTAAATAGCTAATCATTGTGATAAATTCCACAGATATAAAGATGGAAACAGAACAGTTCTATCTGTTGAGTAACTGGAGGCTTAAGAGAATTTACTCATATTTCAGAATTTGACCCATTAGGTAAATTTCCTATGTAAATATTGAGTTATATAATTGAATGACAAATCTCTCCTTATATCATGAGTACTAGGCATTTACATATAAGGAAACAATATCATCAATAGCAATTGCTTTCTCCTCACCCCCAACCCCTTGCGACTGACTTGTGTACTGATATTTGATAGGGAAAAAATGTGGTCATTTTAGTGTGCCACTGGGTCCATTAAGAAGTGACCATCCACTTTTACTTTTCTGAAAAGTATTTCTTTGCATTGTGGGAATTACTGGCTATTGGAACATGTTATTAGCAAAAGCAGTTTCTGGATTTTATTTTGCAAAACAGAGTCTAAGGGTTGGTTACTCAGGGCTAAAATGCATAAAGAATTGGCCATATCTATTTCATTTATAAGTAAAAGTTAATATTTGAATTTTCACAGGGAGGAAAATGAATGCCTTTAAAATGCACCTGCCAATTGCATAATAAATAATAGCAGAAGCTAGTAGCAAAAATTATTCACCTTAATCTGGTGACAACATGCAAGTGTCAAGCGGTCAGGGACATTGATAAAATTCACATTAGGGAAAGCACCTAGGACTGTGAAATGAGAAGTTTAGAATTTATGATCTCTAAGGGTCCTTATGGCTCTAATATGTTGTATTTCTTAAAATACTCATTTGTCTACAATCCTTTTTAGGTATAAGACTTTATATTGTAATATTCTGTGATCCAAATTTCCTTCTAGCTTTGTTATTCTATGTTTTAAAGTATATGTTTGGTTCCTTCCAGCCCTAACATTCTATGTTTTAACATTTTATGTTAGCATCACATTAGATTTAAGTTGCAAGTTACCCAAGGGGCAACTGACAGATACATAAATAATATGTACTATAGTGACAACTATGATTTGTGCACAGAGAAAGGCATAGAAGACATTGTCATCCAGACAACAGATCGAGAAAAGGAAGTAGGTATGGAATAAAAGATGCACTGTCCAAGTGATGACTTCAAATCCACTCTATATTAAAAGACCTAAAGCAAAGTTTCTTAACCTTTTTGAGTGTCATGAATCTCTTTGGAAGTCTGGTGAAGCCTAAGATCATTCCTAGGAATAATGGTTTTAAAGCAATAAAATAACATATACAGTATTACAAAAGAAACTCATTATACACATACACGGCATATATAAACTTAACCCCAATTTATTCATATCTATCTATCTATCTATCTATCTATCTATCTATCTATCTATCTATCTGTCTGTCTGTCTGTCTGTCTGTCTGTCTGTCTGTCTGTCTATCTATCTATCTATCTATCTATCTATCTATCTATCTGTCTGTCTATAATTTATATTGTTATCACAATGTTAAGAAAATAATGGATCTCCTGAAATCTAATCACAGGTCCCTAGAACTCCTGATTCAGAGGAAGGATGTCAGGGGGTTGGGTGAACCCCTTCCAAAGGATGTATGGGAAGACCTGAATAAAAGCTAAACAGAATTACAGGTTGTTTGTGAATTGTCATTTAAGCCTTTGAAGGTGTTATACACATTAATGAAAGCATAGATCTTTTGAGGTACTAAAATTAAGTTCTTATTTTGGTCTGATAGAATTTAGCATGACACCATTTGAAAATAAGAAGGAAAATAATATTACAAGAGAAACTCAATGGAATTGTAGGGAATAAGGAGAAAAAATATTTAAGAAAACTGGTAAAACTTCAAAAATAGATCATTTACGCTTAGAAATGAGAACCATATTAATAATTTGTCTTCAAAATAATAATAAGGGCTAATTACTGAATAGAATAATTTAATTCTAGACTTTGGAGGGAATTTCAGAAGTCATCTGTCCCAACCCTTATCTGAGGCTAAGATTTCTCTCTACAGCATGAGCAAATAGTCATCCAGTGTCCTCTGGAAGACCTCCAATGATAAAGGAATTATCACCTACTGAGGCAGCCCATTCTACCTTGAACCATAACTAATCATTGTCTTAAACTATTATGTACATATTTTATTTGTAATATCCTACATTGAAGCTTTGCTCTGAAAACCTCACAGTGGTGTGGTGATAATACTGGATTTTCCAAGACAATACTGGTGGAACTTAGACACCAATAGATTCTATCTGGATGGCAGAGTCTCAGTTATGAGACTGATGACAACGTGTTTATCCTGTCATCAAAATTGTAACCAAATGAATTATGGTCATGGAGTATTGTCACAGAATGTTGTTTTGAAGGAATTAAGGGTGGAGAAGAAACTCTTTTCCCTTTTCTGGCCTCAATGGTGTTTGTCTTCTTGAATCAACAAAGCCCTAGCTCGATAATATTTCTTTACAAAAGCAAACCTTCTCCTAACAAATATTAATTAGTGTTAGAAGCAAAATCAGCTTACCATCCTAAGTAATGGCAGAAGCAAATCAAATGATATTTGAAACTAATGATGAAGGTGAGTGTGGAGTGCAACTGGGAAGGTAAGGAGGCAGAGGAAGGAAAGTAGAAGGGAAGACGTATTAATTAGGCACCTACTACATGCCAGGCACTGTGTTAAGCACATTGAAAATATTATCTTGCCTGATGTCATCTTCTTTGATCCACAGAACAACCTGTGAGGGAGTTACTATTACTTCCCACATTTCACAGTTGTATAAACTGAAGCACATAGGAGTTAACTGACTTATCTAGGGTCACCAGCTAGTTAATATGTGAGACCAGATTGGAACTCAGATCTTCTTACTCCAGGCCCAATACACTATCCATTTGTACCAGTAGAGATTAGGTAACTAAAATTAGTAATGGGTCCAATTGATATAGAATTGTGACTTTCTTCAGCAGTATTCAACAACTTAAGAATAGAAGTAAAGAAAGAAAATGATTGTAGGTGGGGATGAAGAAAGGTTGAGAACTGTCAAGACTTGAATGATAGGAAGAGGAGAGGTCAAGGAATTTTATGGGTGGATGATGAATATATAATTGAAATGATTAATTATAAGGTCAGTGCTGCATAGGGAATAAAGTAAAGATACAACAGAGACAGTAGTCACCTGGAAGAATATGAAACAATAGATAAGCCAGAGTTAAACTAAGTTCAGAGGAGGAAAGGAGGAAAGATGTAAGAAAAAGGGGATTATGATGTGAGGACAACTTCATAGTTCAAGACCTCAGAAGTTGTAGAACTTAGGGTCATGGTGTTTACAATGCCATGACCATTACTACAGGTGATTAAGGTAGAATGGAGATGTAGGTCAGAGGAGCCTGGGTACAAGAGAGAGGAAAAATATAAAAGGGAGGTGATGTGGAACAAACTGGAAAGGTCAATAGTTAGTAGTCCAAAACTGACCTGAGCCCAGTATCTTCTCCATGACTGTGTATGTGTCCTTTGGCAAGTCACCTCACTTCCTTGGGTCACATTTTCAGGCAGCAGATAGAATAGTATATGAAGTCTTGATTTTGTAGTCAGGTAGACCTATGTTCAAAATCTGCCCCAAATATTTTCTATCACTTCAGGAAAATCACGTAAGCTCTGTCACTCTCAGTTCACTCGTTCATAAAATGGGGATATGCAAGTCAGAAGAATTGACATGGATAAACTTGGAGGTCAGGATCCCACAGGAGGAAACAACATATGTTGTGAAGTCCATAACTATAAGATCAGTGTTTCAGGTGAATAGAAAGGCTGAGTGAAACACTCTTTTAAGGGAGGATTGTGACAGTAGTGAGGATGGAGTGGATTTCAAAGGAAAAGAGCCATGCAGTGGAAGATAATCTGGAAGTGTTCATGGGGCTCAAGAAGTGTGCTGATTCTTCTTTTGGGCCTGGTATGTCTACGAGGCATTACAGAAGGAGCATCCAGCATTTGAGAGGTGAACAATGATAAAGATGAGGCATTGTCCAGAGGTGGGCAGGATTCTATGAACATAAGAAGATGAAAATGACATGAAAGGAAAAGATCTAAGATGAAGGAGAATAAATCAGTATTAGATCAAGCTTCCCAGACATCACAATGGAAAGGAAAGGTATGAGGATAGAGATCGGGGGAAGGGGGCATTTAGGAAGGGCCATTAAATAGGAATGAGAGTGTGTAGAGAGATAGCAAGGGAAATGGTTTTTGTTTCAACCAGCTGATTCATAAAGATAAGTGTCATAGGAGACAGGAGTTTGCCAATCATGATATCAGCAGTAACTCTTGGTCAGATACCTAGTTAATCTAAGAAGAAGAAAGGAGGTTTGCTGCTATTCAAATTGTTTATGAAAGGTTATATGGAGGCCACTCAAAGTAGCCATTTTAATTTTCTGTCCGTTTTCTGGGAACGTTGTATGGCAAAAGAGACCCTATGTTCCCTGTCCATCTCAATTATTATTATTATTTTTTTACTTTTTTTCTGGAGAGGACAAGGCAGGGCAATTGGGGTTACGTGACTTGCCCAAGATAACATGGTTAGTAAGTGTTAAGTGTCTGAGGCCGGATTTGAACTCAGGTCCTCCCAACTCCAGGGTTGGTACTCTACTCTACCTGCCCCAGTCCACCTCAGTTCTTCAAAGGAATCATAGTTATAACTATTATTGGATAATAGCATCTATGGAGTCAGTGATACCCTCTCTCTCTTCAGCAAAAGCTGTCTCTGTCTAGTTGGATGCTCAAAAAAGGATAATGGAGTTTTTTCTCAGAGGTTATTGGAGGGCAGCATAGACATAGGGAGATGGGATTGAGTCACTGCTTTTTCTCTAGACTGTAGACAAGAAAATCATGGGTCAAGTAGTTCTCCAATCCCATTCTCTGAGAGCATCTGACTGAGAGCTAGAGGTCCCATTGAGAGGGAATGAAGGGTAGAGTAGGAGCTAAACTGGGCAGTTAGATGGCATCCTTTCAGCAGTGGCCCCACTTCCTGGTTCCCTGGTGGACATGGAAGTTTGTACAATGAAGGCCATCCCCTTTATCTTTTGTGATTCTTTGTTAGAAGGCCTTTTTCCAGCTATAAGTCCCATTCCATTCCGTCTTAGTGAGATCTATGAAGTCAAATTTGTCTTTTTACTTTTGGATATGTAGCTTCTCTTCTAGCTTACCTATACTCAGTACAATTGCACATAGGTGCCTAAGGCTAGGTAGCTCAGTGTGTAGAGTTGCTGGATCTGAGGTCAAAAAGATTTGAGTTCAAATGTGACTTCAGAATCTTATTAGCTATGTGACTTTGGGCAAGTCACTTAAGCCTATGTGCCTCAGTTTCCTCATCTGTAAAATGAACTGGAGAGGGAAATGTCAAATCACTGCAGTGTCTTTGTCAAGAAATCCCCAAATGGCTTTGCAAAGCCAGACATAATTGAATAACAACATTGAATTATAAAAGGCAATCCATTTTGGTATTGTCTCTTCTTAGATATTGTTCCATACACATTGTTCATTCTTTTTTTCTACTAATACATTCTTTCTTCCAAGATTGCCGCTGCTACTGCTTTCTAAGTATCAGGTTTGGCAGAAGTACATTGACAACTTTCTCCCTCCCTAAATCTTTTTAGTTTGAAGCTCTCTGGATCACATTCACAAGAAACCAAAAAGGGGCAGGGGTGGGGAGGTTAATGACCCTTGATAGATGTACTTCATGCTTGGTGAAGAGTCTATCAATTCTATATTTTATTCTGTAGCCCAGAAATTCAAGTCCTATTCCCAGGCATCTTCTTACCAGACATTCTCTTCCCCAAAAACACATTTTATTTTCTTTTTTTACTTCTGATGTCTGAATCTACAATCAGTAGCAGTGATGACCATACTATCTATGCCACAAAGAAACAAAGGTCTTAAGGTTTTATGTCTGTGTGTTAGTTTGGGGAAGACATCATAGGTCTTTTGTGCTGATATTATTGTCCTTACATGAATCACCAGGAGAAAGTAACAGCCTTCAACTTTAGACTTTCCCTCACTGGGCCTACTTTTCTTTACCCACAAAATGAGTTCCTTAATAATATAATTGAATCAAAACCTAGAAAATCTTAAGGTTCCATTCAGTTCTAATGTTCTATGTTCTAAAATTTTCTGTTCCAAAACAAAACTGTAATTTTGCATTTTGGCCCTTGAGTTAAATTTCCTAAAATGATCTTGTAGTTAAAGGTATGAAATACATACATATACATGCATACATGTATATATACACATGTGTATATATGTATATACACATATGTGCAAGGGTATATAAAGCCTTGAATAACCTTTATTACAAATTGAGTTAGAAGAGAGAGACAGAAGCATCTGGATAGTGGTCCCCATAGGCATAGATCCTGGGATAACATGAAACAACTCCTTTTGGGGGGGGGATTTATGAGGGAACAGATCAGGGTGAGACTATAGAAGAATTTGTTATAAAGTCACAGCAGCTAGTTTCACTAATTTCTTACTGTCTTTCTGTTTCTTTGTCCATGTTTCTCTTTCTTCTGTAAAGCCACTGTAGCAATGTTGATTTTTGGATACATTTTTGACATATTTTGTTTTCCCATAACCAATGTCTCCAGATATACTCTCTTACCCTTAAATATTTGTTCCTGCTAAGACCTAAGCTCAGCTGTCTGTACTGCCCATGGAAATGTGCTGTAAAGTTTCTTGTCCTGAGACAAAGCACCTACTGCCTCACCTAAGTTAAAATTCTGTTCCGAAGTTTTTTCTAGCTCTAAAGTCCTGTTCCAAAGTCCTTTGAGTGCTGATATTCTAGGATTCTAAGTGCTTAAACCTGGTCTTACCTTTTTCTAACAGCAGCGATTCCTTTGCTCTTGGGATATTATGAGTCAAAATGGAGAAGCAGATCATACCTTAGGCTTTAATAAGTGAATTAAAGTTTCAAGGTGTTTCACTCACCTAAGACATTTTTTGACATTCAATACTTCCATGACAGGTATTATATGTTCTCTGTGAAACTCTACTATAACCTTAGCTTCAATGGAAGAAGAAATCCAAAGGGATTTTTCTTTCTTTCTGACTATGGAGCTGCCTCCTTGAACTTAGTTAACTGGCACAGAGAGGCCAATTTGGAGTAAGATATGCCAAGAGAGCACAGCATGTGGAGGAGCTAGGACAATTTTCTCTGCTCCCAGCAGGAACATGATGCTTCCTCTGTGCTAACATTGAGTCACCAGTATACATTTACCTAGCCTTTTAGAAAACAGAAAAACCCCAAAAAACAAAAAAACAAAACTTCAGAACAGAATTAGAGTGTTAGCGTAAGACACAGTGGTGGGAACCTTAGACCTCTAGGCCACATGTTATCCTCTATGTCCTCAAGTGGGTCCCTTTGACTGAATCCAAATTTCACAGAACAAATTCCCTTAGTAAGAGGATTTTTTCTATGAAACTTGGACTCAGTCAAAAGGCTACACCTAAGAACCTCCAAGGTGTCATGTTGCCTCTAGGCCACAGGTTCCCCACCCCGGTAAGGATTTAGGTCCTCGTTTTATAGGTACATAGATAGAGGTGCAGTGAGATTGTGCATTGTACAGATTCAACCATAAGTGTTAGAGTCTAGACTTGAACCCTGACCTTCTGACCACTAGACTTGGTGTGTTCCAATTACATCATTCATCTACTTTTTTTCTCAGAGAGTCTGGATGTTCAAACTGCTAGGGAATTGTAAGTGCAAGAAAGGTGGGATTTCTCTTGTTTTTCTTTTTGGAGTTCAGTTTCTCAGGGTCAGACTAAATTATAAACATCTGAAGGATTAATTGCCTTTGAACCATGATAATTCACAGCTGTGCTGAGTCAAGTAGGTTTCATGCCTTCTGGCTCTGAACCAACCAGGGGCTTATTCTTTGTTAAACATTCTGGGAGGTTGACATTTTCTTTCGGGGGTTGACTCATGAGAAGGATCTTTTGATTTGCTGGTCAAGACTCTGAGTAGTTGTATGTTCAGAGCTACCCCCACTCCCACTGCTTAGATGTCTGTGCTCCCTCAATCCAGTGATGTATCTAAAGTGTATAGCAATATTACTATGCTCAGACAGCTGAAGCCCTGTCTGTTGATCTTTGTGCTAATTTTTCTACTTGTATTTTCTATACTCACTTCTTTCTCTGTAATTAAAGTAGGATCATTAACCCCTTTGAAGTTGTTTTTCCTTTATAAAGCAAATCAAAAGAAGTTGTGCTGGCAGGCCATCCTGGGTGTGCCAGGGTGCTTGCTATTACAGCACTTTAGAATACAGAAAATTGGAGCTGGAAGAGAACTTAGAAATTAGAATGTTAAAGATATAGGAGAGACCTTGGGAATTTAATGTTCATGTTAGATGGAGCTTGGAGACATGGAATATAAGGAAATATACTATCAGGGTTGGAATGGGTCTTAGAGATGATCAAATGCCAGTCTCCCTAGGGAAGCTAAGGCTCTGACTCATCCCTGTGAATATTCAAATGAGCAGCAAGTTCTTTGCTTAGCATTTATTGAGTTTGGATGGGATAGGAGGCAAGATAGGTGTTAAGGGGAAAAAAAAAGAAATATGAAACCCAGTGGTGCTGATGTAGGTTAAAAGAAAAAAAATAAGGGGATAGGGACAGGGAGGGCTTTTGAATGTTGCAACTGATTCCATCTGTTCTCTTTATCTGTAAATGATGTAAAAAATGAGTTTTTGCCAGAAGTCACTGAGTATGCGATTATAATGTTTAATGCTATTAGTATAAAACAAGGAGATAAACTGCTTCATTTTCAAATTTAAAAAAAAAGCAAGAATAATGAAGGCAGAGTCAGCTTTCAAAGTAAACTCTCAGTTAGAACATCCTTCTCAAAAACTTGGTAGGAATTTCAGGGCACTGTGTAAGCAACTAGAAAATCACAAAATCTTGTTGGTCTAATGCTAATGACAAGATGGGCACATTTCCCAGAGGCCTATGACCTCTGTGTCCTAGCCTCTTAGTCTGGGTTATGTGAACATGCAAATGAAAGAGAATTTGTTAAGGATGGAATAGTGGTAGAACGTCCTTCAAACAAACAATGCAAGGTCAGTGCCTTTGGAATTTCTGTTTGGACCATCTTCTATTCATTCCTCTCAACACTTAGATGTTATATCAGGCATCTTTGCAGCCCTAAGAGTCAGGACGTGGGTTCTACCACCATCATATTATGCAATTTTAGTTGATTTAATCACTTATTAAACATTTAATAAGTGACTACCATGGGCTGGCTACTGCACTGAGCACTGGATGCAGAGAGAGGTAAAAATTAAATGGTAAAGCAAGCCATTTTCTCTCTCTTAGGCCTAGTTTCTTCATCTGTGAAACGAGGAGGTTGAATTGGGTTATTTCTGAAGCAGGAAATACCCCATGAGCTCAGCTCTGAAAGACTTAACATGATGGAGCAGTCCCTTATTGCTTCCCATGACTGGGAGGCAGGGGAGGGGAAATGTGTTAGAAATGATAAGTAACAGAGCCAGAAAGATCTGCCCAAGCATTAGACTTCAAAAGAGGAGAAGAAGATGTCCAAGGGAGGGCTGGCACTGGAAACATCCTAATTGTAGGAGCGATCACTCTTTCTTTTCCGTTGCTCTTACGGCCTACTGAGAAGACAGCTCCTTCTGACTCTTGAATGAGACCCCTGTCAGTAATGACTAATCAGGTCTTGCTGTGTCATCTCTACAAGTCAAAGGTCCAGAGCAAACAGCTCACAGAAAGGAAATCCAGTAAAATCTCAGCTTCAGAGGAGTTTTTCCAACTCAGCAAATCAGTGATTCCTCTAATCTGTCTATCTATCTGTCTATCTATCTATCTATCTATCTATCTATCTATCTATCTATCTATCTATCTATCTATCTATCTATCTGTCTATCTATCTACCTATCTACCTGTCTGTCTGTCTGCCTGTCTGTGTGTCCATCCATCCGTCTGTCTGTCCATCTGTTGATATTTTCTTTTTTAAAAGTAATTTGGGTAGAACATACTTAAGGTCTGAATCAGTTTGATTCATTCATTCAATATATATTTATTAATTGTCTACTATACATAATATACTTTTCTAGGCAATCGGGATATGAAAACAAAATGAAACAATGTCTTAATGGAACAGACATTCAATTTCTGATGCATTCTTTATTGACATATTTGGGCTAAAATTTTAAATGAAAATATATTTTCAACTAGATTTTCAAATCTTCCAAATCCACTCAGTATGATTGTTTTTCAGTTATCTTTCACTCTTTGCAACCCCATTTGGAGTTTTCTTGGCAAAGATACTGGAATGGTTTACCATTTCCTTTGTCAGCTTGTTTTACATATGAGAAAACTGAGGCAAACAGGATTAAATGACTTGCTCAGGGTCACACAGTAAGTGTCCGAGGCCTGATTTGAATGCAGAAAGATGCGTTTCTTCACTCTCACCTGACACTCAATTTACTGTGCCACCTAGCTGCCCCACTCAGTACTGTAGAATCACCCAAATAATATTCTTCTTTTGAATTGTTACGACAAAACTGTTTCGTGCCAAGAAAAGCAGTACATCTAGGTTCACATTTATTATGATGAATAATTATCTTATAAGTAACCATAATTCCTATAGTTTTGCAAAAGTGGTAACTTGGGAATTTTACAGAATTATTTATAAGGAACATTTTAAATTAGATGTATCCAACTAAATATTTATGGTATGGCACCTGAAAATGCATTTAAGAACAACTGTTTATAATACTGCAGTGAGGCTTCATACTTACAGTGAGAGGGCATGGATCTTAACATAAATCAGGATGGCTTATAACCATTTACTTCAATTCTTTCTTGCCAGGGAACCTCTGTCCTATTGGACTATACTGGTGCACCTACATTCACGGCTGGGGTGAGTTATTCAGCATACATTATTCCACTAAGTGGAGACATCTATATGTAAAATAATACATGGTGTGTATATTAACACAGGTTTTAAGAATTCCTCTTCCTATGCAGCAGAAAGTTTTATTTATTCCTTTGTCCAAAACCCCAGTTATCAGGGGGTCAGCTTTCACAAGATGAGCCTCTCTGTACTCAGCTAAGCTGTTTCCTAAATAATAGAAAAAATAATCAAAATAAAATAATTTCCAACAGCAGCCCTAATTTCATTCATACGTTGGATATTTATTAAACTGTCTCAGTTTCTGTCTCAACTTCTCTGTCTATCTCTTTCTTCAGAGTAGCAAGGTGGTGCAGTGGATAGAGTCAGGAAGTTGTTGTTCAGTTGTTTCAGTGTTGTCTGACTCTTCATGGCTCCATTGGGGTTTTTCTTAGTAAAGGTATTGGAGTGATTTTCCATTTTCTTTTCTAGCTCGTTTTACAGGTGAGAAACTGAGACAAAAAGAGTAAAATGACTTGCCCAGAGTCACACAGCTAATAAGTATCTGAGCTCAAATCTGAATTCATGAACATGAGTCTTCCTGATCCCAGGCTTGGCACTCCATTCACTATGCCACCTAACTGCACATAGAGTCAGTAAAACTAGAACTAAAATCTGGCTTCAGAACTTTCTTGCTGTGTGACCCTGGACAAGTCACTTAATCTCTGATTCAGTTTGCCTCTTCTGTAAAATGGGAATAATAGTAGTACCTACCTCCCAAGGTTGTAAAAAAGATCAAAAGAGACTACCATGGTATAGTGACTGGCTGTTAGACACTATATAAATGTTAGTTGTTATCATTATCATTATTATTATTTTATTAGTCTTGATCTCTGACTTCCTCTTTCTCTCTCTCTCTCTTTCTCTCTCTCTCTCTCTTTCTCTCTCTCTCTCTCTCTCTCTCTCTCTCCTTCTATCTCCATCTCTTTTTGTCTCTTTCTCTATAACACTGTCTCTATTTGTTTATTGGTTTGTCTCTCATTCAGAACTGTGGCTCCATTGCTATAGAGATCTAATGAGGAAACTGCCTCCACCAATTCAGATTTACAACTTCAAGCATTAATTAGTTGCTTGGACCATCAAGAGGTTACATGATTTAACCAGAGTTGCACAGCTGGTGCATATCAGAAGTGAGACTTGAACCCAGATCATCCAAATTCTGCCTCTGGATCTCTATCCACTGTTTCATATTGTCTTGTTTTGTGCAAATTACTCAGCATAAGACCTTGCATTTGTATAATAGTTATAGTTTACAAACACTTTCATATATATGATTATATATAATCCTGTGAAGTGGTTAAGACAAATATAATTAACATTTTGCAAGTGACTAAACCAAGAATCAGCTTGCCAAAGTGACTCACTCAAAGTCGCAGAGCACATATATGCCAGAAGGAAGACATAGTTGCCAGTCTGTTTCCAACTCCAGTGATCCTTCTACTACACCTTGCTTCTTCTTGCTTGGATTATAAAGATTCCTAATAATAACTCATGTTTCCATAGATCTTTTAAAAATGCCATGGAATTATCTCTTGTAGTCTATTCCCTAAGATTTTTCTTCCCAAAACAAACTGGGAAGAGCTTAGATTAGTACCATGAGAGCACATCTAGCATCCCTTCTCTCTCCTGATATATGGAAAACTGTATGTGGGATGGGGACCCATGAATGCAGATCCCTGAAAACAGTTTCTCTCAAATTTGGGCTCACTGGCTCCTCATTCAATCCGGTGCTTATTTTCTCCATCACTTACTGTCTTACAGAAAGCCTCACAGAATTCTCTCATTCCACCTTGGCCTTTATGTATTCAAAGATATCACAAATGAACCTCTCTTGGCCATATTCATCCTATAGAAAAACCAAATCACTTTCCCACCCTATATCTAATCAGGAATTCTCAAATATTCAACAAAATTCTAGCCTTCTCTCTCTATTTCTCCATACACAGGCCAGTTTCCAGCATCCAAATGCTAGCTCTGAAGCTAAGTTTATTCTTGGATGATAGACAGACATACTCTATCCCTAAGTCATACTTGGACCTGACAGAAAACCAGTGTAAGATATCAAATAAAATATTTTCCTCATTTTTTTTATTTTTAGGAGACAAAACAAATTAGTTCATTCAATGAATAAGCATTTTTTAAGTTCCCTGCTATGTCCTGGACACTGGAGTAGACAGTAGTTATAAAGCAAAGAAATATTAAAAACAATCTTCACCATCAAGGGCATTATGTTCTATTCAAGAGGAATAATAAGTATATATAAAATTAAATTTTTACATATTAATCTAATGAAATAAAATATTTAAAAAAACTAAAATATATGCAAAATAATTTCCAGTGAGTCAATAAACATTTGTTAAGGGCCTTCTATGCGCTAGACACTGTACTGTTAAGCATTGAGTAATACAAAGTAAGGAAAAA
Source organism: Pseudocheirus occidentalis (assembly GCA_028646575.1). NCBI lineage: Eukaryota > Metazoa > Chordata > Mammalia > Diprotodontia > Pseudocheiridae > Pseudocheirus > Pseudocheirus occidentalis. Next base: position 266,887,509 of record CM053595.1, on the reverse strand, counting down.
GACAGCTTCATCTCAAGGAGTTCACAATTTAATAGTGCAGAGAACATGTAATTGGCCATCTACAAACAAGCTCTATACAGGATAAAATGGAACTGACAGAGGGGAGACAGAATTAAGGGTCGTGTGTGTGTTTAGAAAGACTTTGTCTTTTGGGGAGAAGATAAAAGCACTAGGATCAGGTTAGTCCTCTTGACACATGAGTTTTGAAGAGAAGGCATTTTTCTATGAGTTTTAGATGATGAAGGGGCAGATTCCAGACCTGGGGGACAGCCACTGGAGAGGGCACATGAAATGCCATGTACAGGCAGGAGGCACCAATGTGGCTATACCACAGACAATATACCATAGACCACCGTAATGTCTAGTAGGTCTAGAGAGGTACCCTCTAGTGAAGGGTTTTAAAAGTCTAATAATGAAGTTCATATTTTTCCCCCAAAGGATAAGAGGAAACTCTTTTAAAAGAGGAGGGACATAGTCAAATGACTCCAAATTATTAAACAATGTTCAAAACTGTCTGCTAATTTTGTTTTCCATTGTTCCATCATTTTTCCTTCTCCCAAATTTGTTTTTAAAGTGTTCATTTAAGAGACCCAGAGAATTTTCCATCCTCCTCCACCCTGGCAGCCTGTTGAGAACAAATGCTCTAGAGCAGCGGTTCACAACCTATGGGTCATGACCCTTTTGGGGGTCAAACTACCATTTCACAGGGGTCTCCTGAGACCGTCAGAAAACACATATTTCTCGATGGTCTTAGGAACCAAGACACCGCTCTCTATCTGTGTCCAGGTGGGTCAACCCACATGAAGATACTCCCACATACAAGTATTAAAAGGTCACGGCATTAGAAGGTTGAGAACCACTGCTGTAGAGAGGATTCATGGGTTACTTATGATAAGAAGGTCTATAGGGGGGTTTCAATCAGTAACATGGATGGATTGATCCCGGTCAATAAGATTACCAATCCATTGAAGTTAATTAAAGTAATATCAACTATGTTTTTAGAGATAGCATTTTCAAGTTAGTTTAAAAAAAAAGCCCCATCCCAGCACATGCATACACACATGCACACATGAAATTCTTCTAGAGTGTCTGCTAAAAGCTATTTCTAGTGAAGTCAGGTTGCATTAATGAAGGAAGAGTACTCATAAAAGGAAAAGTGACCATTTCAATGTCTTTTACTCTGTTCAGCCTCATTTAGAGTTCAGTGTTTATTTCTTACCACCACAGAATAGGAAGACAATTGATAAACTATAAGATACTCAGGGAAGGATACCTGGGATGGTTGTTAGGACCTGAAACCATGTGGCAAGACACTATTGGTGAAAGCAACTGGAGAATTTTAGCCTTGGGATGATAACACTCCGGGGATGAATAATCAGCATCTTTAAAATTTAGAAGGCATATTATATGGAAGAGGAAATCATCTCTACTACAGGCCAGAGGGCATAATTAGGATCAATGAATGGAAGTTACCATGAGATAAATTTAATCTTAGTATAAGGATACCTTTCCTAAATATTACAACTGTCACAGAATGAAATGTAAGTTCACCATCACTTCAAATCACAAAGCAGAGAGCTGATTCCATTGAATTCTACTTGACAAAACATTGCTAAAATCCCCTCTTATTTACAAAACTCTTGGAGAAACCCTGAAGTTTAGCACAACACTTCTACCTGTGCAATTCATAACTTAGTAGAGCAGGAAACTTGAGTTTTAGGCCTTGCCCTACCACTTACCAGGACTGCTACAGAGGAGATTCCCAAGTCATATAAAGAATGGGGATTTGAAGCTCCCATGAGTCCCTTACATTGCTGAGATTCCATAGTCTCCATAATCTTTCCCCATGCTCATTTTAAAAAGTTAATTAACCTGGTTGGGTTTGATAAGCTAGAGAATCTCTACTCTCTCTGGATTCATAAGATCTTTCAGAAGCTTCCAGGTTTTTTTTTCCCATTAAGAAATAAAACATTCTACCACATCTTGGATCCCTTGTATTGTTAATGGTAGATTTCATTTTGCATTAATCTTTTAAATTATAAATGAGGCAGCTCAGGGCGAGGGCGCACTGCCATTTGTGGTTAGGAGTCAGCATCCCATTGGAGGGCACATGAGAGCTGTTCTGAGGGCATTTCCATAGACAGCTTGGTGTTAAAAGCCATGCACTAAAGCCAAATATATGTGTTCTACTAAACTACTGGAAATGATATTGAGAAAAACATATCTCAGAATAGTTGAGGAAGAATCATATTATGGTTTCTACTAATCTATCATTTCTGTTACCCTTAACTCTCTTCTTGCATTATTTTTGTCCTAATGTTCAGTCTTATACATTCTCAAACCACTTCTCTTCCCAATGTGAGAGTCAGAACATTTGTTTTATCATTTAAAAAAAAGATTTCTTTCCCCTTAGTACTTTGAAAAAAAAACCAATCCTCATTAGGATACTATAACATTTAATGGTTATAATCAGTGGTCTCATTGCCATTGGTATTTCTTAAGTCAACAGAGATCCAAACTCATCCATGCTTTAGTTGATTGATTTTAATGAATTGCAATGGCCGAACTAATTTATTACCTTGGTGGCCAACCACTGGGTGGTGAGCCTCTTTCACTTGGTTTTCCTGGATCACTGAAGACAGATTGGGTATAGGTCCATTGCCAGGCCAATGGTTAAAGTGAATCTCATTTGATAGAATCTATTACCTTTCATTAACATAATCTTTGAGAATCCAAGGTCATCTCCATGACACAATATGGCATCAAAGGAGAAATTTGGGACCAAAGTTCTCAGTGGGATTAGTACTTGAAACATCCCACATCTTTATCCATAAACTTTGAAAGCATTCTTTTCTCCCTCTTTTTGTGTAACTGAGAATTACAGAGTAAAGCATCCTCCCTGCAGTGAGCCATGGCCTTTGAATAATACAACATTTGCAGAATGCCCACATTTGGCTGTTTGGCAACACTTTTAAAGATGTATGGAAACTTACTAGAAAAATCCTAGTCAGAGAAGAAAGAAAATGCAAGGGATAATTTACAAAGTCCTCATTTTACCCATCCGTCCTACATGCTGACTCCTTGCTGACAAGCAGACAAATGGATTTTTCTATTCCTTACATATGTTTTATGTATACGTAACATAAATAACATAAAAGGGTGACTCATTGACTTTCATATTTCATTTCTCATCTATCTGGTTTCCTGTGCCCCTCCTTGAACAATAGAGATATTAATTCTGTTTTAGGAAAAGAAAAACCATACAAAAAAGAGTTTGGAAAAAATGTTACTGGGAAACAAAGGAGGAAAAAAAAAAGGATATATTCATTCATTGACTTAGTCAATGGACATTTACTAAGCTTTTGTTTCCTGCAAGGCATTGTGTTGGATTCTAGAGATACTAAGAGAAAAATAACTGGCATTTTCCTTGTTTTTGAGTATCTTAAAATCTAATACCAGTGAAAGGCAACTTAACTAGTAATTATGATGCAAAGGAGAGTGAGATATATATGTGAAGGAATTTTTGGGGAAAAAAAAGAACTAGGTGAAAGAGTTCCATGAGAAATATGAGGAGAAAGGGGTGAAATTAATTGGCTAAAAATTCCTAGGAAAGAGAGGGTACGGGATAGATCCTTGAACAGAGTCCTAATGCTCCCCTTAGAAGGTAGAAGCTATTTCGACAAACTGCAAATTGGCATCAGAGGGATCAATTCTAGATGTTGATGGGTGCGTGTGTGATGTGAGCAGTCATAGAGTTGAGAGAAGGCAGAATACTGGTAATCATGATGTTGCTGCTGCTGTTTGTCCTTCCTTCTCAAAGAGGACCATGACATCAATGAGGTGATGTCATAGCATTTAAATGAATAGGATTTAAGTGAGGGAGGGTTATGCAAAGTCACTGGTTTCACTTTCTCCTCAGGAAACATCAGAGTCCAGTGTCTAGATATTGATCAGGATAACTGGAGATGGCCCATGATGCAATGGGGGACCTTAGCCTTTTCAAGCTAAGATCTTTAATAGGTCTCAGTTTGACTAAGGCAATGCCTATTCAGTGATTGAGGTTTAATAAAAAATGAGACAAAGAATGGCCTCTTTAAAAACAACAACAACAAAACAACAACAAACAACAAAATAAAACAAAACAAAAAATTCATTGATCTGAGAGTGGAAGACCCTCAGGTTTTTTTTTTAATTTTTTTTTTTTACCAAAACAGAAAAAGTGCTATTTACAGCCATTCTGAGCCAATTGGGAGCCCAAACAATGGCCAAATAGAGCTTGGCCTTGGACCCAATGTTGGCCAATCAATGAGAACCAGAGTAATTTGGGGTTAAGGCTAGTCTTTGAGAGAAAAAAAAAATACTAGTTTCAGAGATTAAAATTTACCTTTCGGGAGAGCACTTGTAGGTAAGGGTTTCATACTCTATTTGGACAAAGGAAAAGAAAGAATGAAAGAAAGAGGGGGAGGAAGGAAGGAAGGAAGGAAGAAAGGAAGGAAGGAAGGAAGGAAGGAAGGGCAGTGTTGCCCAATTGCAAGTTTGGTCCCCAGTTTGCATCTCCTTTTCTACTCACAGAAGTTGCTGGTTTTTAGTCATGACATCAGGAAGGAGATTATATGTCATGACATGATGAAAATGGCCAATACTGAACAGTCCATTTTGGCACATGGGAAGAATATACTGAGCAGAGTAGTGTGATTCAACAATGCCAAGGATTTTTTGTTGTTGTTTTTTTATTGAGGGGGAGAAGGCAGGGTAATTGTTATTAAGTGATTTGCCCAAGGTCACAGGGCTAGTAAGTTTTAAATGTCTGAGGCCAGATTTGAATTCAGGTCCTCCTGATTCCAGGGCCAATGCTCTATTCACTGTGCCACCTAGTTGCCCCAGTGCAAAGGATTTTTAGCAAGAACTTTTGTTTCTGACTCTCAAGCATCTGTGACTGCTGAGTGGGTTGGGCTGCAGCACCTGCAGAGAAAGTTGGCAGGTCCCATTCCCACAGGCGCTGCTGTCCTAGATAATGGCTTCAGGATCTGTGGTGGTGATGAGTGTACTGCTCTTCCTATAAGCCTTAGGTGCACCTCAACTTTGGTGTCAGTTGGTTAGCGATTGATTCTCTAGCTCTTGGTTTCAGAGTCCCCATTTGGGGTTTTCTTGGCAAAGATAATGGAGTGGTTTGCTGTTTCCTTTTCCAGCTCATTTTACAGATGAAGAAACTGAGGCATACAGGGTTAAATGAATTACTCCAGCTAGTAAGTGACTAAGACCACATATGAACTTAGGAAGACTCATCTTCCTGACTCCAGGTCAGTGTTTTATCCACCAGGCCCCTTCGATGGCCTCTTGTGACACTGGACATGTCATTTAATATCTCTGTTTCAATTTCATCATATATAGAATATGGGAGTGGAGAACGGGGGAAGTTCAATGACCTTTGAAGTCCTTTTTATTTCCACATCTATGATTCTGTGGTCCTATGAATGAACTGACCCAGCTAATTTTGCATTGGGAAGATAGGTGACTGTTTCACTCATGTTTAAAAAACAAAGAAAAAAACATTTGAGTAGGACTTTACTGATAAATTACTTTCAAAAATATTTTAAATTTTGGAAGGAATATGTGTGACATGGTGGGGAGGAGGAAGCTATAACTCCTTCAGTTTCACTTGCCCCTTGAATCTGTGACAGCTTATGCAGTCAAGAGAACTTAATTGTAATACTTAATTCTTGATGGGCATTGGAATTTTTTTTACAGGGTTGTTTTTATCCCCTAGTGAAAGGGAGGGTATGTTTTGCAGAAGGCTGTCTGCTCCAGGCAGGCAATATTTGTTTATAGCCCACTGTCCTTTTTACATTTGCAGCATCATACATTTTAATTAGGAGAGTTTACAACTCGGGTGCCCTCTCTAGCTGCCAAGTGGAAATAAATGTTACTGTGTTGCAGATGACAGTTACCCAATGTCCCCGACGACGGAAGGCATCTCTGCAAAAGGAGCCCCATTCCCCCTGCACTCTCCCCAGCCCACAGCACCCTGGAAGGGTTGATTTGCATTGGTCCTTAATATTTGACTCAGTACCTGGGGTATGTAATGACAGCATTCTTGCCCTCATCTTATTCATTTGTGTGCTAGAAAAGAAAGTTCTCATTGATGACAATAAAGAAGATGAATTGAGAGAGAAGGGAGAAAGAGAAGGAAATAAAAAAAAGATAATAGAAAAGAAGACTGGCCTACAGAAACAAGGTCAAAAGAAATGAAAATGAGAGGACAGACATATTAAGGGACACGCGGCAAAGAGAGAATGTAATTCATTGGAGGTAGGCTAAGGTTCTAGTGACAAGAAAGATTACATTGGGGAAAGGATCCCCTCTGACCACAGCACAGGCAAATGAAGAAACAACAATGTCCCCCTGTATGTATGTTAAAATCTAACCATTTCCCCCCCCCCCCCAAGGATTGGGTATTAGTGTCTCTTTTGATCAGTAAGTCAATGTTTCAGCCCTGTTATAGCTGCTTTTGTTGCAGCTTTTCATAATTATTCTAGAAATAGGAGTGTTTCTGCAGTCATATTCAGGAATGGCTTTTCACTTGACCGATTATTTAATCTACTCCGAAGATGTCTGTCTGTCTGTCTGTTTTCCTGACAAGGTTTTTATCTAGACTGAAAGCACAGAGTAGAACAGTGATGAAGGTGACATCTTTAAGGCAATTAGCATATTGATCTGTATTTTAGGCCACAGTATTTCTTCACAGCTGTCTCATAAGAAAGGTAAGTGAGGCTTATAGTTGTACTCTTATGAGGAAGGGAAAAAAAACTAGACCATGCACATACTAGGCACTTAATAAACGTTCCTTGAATTGATCATCGTTGCTTTCTTCTGACAAAAATGAAGAGTGATGATTGCCATGAATAATACATCTTTATTAGAATCACAGGAAATGTAGAAAGAAAATGTTATTAGATAGAAGAAGAGACAGAGAGGGAGAGAGAGAAACAGAAAGAGAGAAAGAGAGAGACAGAGGGAAAAAGAACAGGAGAGAAAGAGAGATAGAGAAAAAGAGACAGAGAAATGGAGAGAGAGGGAGAAAAAGAAAGAGAAGAGACAGAGAGAGGGAGAAAGAGAGAAACAAAGAGAGAGAAGCAGTGAAATATAGAGAGGGAGAAGCAGAAAAACAGAATGAGAGAAAGGGAGGGAGAAAGAGGAGACAGAGAGACAGAGAGACAGAGAAATGGAGGCAGACAGAGACAGAGAGAGACAAAGAGAGAAAGAGGGGAGAGAGAGAGAGGGAGAGAGAGAAACAGAGAAACAGAGAGAAAGAAACACAGAGACAGAGACAGAGAGAAACAGAAAGACAGAGAAAAGAGAGGCAGAGAGACAGACAGAGGAGACAGAGAAAGAGAAAAACTAAGTGAGAGAGGGAGAGAGAGAGAAAGGGAGAAAGACATAGGGGGATAGAGACAAAGACAAACTGTTCATCCTCTGCATTTCTACAGAGATATAATATATGTGTGTGTATGTATTATGTATATATGTATACATGTATAATACATGTGCAATATATAATGCATACATGTGGATAATATATGTATATATAATTATATATACATACATATGCATACACACATATATGCAGATCTATGTCACCCTCCCTTACTCAATAAATTCCGGTGACTTCCTATTGCCTCTCGGATTAAATATAAGACAAAGAAAGGCCTCCTGGAGAAGATGGATCTGAGCTGAGTCTTGATGTAAATCAGGTGGAGAAAATGGGGGATGACATGGGGTGAAGGGGTTACAGATAAAAGAAATGGAAGCAAGGAGACAAGTTCAAGGACAGTCTAGAAAAAAAGTTCATGTAGAGGGTAAAGGTTACGCTGGAAAATTAAGTTAAGGTCACATTTTAGAAGCCATTGAATGTCAGTTTCAGTCATTTATATGAACTTGCTTGTCACTAAACATGCATTTGGAAATGCCTCAAAATTTGGTTGAAATGGCTTGGTTTTAAAGTAAGTTAAAAGTTAATTCACTGAATATTAGATTCAGTAGTATTGCTAGGTCACATGGGATTGGAGGGGGAAGGGTGGGACATAAAATGTTTCTCAGTTATCAGATTGATTAAATGTCCAGATTAGGAGATCTGTTTTTCACCAGTTTGAGGAAAATCTGTGAAATGGGATCAGGGGAAGAAAAGTGGGGTGCAGCACATTGTGGAGATTTTGAGATGGGGGTGGAGTGGTAGATGACATATGAGAATTATGCTTCCCCTACTGCTAAAGCTGCCTTTTGAAGCCCTCTCACCTACTGAGTTCTTTTGGTTCCGTTTCTTCTTGAGATTTCAAGGGGCTTGAACTGACTAGGTATGATTCATGACCAAACTCTGACACTTTCCCTTCAGGCCTTGTTCCACCACTATGACATTCTGTGGTAATGAATGGATAATAAGTCAGGTAAACTAATCCATACCTTACCCTCTCCCTCTGCCCAGATGATAAAAATAATGTCTTAACCTTTAAAGAGGGATTGTTAATACTAGCAGAGGAGTTTTAAACACAGGGGCAGACTAGGAGGGGACAGAATTTGGATGAGACAAACCTTTGTAAGACTGACATAATGAAGAGAAGAATGAGTAAGTAGATAGGAGACCCGGGTATTAGTTTGTGCTTGTAAAAATGCCTTCTCCTACTGAATCTCTATTTCCTCATTTGACAAAGGAGGGAGTTAGACCAAAAGGAATATGATTCAATGAAAAAAAGGCACTAAACCTGAAATCAGAGGGCCTGGCTTTTAACTACTTACATAATTGTAGCCAAATCACTAATTCCATATGGGCTTAAATCACCTCATCTGCCAAGTGATTAGGTTATTTTAGTTTAGGGGCTCACCATTTTTTTTGTTTCAGGACTGTTTATACTCTTCCAAATTACTGAGAACCCCAAAGAACTTTTGCTTATGCAGGGTCCTTTCTATTAATACTTACTATGTTAGAGATTAAAGTATTTTAGTATTGTCATGAAGATAGTTTTAACCCTCTTAGATCCCCTTGAAAGAGCCTCAGGGATCCTCTGTTGGATTGTTTTTCAGTAGTCTTTGTGACCCATTTGGGGTTTTCTTGGTTTGCCATTTCCTTCTCCAGCTCCTTTTACAGATGAGGAGCTAAGACAAATAGAGTTAAGTGATTTGCCCAGGATCATATTTTTTTTGCTGGTATCTGAGGCTGAATTTGAACTCAGGTCCTCCTGGTTCTAGGGCTGATACTCTATTCACTGCCCCACTCTGGACTCTATTTTGGAAATCAATGGGCTAGATGATTTCTAAGGTTCCTTCTTGCTCCAAAACTATGTGAACCTATGATCTGTAAGTTTCTTCCATCTCTAATTTGTGATTATTTATCTGAAATCACATCATCATGCACTCAGATTGCTTATAGTCTCAAAGAGGGGGAAAAGGGAGCAAGGGAAGGAAAGACAGGATTTGAACTCAAAACTTAAAAAAATTAAAAATTGTTTTCAAATGTAATTAGGGAAAAAGAAAATATTACTAAAAAATGAAAAAATGGCCTTTTATTGGTTGAATAGCAAGGAAACCAGTGTTGCTCAATCAATGAAAAATATCACACACATTTAATGGTCAGATACAACCCTTAATCCTGATCCAATGACACATTTAAGGTCAACAAGGATGGGTAAGTAGCCTACATTTTGTTATCTTGTATATTCTAAAGATTGTATCATTCAATATTTCTCAGGTCATAGAAACTATATTTAGGAACGATATCATTCTGTACCATATTCCCAATAGTAATGATGGGAGGCAGGAGGAGGAGGTACATATTTGTTACTACCTGATTTATAAGAATGTAATGACATTATTTTATATATTATCACATTCAAGAAGACATGGCAAGTTAAGTCCCGAGAACAAAAGAAAAGCAGCTATTGCTGTCAATTACCTTAATGGGCCACCTCCCTTTTCCTGCTCTAAAACTTCCTGGAAGAATAAGAAAAGCAGGTGTTTTTCCTAGAAAATCCTAGACCCCAGGGCTAGTGTTCCTTAAATTGACCCTAACACTGCAGAGACTAGTATTTGTTAGAAAAGAGAATGAGACAGGCAGGTGTCTTTGTGGCAGCCCAGCAAAACTCTTGGGAATATACTTATTGAGATGTTTCCCTGTGTTTCTGTGTGGGATTGTATCTCTCTAAGAATCTCATGCAGTCCCATAAGTGGCTTGAGGTCATATATACAGAATACAGCTGTGGGATGAGTAATTATGAATCTATGTCACAAGGTGAGTGACAGCTGTATCCTTAACAAATTCTCAGACCTTCCTTGTTTTCTCCTACACGTCCCTGAAAGGAGCTGAAGGGTCTTTGACTTCACAGAACCCTGCCACTGAAATTCTGAAGTCCTTTGTAAACCCCCCCCTTTAAAAAAAACGAAAACAAAAAAGGCAAAACACAACAAACCAGGAAAACTTTTCTCTGACTTTAACATTCCTTCTATTTGCAGTTTTCCATAAAGTGCACGTGTCTGTGCATCATACACTGTTAGCCGGTTGTTCAAACAAAAAGAAAGCATAAATGGCACTTCAGCATTAAGTCCTGGGGGACTGAAGTGATTTATATTCTCTTTCTTCCGTAATATTTGCCATAAAGCTACTGAAGGTAATATTTAGTGGAAGTAGACATTTTGCCAAAATATCACCTCTTTAATCCTTGGAGTATTTACTTGAGATCCATCAGCAGTTCATAAAGACTTTAACACTTTATGAGCACTATGTTGGCTTCCCTTTGCACTGGTGAAAACAACAACAGCAAAAAAAATTCTCAAATAAAAATAAACTTTCATTGGAAAGGACGACATCCACAGAAATGAAATTGGGTGATATAACAAATAAAACAAACAGGATCAGAGTGAGGTAAATCCGAGTTTACTCTGATACCCTTGGTTTCAAATCTATCTGTTGGGGACATTTATTTGATTTATTTAGTTAGGTTTTCCCATAAAAGAAACTATTATGGGATTTTCATCAACCCATATCTAGGATATTAACTGAATTTGATGATTATTGTCCCCAAATGTTGGGGAAAGAAAGACTCAGCACGGTTCTAATGCACAGTTACACGTGCAGGCTGAGGGCAGTATGTATTATGTGCTGGAAGATTCAAAGATCCTTTTGAACCTTTGAATAACACCAATGTGCTACAACTAGGTTTCCTAGAGTTGTTTTGACAGTAAGCCAGAGAAATCTAGAATATTCACATGATAATTAAAGCTTTATTATTTTCCTCTTTTCCTGAAAACAAGTCTTTATCTTGTAAATGTCTTTTTTCCCTTTTTTGGTAAAACTTCAGAACCTTTTTTCCAAAACCCACCTACTGATTCCTCCTTTATAATAAAGTAACAAAGATAAAGTTGAACAAAACACAACCAACAAAGGTACACTATGCCTCTGTTGTGAAAAAAAGAATCACAGTGACCTCTGGATGTATCTAAAGAAAAGAAAGGCAGTATATGATGGTGAGCCAGGCTTCTTGGAGATCAGAAAGACGGAGAGAGCAGGACAAGTAAAAGAGGAATGCATTAGATTTCAAGGAAAATAAAGAGAGATAGGAGGTTATGTGATCCAATGGGGCCTTTAAGATTCTTTAATTTAGTCCCCTTCTTTAAGAGGTGGGAAAACTAAAGCCCAAAGACAGCAAGTTGCTTGCCAAATCTTATACAAGGAATAACTGGCAAAACTAGGCCTTGAAAACAGGTCTCTAAGTTCTTTTCACCATACCTGCCTAAATTAAATGCTGTAATGGTAATGGAAATTTGAAGACCTTCCCTGCTTTGAAAATCAACTCTGCCTCCAATAGGCAGAATGCAATCAAATTGGAGCTTGTGGTGGGAAGAGTTTGCTGAAGGGTGGAGCAGAGCCCACAGGAAGCTGGGAGTCAGAGCCTGCTAGACAGTTGGGAGGAGAGTTTGTTTCCAAGGGAAACGGATAGGCTTTTGAGTAAATATTGGTCAAATATTGGTTTGTGGGAAGGCTCTGCTCTGTTGTGGTGCATTAACTTCTTTGTTGCTATGATAAATTTGGTTTCCTGGTGTTGGGATTTGGTTTTCTGTTGTCTGTTTTTGTCTTTTTTTTTTTTTCCTTTTTGGAGGACAGAAGGCAGGGTAATTGGGGTTAAGTGACTTGCCCAAAGTCACATGGCTAGTTTGTTTGTGTTAAGTGTCTGAGGCCAGATTTGAACTCAGGTCTTCCTGATTCCAGGGCCAGTACTCTATTCACTATGCCACCCAGCTGCCCCTGGTTTTCTAGTGTTTGAATAAATGTTTTGCTTCTGTCTTATCTAAGGAGAGTCTATTATATTTTGTGATTGAACACCATGTGGGTATGCATTTAGTGATCATGGGCACTGTGAATATTGTATTGGTGCTATAGTTGCCTGAATCATACCTCACACCATATGACTCAGAATGATTGATGCCTCAAAGTCTCTTTTAAGCTAACTTATAGGTATTTCTTTGATGTTAATGTCCTTTAAGGAGGACCCATTATAGGATCAAAGTGTTACTCATTCCAAATTGATCAGACAATTTCTGTTGATGAATGAGTGAGGCATTCAATAAACATTTCTTAAGGATGACTATGTGTCAGGCACTGTGTTAAAGCCCTGAAGATACAAAAAGAGAGAAAAAGTCTCGGACCTCAATAAGATTACAAATCTAAAGGGGGAGATAATAAGCAAATATACATACACACATACACATGTAGTATATATGTGCGTGTATGTATGTATGTATGTATGTGTATATAGAGGTATATGTGTGTATACAAACGATTTACAAGATAAATAGGAAATTATTTTAAAAGAGAAGGTAGTAGAATTAAGAGGGTTTGAAAAGTCTTTCTGTAGAAGATAGAATTTTAGTTGGGGCTTAAAGGATGCCAGGGAAACCAGTGGGCAGAAATGAGGAGGATGTTCTAGAAATGAAGGATAACCAAAGGAACTGCCCAAAACTAAGAGACAGAGTGCCTTGTTGGTTGAATAGCAAGGAAACCAGTGTTGCTCAATCAAAGAATGTATGGAGTGGATCAAGTTTTAAGAAGACTGACCAAGTAGGAGGGGGCTAGGTTATGATGAACTTCTAATGCCAAACAGCATTTTGTATTTGTCACAAGGGGCAATATAAAGTCACCGGAGTTTATTGAATAGAGGGCTGACATGACTAGATCTGTGCCTTTGGAATATCATTTTGGTGACTGAACGGGGGATGACTTGGAGTACAGAGAGATAGTCCCATCAGCAGGCTATTTTGCAATAATCAAGGTATGAAGTGATTAAGGGGATGCACTAGAGTGGTGACAGTGAGAGAAGAAAGAAGAGACAGTATTTGAGTGATACTGAAAAGGTAAAATTGATAGGTCTTGGCAACAGATCAGAAATGGGGCAGGGTAGTTGGCACAGTAGATAGAGCGCCAGGTCTGGAGTCAGGAAGATTCCTCTTCATGAAATCAAATTTGTTCTTAATTACTTGCTTAAGTGACCCTGTTCAAGTTACTTAATCCTGCTTGCCTCAGTTTCCTCATTTGTAAAATAAGCTGGAAAAGGACATGGCAATTCAGTCCAGTATCTCTGCCAAGAAAACCCCAAATGGAGTCACAAAGAGTCAGGCATGACTGAAAAATGACTGAACATCAAGAAGAGAGTGAAGGATTGAGGATAACTCCGAAGCTGCAGGCCTGAGGGACTGGAAGGATTGGTGTTGCCCTGTACAGTACTAGGTAATATAGGAGAGAGGGAAGGGCATAGGGAGAAATACAATAAAATCTGCTTTAGACATAGGGAGTTTAAGAAGTCTCTTGCACATTCAATTTGAGGTGTCTGAAAGGCAGTTGGAGATGTGAGATCTGTGGAGGTGTGGAGATTGTGAAGATCCAGTGAGATCAGCAGGAAAGTTGTGGTAAGAAGGTAGTTTTATGAATAATCAGCATAGAGATAGTAATAAAATCCATGGGAGCTGATGAGATTGATAAGTGAAGTAGTATAGGAGAAGAGGGCCCAGGACAGAATGTTGGGAGATACTTATGGTTAGAGAGCATAGTCTGGATGAGGATCAAGAAAAGGGGACCAGGTGGCTAGGTAGCACAGTGAATAGAGCACTGGCTTTGGAGTCAGGAGGACCTGAGTTCAATTCCAGCTTTAGACACTTAACACAAAAACTAGCCATGTGACCTTGGGCAAGTCACTTAACCCAAATTACCCCTCACCCCCAAAAAAGCAAAAAAGAGAAAGAGGACCCATATAACATTAAGCTGTTATATTTACAAAATTAGAAAGGGGCATATAATGACTTTTACACTGGGAGCTGGTGGGGCCATCCCAATACTGTATAGCATACATGTGCTGCTGGGGGTATGCCGGTACATGTTTAATAACTGACTCTCTGGTGTGTGTGTGTGTGTGTGTGTGTGTGTGTGTGTGTGTGTGTGTGAGAGAGAGAGAGAGAGAGAGAGAGAGAGAGAGAGAGAGAGAGACAGACAGAGAGACAGACAGACAGATGGAAATACATCAATAACAAATTTTAAAATTTAATTTCCATTATTAACATTTTTTTCCCACCACTTTTAAAAGTCTAGGCAATTAGCAAAAATGGTAAATCAAGTCCAGATTTGTAGCATTTCTTGGTTTCCTAGATGTAAATGCTTTCACTGAAAATTTAACTATGAGCTCTCACCAGACCATTTGAGCTGACTCCAATAAACTTCTTCCTGCCCTCCCCTTCTGATTCATACCTCCTCTCTGGTATGGGGAGGGGAGGAGATCATTTCAACAATTTATGGCTTCAGGTTGGACTACAGAGTGATAGGAGTCTCAACTGTTGTCATCACCAAGAACCTCACCACCTAAGAAATATGTGATCTATCCCTGGTCATGAGGCATGGGTGGAAGCAATAAAAGCCCATTCAAAAGTGAAACTTTTAAATGAAATCATTTGATATTAAGATCATTTACTCTAAGAAAAAAAAACAAGTTCCTGTTTTTAAGGCAAAAAAGCTTTAAAAGTCTCATTAGTCTTCCTCAAAAAGCTTCTTGAACATCAAATAGCTTTTGCAAAACACTTCATTGATTTAAGTGTAAATTAATCAGAAATGCATGGATTAAATTTTCCTTAGAATACACATGGATTTAAAAATGTAGATGTAAAATGCCTTTCCTGTTTCTATAACATTAAAAGTTTGAAAGGAAATTTGAGGCTATCATCTGCTCTCAAATATATCTCAATCTATTCTCATTATTCTGAGCTGCTATAAGGTGAGGATTGAATTTTGATTACTTTGTCAATGGATAAATTAGTAAACAAGAATTAAATAAGTGCCTTCTATGTGGCAGACATTATGCTAAGTGCTAAAGAAATAGAGATATAAATGAGACAGTCTCTGCCTCTAAGAATCTTGTTATGTTTTATAGTATCACGTATCAATGAAATAATCTGTCTATATGAGATTGCTTTTGGGCCTCTGCAAAAAATACTGTAAAGAGGCACTTCTTAATGGTATTGTTTTTTGTTTGTTTGTTTTATTATTTTTAAGAAGGGAAAAAAATCAAGGTTTCCCCCCCCTCCATGTGTTCTGGGTTTGGTTAGATATTAACTATATCATTCTTCTCTCTACATGCTCTTTCCAATCATTAATCCTCACCCCCCTACTTCAGTTATCACCTCTAAGCAGATGACTGCCAAAGTGATATCTTCAACTCCAATCTCCTTCAAGAGCTGTGGTCTAGTATATCCATTTGTCTGCTGAATATCTTTACTTGAAGAATATACTGCTGGCAGCTCAACTCATACAAAATAGAATTTATCCTGTCACTCCAAAAACCTGCCCCATTCCTTGATTTTTCTCTGTCTCTGGATGGTATCATAATGCTCGCAGTCATCTAGTCTCATCTTAGCCATTTAAAAAAATAATTCTCTCTCTTTCACTTTCCATCACTTTCCCACTGTTCAATCAGTTGCTAAGTCTTAATGGATTTTATCCACAGTATTTCTTACACTTTTTTCCCCCACTCCAATGGACACAATTAGCTGTTAGTAAAGTCATTTACTAAAACAATATAGTAAGAACAGTAGTCACAAAACATCCTTCCCCATCACCTCCAACCAGGAATCTGGGACCTACTCTCCCATTAATAGAGAATAGCTATGGGGAAAAATGATCTCAGAAAGAGTACTGTGTTAGTAAGGCACTCATTTAAGGAAAAGATATGGCTAACACAACTCTGTAGCTGTAAAGTTTTGAGATCTTTTCTTTACTCACTGTTTTCATAAAGTTTCTTCCAGGGCAGATTGCTCAGCTAGACTCCCAGAGCCATCTCTCCTGCAAAACTTGTCTCTCTGTTATAATTCTTGAGTCTACAGCCAACTCCCTCTGCTGTCAAGGATCATATTCCTTGAAGCTGCTTTGTCTCTGTATGGCCGTGTCTATTTGATTACTGTGTATCTGACTTTTCAGTGTTTGAATGTGGTGTTTCCCTTGGGATGAGTAAGCTCTACAGCTAGATACCTTGGATGTTGGAGAGGAGAAAGCATGACAAGAGAGAACACTCCTTCTCCAATCCCCGTAAGGATCTCCTCTATAGTCACGTTCTCTCACACAAATTCGTAAACTTTCCTCAGGGCTTAGCTATTTAAAGCCCACACACGGTGTAGTGCATTTTCAGTCAAGCCCATGATTTTTCCCATTCTCATTCATACAGAGAAGGAAACAATACTTAAAGGGATCACTGGGTGTTAACACATTGTTAACAAATATATCATTACCTCATTATCTCTCTTAGTTTCCTTTCTATGACTGCATGAAATATGGGGTAAGAAAGGGGAACCAATTCTTCCCCTTTCACTTGTATTTTATGTTCAAATCTTAGTAGACCTCATCTGTTTGTTGATTTCAACCTACCCTTCCCCAATGGTGGAGATCTCTTCAGAATAGCCCTAGTTCATAGAATTCATTCCCTTTTAATTTGCACTTTTTTTTTTCACTTAGCAGGCATCTACTTTTTCTCTTGCTCCCCCACCTCCCAGTGGTGGTGAATGGGGGAACCTTGCAACAAATATGCAGAGTTAAGCAAAACGAATTTCTGATTAGCCATTCAAAAATATGTCTCAATTTGTATATTTAGTCCATCCCATCTCTGTCAGTAGATAGATGACATTCTTTATCATTAGTTCCCTGAAATTATGACCGATCATTTCATTGACCAGAATTCTTTTAAAGCTGGTCATTTTTACATTGTTTCCATAACATAAATTGTTCTCCCAAGAATCATCTACATCTCTTTAAATCTCTTCAAGGCTCACTCATTGCAGGTGTCAGCATCCTCCAGTAAGTCCTGTTTGTATACATATCTTTACTAGATTCTATGCTCCTTGATGGGAGGGCCTCTTTTCTTTTTTAAAGTTCTTATCCCCTGGACTGAGCATAGTATCCTGGTACTGAATACATGTTTGTGGAATCGAATTTGATTCACTTAGACATCTTGTACACATGACTACTGGAATCCTGAAATATTCACAGAATGTATACCAGGAACCAAGTGTCACCTGACTTTGGCCATTTTCTCAATATCTTAAACCTTGTTCTTTCTATATTTTCTGTTTCCTCTGCTTTCTCAGCCTACTGTTTCCTAAAAACCTTCCCATTCTCTTAAATCCATACTATTCCTGTGAATCCATTGTCTCTTCTGACTCATCAAGGCCCTTCCTTCATCTCTTTCTTCCTTCCTTCCTTCCTTCCTTCCTTCCTTCCTTCCTTCCTTCCTTCCTCCTCCTTCTCTCTCTCTCTCTCTCTCTCTCTCTCTCTCTCTCTCTCTCTCTCTCTCTCTCTCTCTCTCTCTCTCCTTCCTTTCTTGGTTGATCAGATATTCCTCCAACTGTGTTCCTGATTGGTTGCCAGAGATTGAAGCTACCTCTGAGATGATTAGTGATTGAGCATTAGAGGGTCTGAGTTTTTGCTGGAAAAGATACTTCTTCCCAGACAAATACATTCAAGCTGAAATGCCAACCATGGTGTTTATTTTCCCTTGGAACATCAAAAAAGAATGCAGCAAGGGCTACAGGGGGGAGGATTCTGGACTCCTTCCCCTCCTCCCATGTCAGACCCAGAAAATGGTGACTAAAATAGAAACACATGACAATCTGTCTATGCTTGTCCAGGATGCCTGAGAGA
Organism: Pseudocheirus occidentalis; assembly: GCA_028646575.1. Lineage (NCBI taxonomy): Eukaryota > Metazoa > Chordata > Mammalia > Diprotodontia > Pseudocheiridae > Pseudocheirus > Pseudocheirus occidentalis. Next base: position 266,869,298 of record CM053595.1, on the reverse strand, counting down.
GGAGTTTGTGGATCTTCAAATCTTTGGCTTCCTTCTGCCTTTCTGTATGCTTTTCTGAGCTCATCAGATAATAGAACTCCTAAGGATGGGTGTTTCATACTTAGAAAGTTCCTACTTTCTGGAGTCCTTTAGATTCTCCTGGTTCTCAAGTTAGAATTAAATACCACCTAGAGGAAGATTTCCTTAACAGCATGATGTTACTCATGGCCTTGTAATGGCTCATACAGATCAGACTTAGCATGAGGGTTGGACCCCAAAGGGTGAATTTCTCTTTTGGTAAACCTTTGCTCTAATATGGAACTAATCCCAGTATACCCATTGTTTGCCTCCAAAAGCGAGTAGTCAGGTCTCAGATACCTCAGAGATACTCAATATCCAATATAATGATTAAGTGGGGAAAGCCTTTATTTTATTCACATTGGAAAAACAAGCAAGATTAACTGTGTTACAATAGATAAAATGCTGAATTTAGAGTGAAGAAAGTTTTGATTTGAATCCCACCTCAGACATTCACTAACTGTGTGATCCAGAGTAAGTCATTTAACCTTTCCGTTTCTTAGTTTCCTCATCTGTAAAATGAGGGGTTTGAATTTGGTAACCTTTAAGGTCCCTTCCAGCTCTAAATAAAAAGCCCTATAGGGTACAGCCTCAAAGTATCCCGTGAACAAAGGTAGAAAATGATCTTTCGAAGAGACCTGTAATTTTATTGGTGTGGGGAACTCAGTGGGGTGGGGAACAGCTTGTTATTGCAATGCAGATCTACTGAAATTTACTAGTACTCTGCAATTTATAATATTAGAGAGGTGGCCAGAGACATAAATAGAGACCAGCAGAATCCTCCCCTTCCCCCTGCCCCGCCCCCATCTCCCAGGGTTAAAGGCTTTTGCAAGGTGACCAAACAAGCACTCCTTATTCACCACAGGACTTTGCTAACTGAGCAACTTACAGCAGTATCAGGGTTGGTAAGGTCCAGATCTCTTGCTTCCCCTCCCCAATTTTGCTGCCATTTTTAGAACTTCACAGGGTTATGCTTTGGTAAAAGATTCTCTTCCCTCAAGCTGAAATGTCAACTGTTAAGCATATCTTTCCTTTTCAGAACATAGTCCCCGACTTATGTGGGCAGATTTGGCACTCAAAATTCCCCACAAGGCAAACCCTAAGGCATGGGAGCATCTATTCTCAGGAACTTTATTCTCAGACCTGTACTCAGGAAAGAAAAGAGAAAGGCAGAAGGCAGTTAGGAATATGGAGTCCATGAACTCCCCTCTCAAACCACCTGAGGAAACATTGGCAGTCTGCCATACACTTCTCCTGTCAGTCACCATTTTCTGCTCCCTCATAGCCTTTGCTGCACTCTGGTCTGGAAATCTAAAGGAGAGAGAGCATATAAAGAGACTGAGCTGGTTTCTTAGATTGTCTTTATGCCTCAGGGAAAGAGCTTTTCTGGCAAGAGCTCATTCCCTTCGACTCCTAGGCCCATCCAGTAGCAACCCATTTGTAAAGAAACTAAAGTTATGCCTAGTTAGCCTCAGTTACTTGTTTTTCTATCCCTAACACCTATCAGAGTGCCATAGAAAATGTTTAATAAATGTTTATTGAATAATTATCTACCAATTTCATGGACTTTTTGTCTTTCCTATTTAGATTATATATACACACACTATATATTTTATAGGTTATATATTTACACATATGATATTTGTATATATATATATATATATATTTGTATAGATAGAGAGATACATATATGATAATGTTGCTTTCTTCATCCTAACTACTTCTTACAGGAAAATGACATTGACCCACATTCAATTTTGCATACATGACAACTCATGATACATACTTGGACAACCCCCAAATAAATGCCTTATAATGGAATAAATAGTGGTCTTGGAGTCCGGAGATCTGAGTCTGAGGCACATTTCCATCGTTTGGGGCTTTAGTTTTCTCCTCTGTTAAATGAGAGGGTTCAAATAGAAGATCCTCAAGGCCATCTTCTAATCCTAAAATTTTGTGAGTCTCTCAGTAATCAGCCTTTCCTTGGGCAAAATTAAGTAGCATCTTTGAACCTTCCCCTCTTAATTTATAGGTAAGTGGGGCAGAGGATCCAGTGTCGTACCTGGAGCAAGTCTCAGGCATTTACTAGTTGTAAGACTGAGGCAAGTCATTTAATCTCTGCTTGTCTCACTTTTTTCCTCTGTAGAATGGAGACAAGAATGGCACTTGTCTCTTACAATTATTGTTAGGATCAGATGAAATAACAATTGTAAACCACTTAGCAAGCATCTGGCACATAGTTCGTACTAGCTAAATGATCATCATCATCATCATCATCAATGGGGATTGGTATATACTACCTACTTTATAGGGCTATGAGGCTCAAATAAGATAATAAATGCAAACTTCAGAATTTGAATAGACCTAGGATCTTATCCATGTAGGCAGGTAGGTGACACAGTGGAGAGAGTATCAGGTCCTACCTGAAGTCAGGAAGCCTTATTTTCATGTGTTCCAATCTGGCCTTAAACACTAGGTATGTAACTTTGGACAAGTCACATAACTCTGTTTGCCTCAGTTTCCTCATCTGTAAAATGAGCTGGAGAAGGAAATGGCAAACCACTCCAGTATCTTTGTTGAGAAAACCCCAAATGGGGTCATGAAGAGGTAGACAGGACTGAAACAACTTAGGAATAGCCATAGTAACTTGCCTCTCCAGGAATGAAGCTCACGGTTACATGCCTGACTGTGCTGTGGTACTACTGTTTATATCCTCCCTTATATCTCCAATAGGGACTCGACTCAACATGCTGGGGACCTTGCTCTCCTTAAACTGATTGTCTATTGGAGCACAGACTTCACTTTTCCTCCCTGACTGTCCCTCCTTCCAAATCTTTTGCAAATCACAAAGCTTCATATACATGTTAGCTTTTTCTTATGTAATTATAAGCCTGAGGAAGGAATGGAGAAAATGGAAACAATGTGGACTGACACTACTGTGGAATCGAAGAATTTCTGATTTTCTAGCAGTTCATCCATCGTATAGTCCAAACTTTATCTGACTGTGATGAAAATCTACAATATCTGACAATTGGCCACACAGTCTATATTTGAAGCCCTCCAGTGACAGGAAATTCATCACCTCATAAGTTAATCAACTTTGTTGTTACACAGTACTAATTGGTAGAAGGTTTTTTTCTTTACACGATGCAAAAATATGCTTTTAATAACTTCATTCCATTTGATTTTGCACTCTGAATCTAAGTAGTGCAAGTCCAGTGATTCTTCCAAAGGGTAGGACTTCAAATATCTAAATTGCCACTTACTTTCCTGCTAGATACATCTCTGTTATTAGGATCATGCTTTCTGTTTTGAAGTTTACATATACTTGGGGGGGGTGGGTACGTAAGGCTGATTAAGTTACTTCCCTAACATAAGCCCCATTTGAAAAATGAAAATGCTGGAAAAGATAGTCTAAATCCTTTAAAAAAGAGAATAACTGATTTTTTTTTCCATTATCAATTCATGAAACCCACAGAAGTAGCAATATGTATGAATATGAGAATGTACCAGAGAATTACTACTACTTTCGAGTGATTGAAAAAGAAAAGCTTTTTTTTTCTTTTCAAGGCAAATTCACAAAATGTATATTATAAGATTATAAGCAATTTATATTGGTACATACATTTCCTGGTTATGTAATAGCTATCTAGAGACAGCTAGGTATAGTGGAGGGGGGAAAATGATGTTAGATTTTGGAATCAGAAGATATGAGTTTAAATATTGACTCAGCTCGTCACTATTTATGTGATCTTGGGCAAATAAATGTATCTTTCTTTGGACCTAAGTTATTTATTTTGGTTTTTGTTTGTTTTTAAAAGTGTTTTGGGTCTTTAATGTCCTTTCCAACTTCAAATTTTTATGTACTAGAAATTTTCCTTTTTCAACAGCTCTAATGCATAAAGATAAATCCCCATGTATCTTACAATATCTATTTTTTTCAATTCCTCTCCTGTAGCTTAATATTCAATTTAACAAAATATTTATTAAGTGCATACTATCAGCATGGCATCATGACTTCAAAAAGAATAAAACTTAGATTAAGTCTAGTATGGGGGATAATACACAAATAACCATAATGCAAATTGAAATAAATGCACAGTACCTGAGATACATAGAAAACTAGCATAAACATATAAGACTAGGAATAATTTTCCAAAGGATAAGTAGTCTAAAATAAGAACCAACAGTTCTCAAAAGAAGAATTTCAGCTATTAACAACCGTTTGAAAGATGAATCCAAATTACTAATAACAAGAAAAATGCAAATCAACACAAATCTGAGGTTTTACCTCACATTGGATAAATTGGCAAAAGTGACAAAAGATGGAATTAGTCGATGTTGGAGGAGTTTTAGAGAGATGATAAATACACTAACTCACTCTTGGTGGAACTCTGAATTGGACCAATGATTATGGAAAGTGATTTGCAATTATGTTTAGACAAGAACTAAAACACATATGCCCTTACATTCAGAGACTTTAGACCAGGGGTGGTTCAAAGGGTCATACCTGAGGATCTAGAGGGTCATATGTGGCTTTGAGGCCACAAGTTCCCCACCCTTGTAGTCTAGACATATATTGAATGTGCAATACAGAAAGAAAACTTTCTTCTCCTATACCAAAATATTCACAGAAGCATATTTTATAGTAACATATCACTGGAAAGGAAGTATATATAATACATGAACAAATTTTAGCACATAAATGCAATGGAATATTAGGTGCTATAAAATTACGAATTTTATGAATTCAGAGAAGCAGCAGCAAATTTATATGAATTAATTTAGAAATAACAGAATCAGGTAGACAATATACATGACTACAACAGTGTAAAAGGACAGATCGACAACAAAAATGACAAATGAAACTGAACATTATATAATTATGATTAAATACTATTTTTTTCCAAATTGGACTTTAGTTTCAGAACACTGCATATACTGTCAGACTTCATTAATGTGTTAGCTAGTTTTGCAGAATAGCTTTTTTTCTCTTTCTTTTCTTTATTTTTGATGAGGCATTGATGGCTATGTAAGAGAGTAGGTAGGGATGTATTTCAAAATAAAATATTTAAAATGAAATGAGTGCACAGAAGCGATATAAACAAAATACTAAAATGACTTGAGAAGAGAGAGATTGAAATATTATTTCTTGTTGAAGGTATCAGAGAATTATTCATGGAGAAGGTGACACCTAAAATGAGCCTTTAAAGATGGCGGTTAGTTTATAACAGTGTGTGTGTGTGTGTGTGTGTGTGTGTGTGTGTGTTTGTGTGGTTGGGGGTGGGGAAGTCATATAATCAAAGACACTGATGGAGGAGAGGGAGGATATAAGGTGAGTAAACTAAGAATGACCCACTTTGACAAGAGTATAGAATATGTGAGGATATATAGTTGAAAAAAAGTGGAAAAATAAATTGGATCTAGACTCTGAAGGGCCTTGAATGCCAGGCTAAGAAGTTTGGACTTTTTTCAATAAGTGACCCAGAGTTATTTACCAGAAGTTTATATTAATATATGAGTAGGTATTCTGTTTTTATTACCTTTCTTTTAAATTAAAAGTGACTAGTCCAAAGATATCATTCAAGTTCTAGTGATGCATTGCCCTCTGCTCCACCGTGGTTCTTGATTTTTTAATTTTTCCTAGAAGTATGTCAAATCATCTGGAATAATCCCCTCCCACCTTCACTCTCTATCCCCAATACCTGTTGTTTTTTAAAAGTTGTTGAGGCCAAAAAGTTATCACCTTGGGGATGGGGTGAACAGGGATGTCTCAGAATCTTCTGGCTCTGAGCTTCTTTATTTTTAGCTGGAATGGTCCTTGGCAGACACATATATCATCCTGTAATGGGATAGTACTCCAAGCTTTTTCCAGCTTGCTAGGAATACCTGAGCATTCACTCACTCAGATCTGTACCACATGAAGGTACTAGAGCCCAGTATAGGAATGTAATTATTATCATCATTATTATTTTTAAGAGAGAACTTTGTTTGCAAAGGGAAGCATATTTTTCTTCTAAAAGTATTCTTTCCTCTTTCAGATTAGTAAAAGTCTCCTTAGTGCCTTCTTTCTTTACAATAGAGAAGTTTTTACAACACATTTATGAAAATACATATCTCAATAAGTCTTTCCCTGTGGACTTCCTAAAGAGAGTTTGAAATCCTTTTAGGATCTAGGGGATGGAGGAAGGCTTCACTGTACATCAAATTCTATCCGAGGAGCTGGAATTGTTTTATAAACCTCAATTAGGCCTCATACCTCCCCCCTGAGGTAGAAGAGAAACATTAGACATTTTTATGGAGACATCAACTTAAAACCCATCGAGAGGTTAATCAGCTTCTTTCCAGTCCTACAGCTGGTCTATTGCAGTGTTAGAAATAAAATAGAAGTCCTTCCTAGGGAACAACACCCTCCCTTCGTTTTTTTTTTTCTGATTAGCAGAGTCTACAGACCTTCTGGAAGTAATGATCAGTGCTCCATAGAAAGCCCCCCAAAAGATCAGAGAGTGCTTCCTTGCTTTAAAATAAATAAATAAAAGAAATGGCTATTGCTTTCATATACCGACAAAGCACCCATTTACTGAACACTTAAGTCAAAATGACCCCTTTGAGGGGGGTGGGGAAGGAGGGGATGGAGAGAGAAAAAGGGAATTGCAGAACAATTGAGGAATTAGAAGCCTGGCTGTTAGAATATTTCATTCTGATCCCCTGTATATTGCAACCCGCATAGTTATTGCACGCTAGAGGGCACTTGAGGAAGAACAAAAAAAAAAAAAGAAAAAAAAGAAAAAGGAAGCCCTTCATCTCCACTGTAACAGGGCCAGTTACCTGCATGAGAAACATGTGTGGCACTAAATACAGCTGCTCAGGCTCCGCTCATAGCAGCAGAGTCTTTAATAAACAAAGAAGTCCTTAACATATGCAGGCTTTGAGAAACAAAGAAATCCTATTCATGTTTTACTTAATGCAATTTTTCTTTCAGCCCTTAGATCATTTCCTGAGTGCAGTTATCCTGGTCTTTTCCTCAGTAACATGTTGAATAATAACTAATTGGAATTAAAAACTCCTTTCTGGGGAAAATTAAATGGCCAGGGTGCGGGCGAATTGGGCTGGTGTGGCGTTTTGTCTTGTACACATTGGATAACAGTATGGGTTGTGTGGGAATAACTATGCTGTAATTTTAAGGTGTAAGCAAATCATCATGTACTTTTTTTTTTTAACAGACTGGACTTTAAATCAGATTTGTGATTGGTAGACACTGAAGCAGCATAAGAGAAGGGACTACAAGACACGGGAGAGCATAGCTAGAGGACATAGGGTGACCTATATGTACTAAATGAACACTTGCTTCTTACCTTCACCTGGAACATACACACAATTAGGAAGGAGGAGATGAAATCCCTTTCTAGCAACTGTCCACTTAGAGAAGCCTAAAATGCCAGATGTGCTATCCATAATAGCCCAGAGGCCTTCTTTATTTTATTTCCCCCCAGCAGGATTACTGTGATAGCTTTGTGCCAGTCCATCCTCTTGAGTTTCTGTTGAAGGGCTGGGTTGAATCTTATCTTCTCTCCAACACCTGGAAAGATGTCAGATAATGCCATTTTGAAAGCCTTCTCCAAAAGCCTCAATGCGGATTTTTCTTTTTTTAAAATAAAGAATGTTTACTGAAGCTCTAATGTTAAGCTTCAGACTAGAAACTACAATCAGTTTTAAAAGATACAACACCTCATCTCCTGGATAATTTATATGCTATCTACTGTTAGTATTAACTGGAAAACAAGCTTTAATATATGTATACATCATTTGGTTTCCCTTGCAAACCACAATCTCTTTATCTCAAAGAAAATGCATGTAACGTTTAATGCTCAGAGAATTGAGAGTTAGGAGGGACATTGGTGGCCTTCTGGTTGAGCCCACCTCTGAAAAGAATGCCCACTATAACATATCTGGAAGGTAGTAGCATATAATATGTGTTGAACTGTATGCTTTTATCTCCTGACTTTTCCATAGAATTCACAGAATTACACAGGTATAATATTCCCAGGTTAACTACAAACTTGAAGACAAATTATGAACAAAATACAAGGAGGATTCTAGCATAAAAGATATCATTAAAGAGATATAAACTTGGCAAAGGAATTGGGCCAGTCACATGAGAAAAAGGAGCCATAATAACTGGATAGTTGAAATGCTACCCAAATATCAGTAAAATGTTCACAGGCAGAGAGGAAAGCCTTCAGTATATCAAGAAAATCTTCAATAGGGAATTAATGGAAGTCCAAGGACAAGAAAGGGTATGGTGGAATGATAACACATGTAAGTGGAACAGCTCTATCTGTCTAAATCATAAAATTGTGCCTTGCCTTCCCCATCCCTTTCTATTTCATTATTTATAAAGAAAAAAACACTAGATATATAAGAATATGATGATGATTGTTCTTCAGTTTGTCTAACTCTTTGTGACCCTACGGACCATAGCACACCAATACTGTCCATGGGGTTTTCTTTGGTAAAGATACTGGAGTGGTTAGACAGTTGGGTGGTACAGGGAATAGAACACTGGGCCTGCAGTCAGGAAGCCTCATCTTCCTTGGTTTGAATTTGGCCTTAGTACTAGCTGCGTGATCCTGGGCAAGCTGCTTAGCGCAGTTTGCCTCTCATTTCCTTATCTGTAAAACAAGATAGAGAAGGAAATGATAAATCATTCCAGTATCTTTGCAAACCTCAAATGGAGTTACCAAGAGTCAGGCATGCCTGAAATGACTGAAAAACAACAATTGGAGTGGTTTGCCATTTTCTTCTCCAGTGGATTAAGGCAAACAAAGGTTAAATGACTTGCCCAGGGTCATACAGCTAGTTAGTGTGTGAGGTCAGATTTGAAATGAGGTCTTCCTGACTCCAGGCCCAGTGTTCTATCCACTGAACCACCTAGCTGCCATGATGATGATAATTATCAATGATGATGATGATGATGATGGCTAACTTTATATAATGCTTTAAGGTTTGCAAAATACTTTACAAATAAAATCTCATTTTTACTTTATAACAGCCTTGGGAACTAGGTAGTCTTATTATTCCCATTTAACGGATAAGAAAACTGAGGCAAACAGAGGTTAAGTGACTTGCCCAAGGGCATACAGTTAGTAAAGTGTCAGGCCAAATTTGAAATCAGGTCTTCTTGACTCCAGGACCACTTCTGTCCACTGCAATGTCTAGCATAAAGTAGTTCTGAGACTTGACCTGTGATTATGCTGATATAAGAACTCCCTAATAAAGAAATTTTCTTTAGGATTTATGGTCCTAGAATGTTGTCCAGAATAACACAGCACATTTGTATCAAAAGCAGGACTAGAAAACTCAGGACCAGTTTCCTTTCCAATCAAGATTGCCCTGGTGAGTATCAATTCGCTGTTAAAATATTTGAATATCAACTCAAATATTAAACTCCTATTATGTAGAGGGAATTTCCTTACCAGAAATTCCGTACAAGTATCAAATCCTAAGTCCAGTAGAAAGAAAGAGAGAAAGCAGAGATGAAGGAAGGATGGAAGGAAAGAAGGAAGAAAAAAAGAAAGATTTAAGCCAATCTAAAATTTATTAATAACAACTTCCATTGTAAAGTTGAAAAACCTCGGTGCAGTGTTGTTTGGTCACTCATTCATTTTCAGAGTATAGAACAATGCCAGTCTGGTGTCATGGAAAGGCCCTAGAATGTGGAGCCAGAGAGGGAAGTTGTGTTACAATACCAGTTCTCCTATAAAAAACGTGTATGGTCTCAAAGAATTAATTTAATCTTTGAGGGAATTACTTTCTTCTTCTCTAAAATGTTGGGTTTAGATAATTTCTGAAGTCACATAAATCTAGAAGCCCCATGATCTGATGATCATAGTTGTTTCACCTAAGTAGAACTAAGTTTGTTCAGGTCCATATGTTCATGGAACCCATTTGAAGTAAATCAATCATGACATCTTGTGGGACATGCCTGTATAGCAACATCTCACCTTAGTTTCTCTCCCACCCCCCAATATTTTCAGGACATAGTCTAATGAGATTGGATATAATCTGAATTATGTTTCATTAAAGAAGATACCTTGGTAAGTGTGTCAGTAATACTAACATCTTCTCTTTGACAAAGCATTTTCTTCGCAATACGTATATAGTGTTGCCTTACTGAAACAGTAGCCAGACATTGTAGGAAATCAATCTTCTTGAACCACCTTGATTGTATTTGGAGGCTAAAGAAATTAGCCACAATGTCCATCATATTTTTACTTCCCTTCCTGCCCCTTCTTTCCTTTTCCCTTGTCTTTCCCTCCTCTCCACTTTCCCTTTCTTCCCATTTCCTCCCTCTCTCCCTCCCCTCCCCTCTCCTCTCCTTTCCCTTCTCCCTTCTCTCCTCCCTTCCCTCCCCTTCTCCTTTGCATTTGTTTTTCTTAATATTTATGGCAACAGTTACCAAACCACCAAAAGATCATCTATCACTTATCAGATACTATAGCTATCTAACACTTCCCATCTTCCCTCCCCAACTCTAAGTACACATCCCTGGGTTTATGATTGATACATCCTCCAGAACATTTTGGGAATCATAATGATAGGATCATTTGCAAAATCACCTAATGGGTTAAAAAAAAGAGCCTCAGGTGTTAATGAAGATTAGAAATTAATTGAGAATTACATTTATTTTTAACCCACCTAATGGGTTAAAAAAAGAGCCTCAGGTGTTAATGAAGATTAGAAATTAATTGAGAGTTACATTTATTTTTCTTCCTAATGTTTCAGGTGTTTGAAGTTTATAATATTATTTAATTGAGATGATTTTAAATATGTTCCTAACTGAACTAAAATCCAGAGGCCTTAAAATATGGAATGGTCTTTATAACAAAGCATGTTAAATTATAGTACATAGAAAGTGAGAATTGGAAGGAACTCTGATACAGCACAGGACTTACTGGTACATTAGAGCTTTCAGGGATCTTAGAGCATAGAATATTCCAACCTATAGTTGCAATTAATATCCGAGCTAGAAGGAGTTTAGAGATTATCTACTTCAATCCCTTCACTTCATAGATGAGAATAAACAGATCCTTTTAGTGAGATCCACTGGTTATGGCATCAACCCACTATAAAATCATTCTAATCTAAGTCATTTCTATTGATTTTGTATGAGCTCAATGGTCTGAATGATTGCACCACAAAGAATAGAGTTTACCTTGTTTCTTATCACATGGCAGTGGGGAAGGGAAAGGGTGGGAGGGAGGGCTGAGGAAATCTGCATTTTTATGACATCAAGACATAGGTAGGACTGAAACCAGACAGGAAGAAAAATTCTTTAAGGCTTCTTGCTCTATGAAAACTTCTGAGAATTGCCTGATTTGCACTCTTCCCAAGATTTTTGTTCCTTCAAGCCAGCTGTTTTCCTTCTCCCTATTGTTTTTTAGTCATTTCAGTCTTGTGTGATCCTTTATGACCCTGTTTTGGAGTTTTCTTGGTTGAGATACTGGAGCAGTTTTTCATTTCCTTCTCCAGCTCATTTTACAGATGAGGGATTGAAGCAAACAGGGTTGTGACTTGCCCACATATAGTAAGTGTCTGAGACAGGATTTGAACTCAGGAAGATGTCTTCCTGGTTCCAGGCCAAGTGCTCTATTCTTTAAGTCACCTAGCTCTTTCTTCCTTCCCCCTATAGTCAACCAGATTCACAGAAACTTTATTTGGATTATTGCCAACAATACCCAAAATCTGATCAAAGGGTTTGGTTTTATAGTGTGCCTTCTCTGTGTCTCTCTGTGTCTGTCTATTTGTCTCTCCCTCTCTTCTCTGTCTCTCTCTACCCCTTCCTTTCTTCCTCCCTTCCCTCCCTCCCTGGGTCCTTTACTTTGGGTTTATAAGAGCTTTTCTAAAACTCTTGGAAAAAAAAGGCTTGCTTTTGAAAGTCTTTCACTAATAGCCAGGTCACAGACACCAAAGGCTGTACCACTTATTTATGATGGGCACCTAAAATTATTGTGAATGCCCATTCCATTCTTAAACTAAATATTTAATTATCCATAGGCCCCCATCAGGAAATTCCTCTGGCCTGGTCCTCCCCCTCACAACTCTAAACACAGAGCTGTTTTTTTAATTGTCCTTCTCCAAAAAGCGTATACAGCAAATACTTCCCCCCAGCTGAAGAAATGTAACCACACCAAGAGGATATAAAAATGAAAACACTTTCTTTAAGGAGTTTGCTCTCACCATTAGAATATTACACTGCATACCATTAAGAGTGGGTGGGACTGTTAAAGAGGTGAATGCCTCCTCTTTCAGCAACCCCATTTATTTTAGAAACATCCTTGTACTGTTTTTGCATGATCTCAATGCTCTTCCAAACAGCTTACTCATTCTGCCTCCTTCTGTGTATCAGAAGAGAAATGTCTATGCCTTTTTTTTTCCTTTGAGAAGTGATCAGGTAAAGAGATAAGCCTAGCTCAAGTATGCAGTCCCATCCCATCCCATCTCATCCCATCCCTCTTCTCTTGGGGAATGAGAAAGTCCTTTAAATTTCATCTCACATGCTACCTCATTCAGGAAGGAATCCCTGTTACTAATGGCCTTATCCCTCAAATTTCTGTATTCTCTTTAATGTGTCAATAGGGCGTAAGGACCACAGAGTTTGAATGGGGAGGGATGCTAAATGCCATGTAGTTAAGCTCATTTTGCAGATTAGGAAACTGAGTCCCAGAGCAATCATGTGACTTGTTCAAAATCATATAAGTAGTAAAGCGATAGTGGCAGGATTTGAACCAAGGTCTTCTGACTAAAAAATAGACAAAAATCCTCTTCTTTATTCTATTATAGCATATTGCTTCTCTTTGTGACTTAATTATGTGCAATCATTTCTAGACTGTAAATTCTATGAGGGCAGGAGTCTTGCCTTGTCAAAACTCTTTATCTGCCTTCTCTGAACTCTTCATTGGGGAGGTACTTGTTATATATTTGTTGAACTGACTGATAAAATATGCTGCCAGAAAAAGCATTGTGAATACTATTATGCCCAATTTATATATGGGAAAAATTGAGGTCCATAGAGTGAAAATGATTTGTCCAGAACCACATACAGTTAATAATAACCATGGAAGGCCTTGTTTTCTGACTCTGAAACCAGTATTCCTTCTACCAATGCCATATAACTTACATTTATTTCAGTGTATTATTTTTTTTATTATTTTTTGTGGAGGGCAGCTGGACTTAGCATAAAGAGCACAGTAAAATGACCAAGGTTTACATTTTGGAAAGAAATTTAGAATTCTGCAAAATGAGTGGGTAAAATGTCCCAGAGATTGCACAGCTAGGCATATACCCCAAGGAGGTCATTGGCAAAAAGAAAAATGAATATACTCCAAAATATTTATGGTATCAATTTTTGTATTTACAAAGAATTGTAAACAGAGTAGATGCTTGTTGATTGGGGAATGGATGAAAAATGGGGGTATATGAATCCAATGGAATATTACTGTGTTGTAAGAAGCAAGGAAACAAATAATAATAGCTCATTGCTAACCTTTAGAAAGTGCCCAGTATGTGCCAGCAACTGTGCCAAGTGCTTTATAATTGTTATCTTATTTGATCTTTGCAACAACTCTGGGAGGTGGGTGCTATTATTATCCACTTTTGACAGATGAGGAAACTGAGGAAAATAGAAGTGAAATGACTTGCCCTGGGTTACATAGCTAATAAGGTTCTGAGGCCAGATTGAATTCAGGTCTTCTCTACTCCAGGCCCATTGTGCCTCCTAGCTACAAAGAAGCATGAAAGGAATTATATGAGCTGATGCAAAGTGAGGTAAACAGACCCAGGAAAAAAAGATGCACAATTCTTACAAAAATCTAAATAGGAAGAGTGATAACCAAGACCAAACTTGGCTACAGAGAGGAGAGAAGAGAAGATGTCATCTCCCTAACCTTCTCTGTAGAGGTGGGGAACCATGGATACAACACACTGTACATAATGTGTTGTATCCATTAAAATTTTTAAATTTTAAAAAATCTTTTGATTTTCTTTTTGTTACATTCATTCTTTGACTCTCCTGTTGGGTGGAAAGAGGAAGATTCAGAGAATAACAAAACCTACATGATATAGAAACAAAAGATGTCAATGAAATATATTTTTTAAAGTCCATGATTAGACTTCTGATTGTTGCATGGTGTTGAACAAGTTACCTCTCCTTTCTAGGCCTTAAACCTTCATCTCTCAAATGAGAAGCTTGCATGAGATGATTCTAAGGTTCTTCCCAGTTTCAATTCATAGTTTAGATTAATGCTGAAGGCAATAGCAATCCTAGGTTTTAGAGTTGGCAGGAACCTTATAGATCCACACATCCCAATCCCTTGCATCCCGTCATTCCAGAAAAGGGAATTACCAAAAAGATGAACTGCTCTGATTCAAATAGCTATTAAGTGGGAATGCCAGAATTTGCACTCGTCTGATTCTAAGCACAATGTATTTTTGCTCTTTTCCTTATACCATCACTTCTACTTAAGGAGGTCACTCATTCAACACAGTCATCTCATCCTCCCCCCATGCTCCTTTTAAAAGTCATTCAAATTGTTTTGGTTCAATTAGTCCCAGTAGCTTTGGAGAAGAAATAGCAAAGGAACTATTAGATCATTTGTTCAAAAGAACATATATCTCTGAAAATTAAGCACAAAACCAGAGATAGGATCTATTTCTTAGCCCACTTGGTACTATCTGGTAAAGAAGCAGTTATCATTTGATTGAGGGTTGAATTCAGTTCTTATTCCAAGACAAAATTATTCAGTTTGAGTACTTTGTAAGGAGCCACAGTCTGTGCAAAGAGTAAATACCTATTTAGCGTGGGCCAGAGCAAGACATGTAAAGACCCTCTTTACCTCTCCCATCTAGAACAGTTCAGTAAACCTCCTTTCTGTGACAGCAAGAATATATTAAAAAATTTAAAAAAACCCCAACAGATATCCAGTCAATATTCTTTGCAATGCTTCACAATGGGATGCAGCACAAAAAATGTCAAATTTGCATAAATATAAGCATATTGTCCTTATTTTCTCATTCTGTTCACTCACTTTCATTTATTTGAATGAGGCCACAAAATAAAGTCTTTGGATTTAGTTTCTATTCCCCTACCCCTTTTCCTTTTTCTGAAATATGTCCAGGTGAGAAGCCTTGCCAATTTTGTCATGCACAAGGGTTAGCCAAGAAGAGCAGTGTGGCGTGCAGAAACTATCTGCACCAGATTTAGAGGAAAACTTAGGTTTTGGTGAACCTTAAATAGCATCCACTCCCAAGAGACTAAAATCAGCAAAATGAATTTAGGTTTTTATTTCTTAGAGAGGTGATGGAAATAATAGAAAAAGATTCAGGTCTCCGATAATTTGAATCATTCTCTTAGTCCTGGCAGGTATGCCCAATTGATGATGCCATTTCTAAAATTTGAGTTCTATTTTGGAGGAGAATGTAGGCATGAGAATTGAGTATCATTTCCTAGAAAGTTTTTAAATCCCTGGAATAAAAGTGACAGCTACTGAGGAGGTCCTAGCAGCCAGCCAAGGACACATTCTATTCCTTACTTCCCAACCTATTACAAACATGTCCAGCATTTTTGGTTAAATAGCTTTCAAAATCCTTAGATATATTGGCGAGGATATTGGAAAGAACTACTGATTTATTTTCATACTGACCACAGAAAAGACTTTCCCATCTCTCTACCATTCTTCCCCTGGTAGCTGATTTTCTTACTTATTTGATCAGAACCATCTCACTTTCCCAGATATCCAATGATGCTGGAAAAAACAAACTTAAAGAGGATGTCATTACTATGAAGACTAAGACCATTCAATTTCCAGGTCTTCCTGCTAAAGAGGTTGTCTATTATATTGCTCACAGGAAAAAGGGGGGGAGGGAACAACACCAAAGAGTAGGATGGGAAACATTTCCAGGAAGGAGTGCCCTTATCCCATTGCCAACTTATTGTAAATTATTTCTCCCAAACAAGGCTTTTCTGGGGCTCTAAGTTTTGGGGAATATTTCTAAGAGCACAGATAAAAAGTCATCGCTGAATCAAGAGGTGAGATACCTCTTTCTTCCTTCTCTCTGTCCCTCTTTCTCACGTTGGAGTTGAACTGCTCCAAGTCCCATTCAACCTCCTAGGTGTCTTCTTCCCCAAGCCAGCCTCACCCCTGTGTGATGGGATACCAGAGCTGATGGGTCCCCACCAAAGCCAACTCCATGGTGGCTCTCATTCAGGAGCTGGAGAGGGGCATGCTCTGCAGGTATGAGAGAGAAAAGTTGTGCCAGAATTGAGGGAGGGAGAGGAAGGAGACAGGGAGAGGAGGAAAGTCAGGGAGAGAATGAGAAAGAGACTGAAGGAAAGGGAGGAAAG
>CM053595.1:266832174-266852339 GCA_028646575.1 Pseudocheirus occidentalis | reverse complement strand
CTGACCATCCTTCGGGGGCTGGACAGTATTCTCTTCTCTCGGAAGCCGACCCAGCGCGTCCATTTGTGAACTGGGTGTCATCAGTCATCTCGGGTCCCTGTAAGAGTAAGTATTATTATTTTCTTCTTCTTTTCCCACATATCTGGGAGGAGGGAAGGGGCACAGGGATAGGAGGAGAGTCTTCCTTTTCTGCTCTTTTCGTGTTACTTCCTGGACCTTATGCAGGGTTACAGGCTTTACAGGCTACTTCCCTTAGAATATGTCCCCTAGTCAAGAAACAGGGGCTCCAGGCTGAAATTTCCAGGCTTATTCATTCGCATTCTCTAAAAATCCCTGATTAATGGAGATGTCACAGATCTGCTGCCAGTCGGTTTTTCCGATCGGTTTCTGCAGGAGGATCAGAAGGAGTTTTGTCTTCCCGGATGCCCGGCACCTCCAACCTACCCCATTTCTGTTGGCTTTCTTATTGAGTCCGAGACACCTCGGGGTGCTTTCCTTGGTACACGCAGGGGCTGCAGCCACGCATTGCCATGCATTGCCGTTCCCGTGCAGAGAATAGAAAACACTCAGCAGCCGGCTATGGAATCACTGGGAGAGACGAAGCAGAGGAGGCAAGAGAGGGGAAGCCCCTACACCAACACCCCCTAACTCTCCCTCTGTCTACTACAGACAGTGCTCTTACTTATTTCCCTCGGAGGTGAGTAAATCCGCAGCAGAGGAAAACCGCTGGCCAGGGCTGGAAGGGAAGCTGCGGATGGAAGTCATCTGAGGAGCGGGGTTTTCCCACAAGTGGCATCCCCGCTCCCATGCCCGAGACTCCTGGGGAGACGCGGTGCCCACCTGAAACTTGACTGCGGTCCCCAGCGCGGGCGCCCGGGCTAGAGGAAGGGAGACCAGCTCCTTTCACCATTCTGACGGCGGACTTGCAGGCTAGCAGGTTAAAACATCACCCCAATGCCTTGAAAGAGAAAATAGCTTATCTCTTCCGCTTCACACCTCAGCCTGGGTCTTTCCCCATAGCATCCTCAGCCACAGCTACTTCTCTCACTCCCCAGGGCTGTGATTAGGACTCAGCTCCAGATCACCTAAGGCAGAGTAGTGCCAAAGCCAGGGTCACGCAGCCGGCTGCCCTTTCCTTAGGGCGCACTTAGGCACCATCTCTGCCAGGGTAGGGCCACCCCCTAAGGGCCAGAAAGGCGCAGCCCCCTGCAGAGATTGGGGCGGGGGTGAGTGGGTGGAGAGAGAGCTAGTGGCCAGCGAGCAGCCTTGCATTCCGGCTGGAGCGCGTTAGAGCTCTGCCGCGACTTGGGGAGCTAACCTCCCAGCCGGTCTGAGCCCGGAGCCGCACCAGCCTTCTCCGAGGGAAACCCGGGGGCTACTCGAGGGCTTCCTCCCAGAGAGAGCTCTCTGCCAGGGGGAGCTAGCGAAGGTCTGGAGCGAGCCATAGTCCTCTCCACGATTTAGAAAAGGGGGCGCTTTTTTGTGGGTGTTTTCCTGCATATATGTATGTATGTATATGTGTGCCAGAGCGTGCACGCTGAGTGTGTGTAACAGGTTTAGTACAATGGAGCCCGTATCTCCAGCGCTAAAGCCAAGGCTGAGAGACAGAGAAAACGTGCAACCGACACGGATACCAACAGGTACCCAAGACTTCTCTCCCCTTCCCAGAATTAAAGCTACCTCCCCTCTTCTCCCCTACAAGGTAGTCACAGACCTATAACTTTGACTAGAACGGACCTTCAACCATTGGAGAGTGAATAGGCACATAAATGAATAACCATTTGCATCCAGGGGGTATGGATGCCAGATGTTTGCTTGGGTTGCTGAATGTAAGAAATCAAACAACATTAATTGTTTATTGTTGCAAACGTACAACATTAGTCCTTAATGGAAAAGCAAGCTGGCAGCTGCTCACTTTAGCGCCAATTAAAGGATATAGCTGACAATGAAGGGAGCAATGGACAAAGGAGGCTTTCAACTTTATCATCCTCTTGTGAAGATTCTGAAAGAGTTTCTCCCTGAATAGCAATGATCAGAAATACCTCCATGTGACTGACATTTGAGAAGATGTCCACACAATCAGATTCACAGTCCATTTCCCAAAGACTGACTAACCAGTAAAAGGTTGCTTTAAATGGAATTATCTGAAGTTGTCAGGTTGGAAAATTAAGATGTTTGCGTATGTGTATGTATATGTGTGTATGTATGCATGTATGTGTGCATGTACCTATGTATGCATATCTGTGTGTTCAGATACCCTAAAGTAATCCAAACCTCAGACAGCTGTTAAGTCAAAAGCTGATATTTGTTTTTTTGCAATCGGGGAGCCTCATCCTTCCCAACATATAGGATGCTTTCTAAGTGGCTACATAGCCTAAGCTCTTGGCTTTATGATAGGAGCTTTTCAACTGAAAAACTATAGGTGGGAATTAGATATTTAGGCAATATTCAAGTATAGGATTGTTTCTCCATTCAAGCTCAAGGCTGTACCTCACTGAATGTAAAATGAGCCATAGCCTTCTATTCTAAACACAGCTGGAATTTTTGCCTGGTCATTCATTTAGTGAACTGTGCCCCATTTCTGGGCTTAAATACAGCACAGAGGGTTTTCAAGGATCTCATTTAGAATTTTTGGGGGGGGGGTGTATTGAAAAGACTGATAGATTAAAAGATACTCTGTGAAAGCTGTTATTTTCTGAAAGAGCTTGTGCCTTAATAATCAGACAACTAGCATTCCTCCCTTCCATTTAACCTCCCTGAGACCTAGATCAGGAAGAAATTTTGGGGAAATCCCTAATTTAGCAAGATGTCTAAAACACAGCAATTTCACTCAGACATTCTATTTCTTTGGGTCTGAAGCCCCTTAGCCCATAGGTGCTTCATGTTGAAAAGATCAGGGATATTAAATCATTTTGACCTTGGTGAGAAGGGTGGGGGGAGTTTGAAAGGAGAGAAGTGAGGAAAAAACCCATTATAACAACCTGAAAAGGAATCCTCAACCTCTGTCTCTGGTTATGCATGTCTAGCATACCATTATATCTTCACTATTTTTGTTCCTTCATACCTATGGAAGGATTGTCAGAGTAGCCCTGTTCGCATTTAAAATTACTTCTTTGTATTTTATGACAAGAAAAGGAAGGACAACTTCTAACAATTTATGAATGGGTTGAACTTCTTTGAGTTCTAACAGTCATGCTATATTTAATGTTCTGGGGAACTGTATCCAGTTCCAGGTGAATACATCAGAGTGATCAACTCTGCATTATGAGTTTTTCCCCCATCAATGATCTTACTCTAGGTTCAGTCGTGAACATAGTAAAAGACCTTTATGTACCTAGCCTTAGATTTCAGGACTTTAATTCTCCATACAGATATTGTAAAACTTTTTAAATTCATTTTTTGACATTAGGGGTACACCCACTAAACCCTTGAACACTTACGGGAATACAATCTTCTGAATAAGTGCTGATAGCAGGATGGCAACTCTATTTATGTACCTAAACATCATCTCTGAAGGGAAACACTTTAGCTCCCCCCTCATCCCCGCCCCAGTAACTTTATGTTAGGCAGTCTATAGTAGTGTTGTGAAGAAATAATATTTATCTAGAGCAGCTCCTCAGGGAGTAATGGTTGAACATGCATTAAGTATCTGATAAGTGCAGAGAGAAACTAAAATTCATGATTGGTTGAATGAGGTCACTTATTCTGAAGGAGAATTGTATGAAAGGTGGGGGCATACATGACAATATTTGAAATTCGGATCACACTCTGAGATTTACAAAACCTTTGCCTCACCCTGGCCTTGTGAGGTAGATTTTCAACGTTATTATTATTATCTCCATTTTATGGATGAGGAAACTGAGGTTCAGAGAGGGAAAATGCATTGCCCTATTTCCATATAGCTGATAAGCTTCAAAATCAGGACCTAAACCCAAATGATCTGGCCCCACATGTAGACCTTTCTCTTACAACAGGATGTCTCCATAGAGGGCTATTTACCACATATAAACCATATAGTCTTTCATGTTAGACTACACACCAACTTTTTAGGATCTAGACTTTCCAGCCAATAGCACTTATTATTGCAGCAAAGAAATACCTTCACCTTTAGAAACATATGCAGTGATTCAACTAAGGAAATTGTTCTTCACTGCTGGGACTTTCAAGGTAAGTATGCTTTTGCTGTTGGGAAAGAGGAGACCAATTCAAAATAAATCTTCCTCCCTGATTCTCAAACCTGTATCAATATATTCTGATTGTAGTGAATGGAAAGGTTTTTTTTTCCTTAATGGTCCTCATTTTCCTGTGCCTTGTTGCCATAGAAAAGGTAGCATAGCTTGCAGCTTTATCCATATACCTATTTGAGGAAATTTAGCCTTTCAAAGCTTTGGTTGTGCCCAGAAAAAAATGACATTCAAATTTACATTTTCACTATTCTTTCCCAGGCCTTCAACATAGTTTTTAGTTTGACAAATGGAGGCAAAGGAACAAGCACAGTAGCTTTGCAATTACTGGTGCAATTGAGTTTGTAAGGTTTCCTTTAGAAAATATTGTGCTCACTGAGGGCTCCAAATATGCACTTTAGCCACTTTCCATTTTGTCAAAAGTTAAGTATGTCCAGGAGGGGAGGAAAACAGATGTAGCTCTCTGCACTTTCATGCTCCCCTGGAAGAGATTCACTTTGTTTCTGAATCTTGAAGGGAAAGAAATCTTCCAAAAACTGGTGTTTTGGTGATATTGCTTATAAGGAGCAACATGGATGTATTCATCCATCCATCCATCCATCCATCCATCCATCCATCCATCATCTATCTACCTACCTATCTATCTGTCTGTCTGTCTGTGTCTGTCTTTCCATCTGCCTGTCTGTCTCTATGATTTTTTTTCACTATCACTATCATCTATCTCTCAGTCTACCTTTTTGTCTGTCAATCTATCTATCTCTCTGTCTGTCTCTGTCTCTGTCTCTCTGTCTCTGTCTCTCTCTGTCTCTGTCTCTCTCTCTCTCTCTCTATCTGTCTGTCTGTCTGTCTTTCTCTGTGTATCATCTAGCTAGCTAGCTAGCTAGCTATCTGCCCGTTGTCTATCATCCATCCATCCACCAATCTATCTATCTATCTATCTATCTATCTATCTATCTATCTATCTATCTATCTCTATCCAATTCCTTGAAAACATGATTGGATGAGTCCCTCATTCCATTAGTGATTTGTGTCCTAGATTTTTATCTGACCTTCTTTGCTATTATGCCTGCCTAACTAAGATGACTGAGACTTACTCTTTCTTGTCCTTTTATTGTTTTTGTAACTCAAGGCAAGCTCAGAAAATTAGGGTTACTTAGAAGCACCAGGTAGATTGCAGATTTGCTCTAGCAAATAAATGCCTGTTTGGGGTGGGGTGGGGATAAAAAGCAAGCTTGATTTTGAGGCGATGAAACTACCTTTGGAGTACTGGGGTTTAATTAGCCAAAGGTTATTAGCCCTTTATCATTTCATTCTCAGTGAAAGTTACCACGAGAACTATATTGCTTTTGAACTGTGGGCTCCTGCCTCTGGGATCCTGTTTCGAATATAACTGAGGAGAGAAAATTAGTTGAACCTGGCAACTTCAAAAGGTCAGAAAAGAAATAAGTTTAAGGGATGCCATTTAGTTACTTCCCCCATATGTTGCTGCCAACTAAATCTTCACTACCATCGTGTGGCCCCAAACAGTTGCCATTAAGATTTCCTTTTGGTGACACAGGAGCTTTTGTTTTCAGAGTAAAAGGCCACATGTAGTTTTAAGCCATGAACAACATTCTTGTCATTGACTTTTGACTTGCCTTAAGTCCGTGTTATAAATGTAGGTAGAGAAATATAATTTCATTTTCAATACAAGCTACTTCTAAGTAAGCAAATAATTTTCTGGGAAGGAAATTTCAGATATTGAAAAAGGAATTGGTAACCCATCAACAGATTGGTACAGATAACCATTATTTCCCCTTTCTTAGTAGCTCAGGAACATCCAGTAACCTCTATCTCAACTAGGGAAACTTTGGAAGATTTTCCATGATAGATTTTCCTAACACTGTGAATGTTTTTCCTCTCCATATAACTTGTTTTTGTTTGTTTGCTTTACTCATATTATGTGCAATTAATTTCCCCCTCTTAATCCCTAAACCCATCTCTATCCCTTTAAGGGAGGAATGGGAATTTTACAATTACATAATCCAGATAGAGCTCCTAAAAGTAAGTAAATCTGAGACTAGACTGATGTAAAGGAAAGCTTTTGAGCTGCATGTGTGTGGTCCAAAGCTACATTTGGTGAAAATAAAAATGACGTGCCTTTACCTCAGTGTACAGGAGAAACCAAACAACTTGAGGCATGACTGATTTTTCTTTTCATGACAATGTCTTCTGCGTTAGCTCCCTCTACTACCTCCCTTTTCCCCCCATCCCCATCCCTTTTTATCTTCAGCAAAAAAGAGTTCACTTTAACTGCACATACATGAGCTAAAAGTTTCTGGAGGCTGTTATGTAGCTGGGCATTGATCTAAATCAGCAGAACTATCCCTAAAACACCAAAAAAATCAAACAAAAATAAAACTTCTCAGTCCTCTAAGATGTGATTTTATCTTTTAATTTTAAAAATATCTCAAAGGTGTTTGAACATCAATGCAACCTATGATTTTTTTCTGGTTATTTTTATAGGGTGAATGCTTTATTATGATTTGTAACTATTACTAGATAGAGAGCTTGTTTTCATATATTTCTTCTTTGTAGGTAAAAAAAGTAAAGTATATAGAAAGTATATTGTGCAAATTTTTATATGCCTGAACATCAATAGTACAGTGTTCAAAAATATTGCAAGATGAATTTATGGGGGGCAAGGGCAGGTGGGATGACACATTAGGTTAAATAAGTGAATCATTCTTTTTATTCAGACAAAGTCATCTCTATAATCCTTTTAGTATTCAATACGTGACATGGAATTATGTTGCAATTCACTCACAGGAGAGCTACAAATAGGAAAGAAGGTGATTTTCTATCTGTAAATTTCAGCTTGGGGGAGAAATACTGAGGCTTTTCCCTTCTCTATGAAAATGTAGCTGTGTATCTTTGATAAAATCACTTAACATCTCTGTGTCTGGTTTTTTTTTTTCATCTTCAAAGGAGGGATATTTTTTCCCCTTGAGATGATTCCATTTATAGATACTTTGATGGGAGGTGCAAACACACCCGTGGAGGTCTTGATAGTGTTTCATTAACATGATTTCTATGAGAAGATAAAATACTGTTTTAGAATCTCTCCAAGCAAATTTCTTTCTCTATATGAAGAGTGCTTACTGTGTGATATCTCAATTTTTTTTTTGACAAATGATACACCTATAATTTTTCCTATAGGTTGCCAGAATAAGTAGGTGGATTTTTTTCAACTCATAATATTTTTTTAAGGAAAGGGATTATAAGTAAGATGCTTGTGAGGATGGTGACTAGCCAACATTACTTAATAATGAAGGTGTTACCTCAATATATTAGAAATTTGTACTCCATTTCAAACTCAGTATCTGACTGACCCAGGATAAGTAGTTTAACTGACTTGCATAGGTTCAATATCAATAAGAATAGTGAATGAAACTATAATTTTATCAATCAATTCCAGGTGAGGTAATGCCTTTTATCAGTGTAGCTCAGTAGTTTTTCTGCAGCTTAGAGACTTAGAAAACTGCCCAAACCATAGACAGCTTAAACAACTTGTCCAGGGTCAGATGCCTAGTATGTGTCAGGTGACTTTATGAATTTTAGACTAGCTCTCAGTCAATTAACATTTATTCAGTGTTTACTACCTACCAGACACTGAGCTAATAAGTACCAGAGATGTGAAAAAAAGTCAAAAGAAAGTTCCTGCTCAAATTAAGCTCAGAGTCTAATGGGGAAGACAATGTGCAAACACTGCATACAATTAAGATGGATACAGAATATGTTGGTGTAATCTCAGAGGAGAAGCACTAAGATTCAAGAGGGCTGGGAAAAGCTTCTTGCAGAAGGTAAGACTTTAGCTGAGGCTTGAAGCAAGCTAGGAGGCAGAGATGAAGAGGGCAAGATTGTTGCAGGCATGGGGAAAAGTCAGTGAAAATGTTCAGAGCGGGAGAAATTGAGTTTTGTTTGTGAGGAACAGCAGGAAGACTGGTAACACTGGATTGGAATACCTGGAGGGGAGAAAAGTATAAACAGGCCAGAAAGGTGGCAAAGGATCACTACCCACTACATCCATCTGCGTCTGGGACATTAATAAAAGGAAGTGATAGGACTGACTACTGTTTCCCAAAAGTGCTACTAGAATAAAATTAATTCGATTCTAAAAGAATGCTGAATTCTTTAGAAGAAAAGTGCCATATACTAAACCTCTGGTTGTGATATCCACAAAATCTGTTCACTTTTTTGCCATTGAGTTTTCCCTTAAGAGGTGGTGTGACATAACAGAGAGAGCATTGCACCTGGGGTCAGGAAACCCTGGGTTCAAATCCCATGTCTCTGGGCAAATTGCTTACTGAATCTCTGTTTCTTCATCTATAAAATTAAGATAGTAATGTCTATTGTAATCACCACATAGGATTGTTGAGGGGCTCAACCAATATAACATATATAAATCCCTTTTCAAATTTTAAAGTACATGTGTGTGATTATTACCCAGACCGTAGATGTTATGTTTTAATGTTTAGGGAAGTTGGGGTAATCTCCACACACAAAAAATAAGACAAACTAAAAATAAGACAAAAAAATTAAAAATAAGACAGATTACGTGTATTAAAGAATACTATAACTGGAAAGAATTTTTGAATTTAGAATTGTATAACATAGGACATTTTGAACTAGATCTAGAGAGGGCATTATAATATATATGACATTAAGGCTGGAAAGGCCATTGGAAGTTACCTAATCTAATCTACTTGTTTTGCAAAAATAAATAGTTAAATAAATAGTTAAATAAATAAAAGAGAAAGAAGAGAAAGTGGAAAGAAGGAGAGAAGGAAAAGGAAATGAAGCCCAGATACTTAAAATTACTTGCCCAGGATCACATAACAATTTGACTCTCATATAGAAATGATACAAGTTATTACCAATCTGGAATTTATGCTAGTTTTTAGAGTTAGTTTAAAATGAATAGTCTAAATAATGATCCCCTAGTATATGCATCTTTCTTCTGACCAAAAGAAGCTATGGATATTTTAAGTCTTTTGTAGAAAGAGTAGAGATTAAGAAATCAGGTGAACGTCCAGGTACGTTGTAACTCTTTATAATTCTGGTTAACTTTATTTAAGACATTATTCTAGTCAAATTCTTTAAGAAATATAATCCAATCATGTATAAAACGTTATTTGGTTTTTAGATTCATTTTGGATTACTATACACACATACATAAGCACAAGGGGCATTTAGGTGACATAGTGGATAGAGAGCATGTCCTAAAGTTACAAGACTTGAGTTTCAATCCAGCTTCAGATACTAGTTGTGTGAGCTTGAGCATGTGACTCAGCTTCTATTTGCCTCAGTTTCCCCTGCTGTAAAATGGAGATTGTAACATAGTACCTACTTTGCAAATTTGTTGTGAGTATCAAATAGCAGAGTATTTGTAAAGCATTTAGCACAGTATCTGGAACATAGTAGGTTCTATTTAAATATGCTGCACAAACATCTACATTGTATTATATAATTATTACAATAATTAATAATTCAAATATTATTCAGTCAATTATTGAATAATTATTGAGTTAACTATTCAATAATAACAATTACCATTAAGTAATATTAATAGTATATATTGGCTATATATTTAAATATAAAATTATATTTATGGAGTTTTATTTATTATATAATATTCCCTCACATAGAGTTATACCTAATAATATTTAGGCAGTAAGATCAAGGTTGTAATAAAAAAGAACTTGATTAAGATAACTAGCTGAATTAAAGACTGTTAAGTGTAAGAACAGTCTTCTGGGTGCTAGTCGGGGCATTTAGGTAGAAAAATATAGTCATTTAATTCTGATTTGGAGCTATGCTTCTGATTTTTGGACTATGATTGTGAAGAGCCAAAATATCTTTGAAAAGATATTTGAGCATCAAATATCAAGTGCAGAATACAACCTTAGGGGACTTAGAGAATTTATAAAGGGCTTCAGTATATGGCTCATAGACAACATTGTAAGTTCATGAGTTAGAAGAATTTACCTCTTTAGGGGGAGTGATGTATCTAGGGGTAAAGGGAGATTGTTTCTAACTCTAATAAAAATTACAGATTTGGAAAGAATATAGCAGTTGTGGAGAAAGAAAGTACAGTATGGGAGGGGGTGGAGAGATAAAAAAAGCAAACATGAAACTAGCCCAAGTTTTATTGTCAGTACAATCAACAATGGTGAGAGGAGAAATCGACAAGGGTTCTCAAAAGGGACACTGGTATACTTCAGTAAGCCAAAGGCAAGCAAGAACAGAATTCTTGGTTTTCTGATATTAACAACAACAAGAACAACAACAACAAAACAAACTTCTTGAGCATTATCAGGTTCACAAAGCATTTTCCTCAGAACTGCCTTGTAGTTGTTCATTTGAGCAAAATGAGACTTTATTGACTTGCCCAAGGAAGGAAGGGAAGAAGCAAGGGAGAGAGGGAAGGAGGCAGTGGTGATCACTTCTAACTTTGTGAGCTTGGAAACTATCTGTATTTGTTTTCTTGACCATAAAATAGGAGTAAAAATGTAGAATCTCCCTGAAATGTTTGCCTTCCCTTCCTCCCTTCCTTCTTTCCTTCCTGCCTTCCTTGGGCAAATCTATAAAGTCTCATTTTCCTCATGAAAGGAGTGTGGGAGGAAGGAAAAAAGAAAAGAAGGAAAGAAAAAAGAGAGGAAGGAAAGAAGATGAGAAAGGAAAGAAAGAAGAAAGGGAGAAGGAAAGGAAGAGAAAAAGGAAGGAAGAGAAAAAAGGAAGAAGAAAAGCTTTTATCAAACACCTACTATGTGCCAAACTCTTTAAAAATATTAGGGAGGAAGGAAGGCAGCGTTTGTTAATCACCTACTATGTGCTAAGCACTTTGCAAATATTATCTCATTTGATCCTCACAACATCCCTGTCAGGGAGTTACTATTTTTTTGAACTCCCATTTTATGATCAAGCAAACAAATATAGACAGTTTCCAAGATCTCAAAGTCTCGAGACATGAGGAGTCCAGAGATTATGAACTGCACTCCTCTTCTGAGAAGAAAAAGGGATTTTTTTCCCCCTTACAGGAATGTGATCAATGACAATATAGAAGAAAGTGGGTTTTTCATGTGTTTCTATAGATGATAACAAGATAAGAAGCAATGATATGCTGAATGGGTCTTTGGAGAGGGCTGGGCTCTAAAGGAATAACAGGTCCCTTATTTAAGGAACCATTGACATAAAATTCTCTTTATGGCAGGAAACACACACACACACACACACACAAAGACTTAATGCAATCTTTGACTTCATTACTAGAAACAGGATGTAGGGAGAATAACAGTGATTGCTCCATTGTACTTTGCCTCAACTAGACAAAATCTTAGTAGGAGAGGTCGAGAGTTAGAGGGACATCAGATGTCCTCAAGATCAATTCTATCCTTTTAATAGGTGAGAAAACTGTGATTCAGTGGAAGTTAAAAAAAAAATCTCCCAAGTTCACACAGGCACTAATCATTAGAGGAAAGATTGGAACCCAGATCTTCTATTCCATATCCAGTGCTTTTCTTACTGTCTTAATTGCTGCTTCCATGTGAGATTTTTTATTCAGTATAGGGTGCCGCTTTTTAGGAATGATAACTTAATTCAGAATTGTGTGCCAGTGGAATAGTCAACTTGGTAAGGAGATTAGAGATCATGCAAAATAAAGAACTGGCTTTGTTCAACCAGGAAAAGAGAAGACTGAGAATGGGCTCAAGAATTTAAAGTCTTTAAGTATTTAAAGTCTGTAATGTGAAAAGGGGTTAGATTCATTATGTTTCATTGACAATAGCTTGACTAGAACCAGTGGGTCTAAATTTTAGAGGCTGATTTGGGGTAGACATACAATTAAATCTGTTGAAAAGAAAAATGGTTCGTCCAGTGAGAGAAGTGAAGGAGGGAGTAAGAATCATTATCACTGCAGGGTCTCCAAGGGGAGACTGGATCATTACCTGTCAAGGATGTTGTAGAAGGGAATTCCACTCCATGTACTGGTCAGACTAAGTAGCTTCTGTGAAACATGGTCAATAATCTCCAATACAAGCATAATTTGCTGTCACCTCTAATAATTTAAGGTATTAAGTTTTGAAGAAACTATAGAAATCTGGTTTAGACTTAAGAGTTTAATAGATTTGAGTCTTTAATTCACATTGTTTGTGAAGTTAATGGGCCAATATTTTTACATAACTGCACAAACAATCAAGAATTGACTAAATTCACCTTAACAAAATGTTGGGGTCAGCAGACTTAGCAGGCGCCTGTAATAAGAAGTATCTACAAAACAGTAATGAAGGGAGAATGGGATTCACAGTAAATTGCTCTGGAGAGGAAGAAGTTCTTAAAGTGAAATCTAAATACATCCCACTGTGTAGGAATTGGGAAGAGACTATATAATCTCCTTCTTTCACTATTGAGGTGTGAATCAATGTTGCAGCATTATAATAAAGTGGATTACTTGGCCAGACAGACATATTGTGGTTGGAAAATCTAAAAATAAATTGATTTTTTTCCACCAAGCTTTTATGACCTTACTCAATTTATTTCTTATTGAAGATAGGTAAGCATTTTGTGTGTTCAACTACTTATTAGAAATTTTATAAATTCTGATAACAGACTTTTAGCAATCTGTCATCTCTCATGAAACTATGTAAGACTATCATCAAATCTCCCAAAGCATTAATTAGTATTTTTGGTAATGGATTACAAAAATAAAACAAACAAATGAAAAAACAAAAACAGTGGCTTTGTGGGGCTGGAGAAAATGTAAGAAGACTTCCTAAAGCCATGTTTTTAAGTCAGAAGTCCACTCTGTGTCATCTAGTCTGACACTTCAGAGCATGAAATTAAGATCCAGGTGGAGGTAAAAAGGCTTACTGCATTTCCCTCAGCTTTATGATAGGACATCTCTTTCAGGTCTGTAATCTCTGATGCTTATTGGATCCCTGCTGTTTATTAACTTGGGCAAGTTGATTTTTGTTCTTGAGTCTCAGTTTCTTCATCTAAGAAATGAGTAGGTGGGAGTCACTGCCTGTCTCTAAACTTCAATGTCTTCATCTATATAAGGAGGAGGTTTGAGTCCTTTTTCCTCTTTCAGCCTCAGTTTCTTCACCTTTACAAACAGAGGGCTGAACTAGATGATCTCTCCGGAGTCTTTCCAGCTCTGACTTTCTGGGAGGTTGTAATTGTCACTTTTAAATCTTATCTTCCTTAACAGCTCAGCCTCAATTCTTAAAGTCAAGTTCTTCTTTGCTATGATGGTATGTGTGGGAATGAGGTCACATCAGCTAGCAATGCAATTCCCTCAAGTGCTCGAAATAATGCAGATGGGAGAGATACTGTCACTGATGGAGTCCCAAATGTGACAGCACTTACACTGAGTAAATACTATTGAAATGATTGCCCCAACTTATTAAAGGATTCCAGTGAGCCAGGGGACATGAGCTCTTATTGGAGTGCAGTCAAACTAGCCGTATGTTATTGGGTAAGTCGTTTAAACCTTCAGTTCCTTTATCTGTAAAAATGAGAGGTTTGAACTACAACAAACACTCCCCAATCTTTTTTTGAGGGAAAGTCACTTTTTAATTTCCCTCAATATATTGCAATCACTGCAACGTGAGGGAAACTAACCAGAAAGATCCTGGGCTGTATGGGGAGACACTCTAACAGCAGTGACTCCTTCACCAATGAAAACACTGGGGAATCCAGGGTGGAAACAGAAACAAGCATTATGGTGGCAAGGGGATTAGAAATCTATTTAGAATGACTTTGAGATTTACGACTGCATTCTCACATACTTTTTTGGGGGAACCTCAGATGAAATGGCCATAAGTTATATTTCTGTTCTCCATTTCAATGATTCCTGGATATTTGTGCTGGGAAGTTTAACCTTTTGTAAATGGATATATGCATTTGTGCATGCATGTATATAAAAGTGTGCTTACAAGTGTTTGCCAAAGCACCCTCTGTGCAACTTAGAAAAATTGAAATAAAATTGAACTTACAATAAAAAGATCTGGGTTTTAATCCCACCTTTAATTCATAGAATATTTTGAAAATTCACTACCAATCTCTGGTCCTTGTTTTTCTTATCTGTAAGATGAGGGACCTGGATTAGATAATATCTCAGGCCTTTTACAGCACCCACATTCTTTATTCTAAGGTCTGTTTTGACTTCAGTTTGACTATAAGGATCAGAGACAATGTCATGGAAGAATTTACTTCTTATAGAGTTATACATTTATGGAAAATATTCAACCTATGCATAAATGACCTGCCAGTTCTTGACATCTTCAAATGTCAGAGTCCTTGGAACCTTCAAGTGATTCAAATATCTGAAAGTGATAAGGTTTAATTAATGGAAATGATACTAAAGAAAATGTATCACTCTCATACTTGCCACTGTACCCTAAGGACTTTTAGATCTATGATTTGCAGTTGAACCCTACCTACTCTGTGTATTATCTCTCATTGTAATGTGAGCTTCTTGATGTTAAGGACTGCCTCACTTGTCTGATTTTATCCCCAACATTTAGTATAATGCTTTGAATATAGCTTCCCTCATACATTTTTTATCCATTTATTCATTCACGCATGTTAGCATACATATCAGAACATCCTATGTTCCAAGGTCCCTTCTAAATCTAATATTCTATGTTCTGGATTAGGATTAAGATGATCTGATTGTAGTTTTGAATGGATTTTAAAATCCCTTCCCATTCTAACATTTCATTTTCTGAGATCACTCTTTCACACTTTATTATAAGATAACTTCCTGCTCTACCATTCTGTGATGTGAAGTCCTTATTACCTCTGATATTCTGTTTTGTGTGCTTAACACAAGGTAGTTGCTTAGTTAAATATTTATTGGTCTATTAATTCTGAGGTCCCTTAATTTTATTTAACAATCAAGTATATTCTAAGGTCCCTTCCAAACCTGATCTGATAGATAAAATCCCTCCTCTGCTACTTCTACTTGAATTAACTATCTGGGACCAAATCATTGAATCTTTATAAGCCTTGCTTCCCTTATCTCTAAAATGGGGGTATTGATATTTACATTAGAGACCAAATAAGTATATGAATCTCATTGCGCTTCATAGCTTAATCAAAACCCATATACAGATAAAATTTTGT
Source organism: Pseudocheirus occidentalis (assembly GCA_028646575.1). NCBI lineage: Eukaryota > Metazoa > Chordata > Mammalia > Diprotodontia > Pseudocheiridae > Pseudocheirus > Pseudocheirus occidentalis. The sequence continues at coordinate 266,836,989 of CM053595.1, read as the reverse complement.
TACTTTTAAAATAAATAACACTTCTGAATTTCCTTTTAGTCCTTTAAAAATAAATTTGTAGAGCATTTGGTCCTGTTTAGAATAAATGGCTAGCTAGGAGCAGACTGTTCACATGCAAATCCAAGGCTATGAATTAACACCTGAAAGGAAAGGCGAGGTGGCAGTTGTGAATTGCAAACTTCCAATTCTCAGAAAGATAAACCATTTTCTCTGAGCTGTGCTTTGGGCTCCCAGGTTTTGGGGGAAAAAAAGTGGGATGGCTAGCCTCAGATGCAGTCTATCTTTTTCTATGAAAGGTTTGCTATGTTGAGAGGCTCCTCAAAATGCCAGTCTTATGGATAGATCGACACTTTGAGGTGAAAGGTACTTTCAGTTCAACCTCTGAGCCCATGGGTAGAGTGACAAGAGGGGTGATTACAGTGGTCATCTTGTTAAATTAGAGACAGTGCCTTTATTTGTAGCAGAATCAGTCCTAAAGCAATCAGCTCCTTTCACATAGGTGGCTAACCAGCTCATCCAAAGGTAATGACTTTCTATCACTACAATCGTGGGTCAGAGTTGAACTGGTGACCTAAAAGTGAAAGGTTCCCTATCCCATTACAAATTTCCTGAGTCAACCAGTTCCCTATAGTTTCCTAAATAATTATTTTCACATTTAATCCAATCTAGTAGGATTTTTTCTTAAAAACTGGAATGATTGTATGTCCTATTAAAAATGTACTCTTAGAGAGAAAGAAATATATTTTTTGCCATGTAGAATGTAAGCAAAAAAAATCTATTTGACATCTCCAGTAATGGGTTTTTATTTTATTTATTTTATTTTATTTTGGTCATCCATTTCTGAATCTTCCCAATTGAAAAACTGCATTTTTAAAACATTTTATTCCCAAAGGAGGGGTTTTTTTCTTCCATAATTTAAATCCCCTGCTCAACTGTGCATTTAGTTTGGGAGCCCTGGCATGACCTTGATTATCTCTATGTACAAACTGGACACTATAGAATTTCTTCTGGGAACTTTCTAATTTTATTCAGTCACTATTAGTATCATGATGGAGAGTCACATTTTATAGACTGAATTGGAGCAACTTTTAAAAATGTGTGTGTGTGTGTGTGTGTGTGTGTGTGTGTGTGTGTGTATAACAGGAGAAGATTGTAGTGTTTGGAGTTTTTTTTTTCCTTTTTCTTGAAATCACAGACTACTTTTCTTTTGCTTTGACAGAGCCAATCTCTTTGTCCAGTTTGCCTAATGGTAGTAATTGTTCCCATGAAAACTGGGAAATAATGTTTGAATTCTTATGAAGAAATAAGGCTGAAATAGTTTCATTAACATCCATGGAGGTTTTCATTTCAGAACCTTGAATTGATTTGTCTTCCCTTTTAAAAAATGTGGAAAGAAAATCATTCCCTGTTAGAGTTCTTGTTAATAAGTAGTTCATGAAGAAAAAAGATTAGACTTGACTTGGACCCAGAGAATAAAACTATGAGCATTGGGGAGAGGCAGCAGGGAGGAAAATTTTAGCTCAATATAAAGAAAGAAAATAATTAGAACTGCCCAACAATTGACTGTCTTAGTCTATGGAGAGTTATTTCTGTGTCACTGGAGGTCTTTAAGCTAAGCTTTCATGACCAGAATATTCAAATTTTGTAGTTATTAAAATAAAAAAAAACATCCTCAGAGGTCATCTAATCCGATCTCTGCCTGACCATGTAAGTTGTCTCTTTCAAAATTTGTATCCTCAGTGCCTGACATATAAGCAGATGGTTAATAAGGGCTTGTTGATTGATCAATAATCCCTTTTATAATACCCCCCAACAAGTGGTCATCCAGGATTGGCCTGAAGATTTCTATTGAGGAAAAAGAAAAACAAAACAAAACATTGCTTCTACTTGTCAGCAGTTTTTAAAGGGTGTTGTGGTTTAAGTAGGGCAAAGTTTGATTCCTTCCAAGAGATAAGATGGTATGATGTCATTGTAGAAAATGAATGCTTGTAAATTCAATTAATATGATACCAATATATATTCACTAAACACAGCTTTTACCTGAAGAAAGTGGGAAGCATCTATACTAGTCAGTTAAAATTTTTTAGGTAAGCAATTTTGACTGTAAGTGACTTTTTGTGAACTGTTTCCATGTATTTTTAGCTGGTATTTTCCTTATTTTGGCAGGGGTCTTCAATGACCAGGAAATCTGATGGATTGTGGTCTTCTACTCTGAGTGGTTTTTATTCATGTTTCCTGTGACATAAACGCCTGGTGGAACTGTAAATGAATGTTTGGTACCACATGATGAATTGGATGCCCAAAAGCTGGAGGCAGGCAAAATAACTGTTTCATTTCTGTGGCAATTTGCTTAACTGGGGGTACAATGCCAGAACGCCTAGCAGAAATGCTCTTGGATCTCTGGACTCCATTAATAATCTTGTGGATTACTGTTCTCCCATATATTTATATGGCTCCAACGGCCCCATCTCAGGTTTTACCAAGTGGATCCAGTTTGGGACTAAATGTGGTGAGTGAAGAACAGCGAGTTTTGAACCGCTCCAAGAGAGGCTGGGTTTGGAATCAAATGTTTGTCCTGGAAGAATTTTCTGGACCTGAACCAATACTAGTTGGCCGGGTAAGCTTGCTTTTTAAGATAATAGCTTAATGGTCAATCTGTAGTATTTAAGTCATTGACACAAAATTAAGGGTTTGTTTGCTTATTTTTTTTAAGTGGGACATTTTTAGTATTTTTAAAAATAATCACAGATCATTTCAGGTGGGGTGGTATGTGCCTGTAATCCCTATCACCAGACATTCTGAGGCTGGTGGATCTCATCATCTTGGGCTTTCTGGATGTCAGTGAACTAAGCTGATCAGATTCTCTCACTAAGAATGGAACTAGGGCTACCAAAGGAAGGGAGCTAACCAGCCCATGTAGAAATGGAAAAGTCATGTTTCTAAGCATTAGTGGGCTCACTACTATGAGGGAACACTGTACTTCTAGTTTCAATGAGACAGGGAGATTTGATCTTAAATTATGATGATGATAATAATACCAATTATTGTTATTATTAATATTAATTATAGATTACAAGCGAAAAGTTCACATACATGGTTTGATTTCCTAGTAATTTTAAGTAGAAATAGCTTTATATTCAGCTTTGTAGCATCCAAATCACACAATACCTTGGAAATGCTACCTATTTTTCTGACTTGTATTTTATTAGCTATATTCATGGTAATAACAATGGAAGGGCAATAATAATAATATTAGTAAACTATCATTTATATGGTACTTTGGAGTTTTCAGTGTTTTTCCTACAACAATCCAGGGAAGCTGGTACTACAAGTGTTATATACCTTTTATAAATGAGAACAGTTGAGACTCAGGAAGATTAAGTGGTATAAATACAGCTAGCAAGTGTCAGATCCACATTTAAACCCCATTGTGTTTTTCCCCCCTTTCTATTGATATATAGTCCGACTCATTTGTTCTCAATGCAATTTAATTCAGAACAATTCAGCAAGCATTTTGTAAGCAACTACTATAGGCCCAGTATTATATCAGGAAGAAAGGACACAGGCAAAAACAAACAAAAAAAATGGTCCCTGATCTATAGGAACTCACATTTGACCTTTTCCCTGGGTCATTCCTTGTCCAAGGTTTGCATTTCCATTCACTTGTTAGCAACTGCCTAGAATGGATGAGTTTAGGCTGGTTCCTTCTATTCAGACCTCAGCTGGGCAAGGTATTTTACATTTTGAAGGACTCAGTTTCTTAATCTGTAAAATGAGGGTATTGTATCATCTAAGATCCCTTCCAGCCCTAAATTCTGCAGTTTTGTTAGCAATGAGGTTATGCCATTTCTCAGAAGTATTTAAAAGTCATGACAAAGACAGGTTTAGTGGCTATGTATTGTGAGAATCATGTTTTTATACTAATTTTATTCATGGTGGCATACATATATGAGGGAAAATATTGGGATGGAGGGCAGTTTGATAATTTTTGTTGTTCATGCATCGTGTGAGTGGGTATGTGTGGGTGCATGTGTGTGTGTATGTGTGTGTGTGTGTGTGTGTGTGTGTGAATGTGTATATTTGCCTGGATAACATGTAGTTGTTATCTTAGAGCCTTTTGAATCTTGTCTGGCTTCTTCTTCTTCTTTTTTTTTTCCCCTAGCTAGGATTGTTTTTCTCAATCAGCATTTTCTGGGCTAGTGCAGTGATCAGTAGAAGCATGCTATCTGCTAGCCTAAATTACACAGAGCTCTGCTGGATACCATAAATGCCAGGCAGCTGCTCGGCACTGTTCTTCAATCTCTGTCCAAATGCTCACAAATAGAAAGCACACCATGATCAGAGATACTTTGCCATGGCTTATTTTCCAATAAGTAAAATCTAGATGTGACTCTGCCAAGTCCTTTCTTCGAAAGGGTAGCATTTTACAGGGCTTCATGCTCCTCCTCGAAGAGATTAGTGCATTTTGAGAGTTTCATTAGTTCTTCCAACTTGATGAGGATATTAGAATCATAAAATCTTGAGAGTGTAAAAGAATGTTTGTGGGAATCTTGTTCTTTTTTCCCTCTGTTACCTAAGGAATTTGAAAGAGGCAATGCACTTCAAGAAAGGGACCAATTTCTTCTTTTGACCTAAATCAGGTCTCAGAGTGAAGGGAGTAAAGGGAGATCAAAGGATCATAAAATTTGGAACTGCTAGGAGGCCTACTAAAGGTCCTTACTCTAACCGTCTTATTTTACAAATGATGAAACTGAGGTTTAAAAGTGTTGAATGAACTTGCCCCATTTCATACAAATAATAAATGGCAGAGTCAAT
>CM053595.1:266814168-266831674 GCA_028646575.1 Pseudocheirus occidentalis | reverse complement strand
CATTTGACCTTATTTGGGCTGTATCATTGCATTGCTCTTTGGAGACTTTGGAAAAAAAAACGATGACCTGGGATTCAGCATACTTGAATTCTAGCTTGTGCTTATAACTAATACCGATCATGATACTGGCAAAGTCACATCTTTACAGGCATATTTCCTTCTCTGTAAAAAGAAAGTGTTGGATTAGGTTGTTCTTTAAGGATCCTTTCAGCTTTCACGTGCTTTGTTCTCGTATTCTATTCTCTAAGGCAACTTCGAAATGTGATACTCCCTGTTTTAAGATTCTTTCCAGATGTAATACTTGATGAGAGCATTCTTTGTAATGGTGACATTACCTTCCCCATAACATTGTATCTCTCCCCATGATGGAGCATTTTTGCATTAATAAGGATATCTGGTATTCTTCTAGCATTTTACAGACTAATGTAAATGGGGCTGTCTTTCACACATTAGAATACAGCTACAGACAGTTTAAATGACCTATCCATGATCACACAGTCAATGGTGTTTGTGGGAGATAGGACTTGAACCCATATGTTCTTGATTCTAGGTCAAGCAGTGCATCCACTATGCCATGATAACCCAATTGGCCTATGTTTGTATTCATACATCATAGACTTCCTCTCCCACCCTCACCCCCATGCTTTGCCTAAGTATAGTGCTATTTCTTATTCTATTTCTCAAATGAGACATTGGAAACACAGATTTGCTATCTAAAACCCAGATGATCTGTCCCCCTTTGTAGCCTAGGAACCTCAAATATATCCTTGAAAGGGAGCTATGATATCTATTCATTAGAATTTGATAAATAGCAAAATAATTAGAAGATTGGGAGAATTATTTCTATAAATCATAGCACATCCTAACCTTTTTTTTAATAGGAGAGTTAAATTGATTCTAAACTTGAACTTGGAGAGAAAAAAACTTTCAAAAAGCACTTCAAATAATTCCTTTTTTTTTCTTCTCAAAGAAAACTGCTCTTGCACAGTTCTACTGTAGTCTTTGTGGAACTGAATTGTAGCTAAGTCAAAAATACATTTCAGGTTACTGCTTCAGAATAAGAGGCAGGCTAAGTACTTGAAGCAATATGCTTTTGGGTCCTTACACCTTCTGTAATAGCTTTCTCCCCTCCCTTCTCAAATGCCATTCCTCTTTCAAAACTTTAATCCAATTCACCACTGAGCCTCTCCCTAGGACCAAGGTGAGAAACAGCATTTATTTGTTTATATCACCAAAGTAGGCATGCTTTTAAAATGTTCTCACATAAACTACCGGTGTATTAGAGCTAGAAGTGATGGAAGTTGAGTTTCAACTCAATCTATATCAAGATTTTTGGTTTTAGTTTATTTAAAAATTAGATCTCAAGAAATATGGAATATTAACCCTATGAGCTGTGAGAGACCTTAGAATATGGTATTTTAGAGCTAGGTGAGTTTTTAGAATATAGAATATTACAAGACAGAGTATAGAGTGATAGAACAGAGAGTAAAAAAAAATGTTAGAATGGGAAGAAACCTTAGACATCATTTAATCTTATTTCCTTCTTTGACAGAAAAGGAAAATAAGACCATGAACAATTAAGTGACTTTTCAAGGTAGTACTGCTAGTAACTGAGAGAAAATTGAACCTGATTATCTGATTGTTAAGTCCTGAGCTACTTCCTTTAACACAATGTTGCTCCCATCAATGTCGTTTACTTTCACATTGTTGTGGACAAAGACCACAAAGACCTTGATGTAGGTGCTTTTGCTTTTGTTTGTTTGTTTTTTTAATCTTTGCTGAGTTTAGTGACTAGTTTCATATACCAGTGTCATTCAACATCATTAAGCCAACTAAAAGCCTTGGAGAACTGGATTTTTACTTTGTTCTCTCTATTCCCCAGGAAAGATTCTCTAAAACATTTGGATTCTTCTCTTCTCCCCACCACCTGGTTGTTCTCCTTTTTAGAAATAGATTAAGAATTCCCCAGACCAAAAAAATAGCCAACAAAAAAAGAGGAGTCTTGTGGACACTATTATGAAGGCCATATGAAAAGCACCACTCTAGTTAGTCACGTGAATCCTTGTTCATGAAGCATCTTTGAAAATAGATAGCACATTTATTAAGTGATTAATATGTGCCAGACACAAAAATGAGGCACAAGATATAGTGCTCAATTAAATTAAATTAAAACTCACTGGTGGCAGAGACCAATCTAAATTGCTACAAATCCTTATTTTTTTTTAAATCTTGAAATGTCAGAGTTAGAAGAAATCTCAGAGGTTATTTAGTTCAGTCTCCTATTGAGGCACAATCCATGCCCCAAACATTCCCCAGTGAGTGACAGTCTGGTCTTTACTCAAAGATTTTCACTTATGGGGGGGCTCATTCCCTTATTAGGCATCTCATGCCACTTTTGGACAGGTCTAATTGCTAGGAAGTTTGTTTTTCTCCTTTGATGTTGAGCTGAATTTGGTTTCTCTGAAACTTTCTTCAACTGCTTTTTAGTCTTGCCCTCTGGGGCCAAGCAGAACAAGCCTAATCTCTTGTAATAGGAAACTAGAAATATTATTTTATCACTTTTAAATACCTACAGTAACTCAAACTAGCTTAAAGGAATGTTTCCTATTTAGTGTGGTTTAATTGGAGGTTTTATTAATTGTTATAAACAGAAATAAGGATTTCCAAAAAAGCGTGAACACAATTTGTTCTCTCAAGTATTTTGAAGGTTCTCCTGCAATTTTGTTTATGTTATTGATTTTAATTGCTGGGAAAGAGGAATTTGTTAGAAAAAAAGTTAAATACTGGCTCAGCCCTTGTTCAAATTATAACAATTTCAAAAGCCACGGAGTACAAATTGATGAAGTTTTTCTCCATATATGAATGAATTTATGTGCAAGATACATGAAAAGCAGAATTCTTTTTGAAAAAATGACTGTCTTAAGGGCTGAACAACATTTTAGTAATGGATCCCAGGGGGAAAGAACAAAGTTCCAAATCTCTGCTCTAGCCCAACTCCATATATTTAGACAACAAATCTATTGGAAGAACTGAGGAAAAGAAAGAATAAGTGGAGGAAAAGACATATATTCTGTCTCTTAATATCCGAATAGAAAGTGAATTGATTTTATTTGGACTTAACAGTCAGAAGTAGGAGCAAATGGGTACAAATGATAGGGAAACATACTGAGCTCCCTTTAGGGGGAAACATGGTAATTGTTAGAGATGCCCAGAATGGACTGCTTTGGAATTAGATGGGGCTGGGGAGGGAAAGGGTTCTACTGCACTACTTCTTGCTTGGGATAATAGAAAAAGATTCATGCCTCAGGTAGACAGTTTGATTACATGACCTCTCAGGTTCTTTCCTTCTCAAATGAACCCTGATTCTACCCACCACCTAATTTCAGATCCAGCTGAATGTTGTCCCCTTAGCATTCAGAGCCTTCTTATTCTAAATCCTTTCTTTCCATCATTCTATCTTTTTCCTCCTTTTCCTCATTATATTTTCCTCCTACCTGGTCTTTCCCAATGATTCCTTATTTGGAAATAGCTCCTTCACTTGTGATGCCACATCTATTTATAATTCTCTCCCTCCAAGGCACTGACTCATTTTCTCTCTTTAAATTTGACCTTCTAACCTTCCTCCTTCACTTTAACTGGCAAATCATTTGGGTGGTGCTTTATATGAAGGACACGGAATACCAAATAATTACCCTGTATTATGGTATACAGTGTCAGTGGCTGCTGAGAAAATTACACTTGACATACCATTATTTTTGCTGGCCGCTTGCATGTTAAGTGTACTGGGCCAAATAGTTGGAGTAAAATTGTATTCCCAGTCTTGCGAGTACAATTCATTTTCGGTTCAGTGAAGCTCCTGCCTACTCAGTGTCGGTGCGCCAGTCAGCCAGCCTGCCTGTTTTCAGGGATTGCAAGTCAGCATCTCCTCCCCCAACTCAGGACTCTAGAATATCTGCCTCTTCACACCTGTGAGTCACCCACTGGCTGCCTGTTCCACAGGAAAAATCCAAGAGTCTTAATACTCCTGTAGATTGCTTGGTGCTGAAGATGATTAAAATCAATGGAATTATATCAGTTACACAAATTAGCATAAGCCCAAGAGCCCAGAATCCAAAGGAAATTGGTCAGGTCATAAAAACTGCATTGTACTCTGAGGAAGTAACATAATAAAACAAAAATTGAACCAATTCCAAGTATTAATGCTGATTGAGAGGCAGCTAACCTTAGTTCAAGTCATAGCTCTGAAACTGATGAACAGATCATATCACCTTTCAATGCCGCAGTGTCTTCGCTTGTAAAAAGAATGTATAGGGTAGGAGACAGTTAAGGGAAGAGTTTTGGAGTTGGAATAAGGGGACCTGGGGTTGTCTGCCTACATTATCGAGTGATCAGGAGGACCAAATGAGACAACAAATCCCAAAGGTGCTTTGTAAGCACAAATGGCATGTCAGTGTCAGCCTTTATTGCCTAATCTTAATAGTTTGATACGGAATAGACCTTGGAAATCATCTTAGTCTACTTTCTTCATTTTATATGTGTTTTGAACACAAATAAAGGTTAGGTGTTTGACCAAAGATCACACAGACAGTTAAGTGGTAAGATGGAATTTGATTTCAAGATCTCTGATTTGAACCTACTTTTTGAATAACTTTTCAGTTTTCCATTTTAATATATTCTTCTTCAATTATCAATGATTGGACCACAGCAAATTTAAGAATTGTATTACTGATTATTTTAATGCGATAGACATTAAGGGGAAAATATCCAGCAAATAGAATTTTCTTTTTAAAAAGTCTTTTTTTAGAATTTTAAGTGAATTTTCATAAGGCCTGGTAGAACTAGTCTCATTAAATTAAGATGTTGCAAATGCCTTTCAACAGGCTTTATAACAGAATTGCTTAGAAGGAAAGAAATGCTGCAATTCTGTAGCATTTGTAAAAATATGACATGTCAGTATAGATTGAACTGCATATAAAAAATTGAGAGAAGCTCAATGTCACACAAGGGAAAAAAGGAATATGTTTTATCAGTCCTAATGAGAAAGGTTGAATTTTGACAAAGATCCTTATGATGATCTATACAAAAGGTGGCTATTCATACTTAGGCATATATTCTATATTCTATATGTACTATATTATACATACATATATTCTCTCTTTATATATATATATAAAACTAATATTCCACAAGTACTAGTACTAATTGTAGTAGTACTAGTATTCTACTAGTCTTATTTGTAAGGTCAAATATCCATAATCCATAAATTGAAAGTTTGAATTTCACACAACAGGATATTTGCCTAGAGAGCACACATTAGGATTTATGTGAAAAAGAAAAAGAAGGCGATGGAAAGACTTTGGGAAAAAAACATCACATGCTAGAGTATGGCCAGAGGACAGGATATTGAAGATCCTGGAGTTAGACCAACTTGATATGACTTTTATTAGCCAGCATACATTAAGTTCCTACTCTGTACCAGGAACGGTGCTAAGTGCTGGAGATACAAAAGAAAGATAAATGACAAGATATATACAAGATAAACTGGAAACAATCAATAAGGAAAAGGAACTAACATTAAGGGGGACCAGGAAAGGCTCCTTGCAAAAGGTGGACTTTTAACTGAGAAATGAAGGGATCCAGGGAACTTAGGAGGTGGAGATGAGGAGGGCCAGTATGCCATCCAGCATCTATTGCAAGTACTGAGGATGTTTAGTCTAGAAAAGAGAAGATTAAAGATTGCTGTCTTCAAGTATCTGAAAAACTATTGTATGAAAGATTAGGCATGAATGGTTGGGAGCTGCTGACAAGAGGATTTCTGCTGGACGTAATGAAAAAAAATCCTTAACTAGAAGCGTTGTCAAAAATTGGAATGTTTGGTTTTGGGAGGTAATGAGTTTCTCATTACTAGAGGAATCAAAGGTGGAGGAGGCTGGATGGTTATGTGTAAGGATGCTATTGAGAAAATTCCTGTCCATCTATGGGTTGGCTACTAGATGACCTTAGGGGTTCTTTCTGCTTCTGGAATTCCATGTTTTTTTATTATATAAATAATTTTCTTGTAGAATATTTGGCAAATCTATTTCTTGTAATAAATGGATCTCTCATGTTCAGCAATAGGCAAGAGTTCATCCTATCAACATTTAAATGTCTCCAAAGGTGCTCTTTAGTTTCCCCTACTGCAGAATGAGTAGGTTGGATGAGATCATCATTGTCAAGCTCAAATAGAATGGGCACCATTAAACCACATGTAAGGATCATTGTAGGTCACATGTTGACTTAGAAAGGCCAAAGGTCAACATGGTCTATGTTCTATTGTATTCTCATCTATTTTGCTGAATATTTCTGAATTACATTTTAATCTGGTTCAGAAAATACCAGGGAGTATTGCACAGGTCTCATGTTTCACATCACTGGGCTAGATAATCTCTAAAGCCCTTCCTTTTCCACATTTTTAGATTTCTTCCGACTCAAAATCATAGGACTTTATGTAGGGCTCAGAAAATCCATCAAGATTTGAAGGGGTAGCATTTCTGCATATTCAGTTCCCTAATCACTAATTCTAATATCTGTAGGATTTCCTTTCCTGCTTTTACCCTGGGTGGAAAAGAAAAAAAAAAGAAAAGAAAGTAAAGCCTTAGGATGTGATAAATTCTTGCTCCTGTGCTATAAAGACCTAAATAGATTTTTTATAAATAAATAAAAAAACCCAGTTTGCTTGAAAAGATACCTTTCTCCCCGGCCTCTATATCCTGTGATTTCTTTCTTTTGATTCATATATTGCCATGTAACAGGGTCAGTGGTGATCAGTTTTCGAAGTTTTGAAGTAGAATTGGGCACAGGGGACCTAGAGGAGATATTCAATGAAAAGCATGTCAAATGCAGGAGTTATGTAGCATATGATAATGGGATGTTTGCTGGGAAGTTTGAACTTGAATATGCCAAGTAAGGGTAAGTTCAAAGAGGTGGGTACAGGCACAGGAAGAGAGGATTGAGGAAAGGTTATACAAATGAAGAAGATTCAAGGGAAGGATCAAGGGTAAGGTAGCATCTGTGTACAATTCTGAATGTAGTTCCATGTTAGATGGCACAGTAGATAGAACCCTGAGCTTTAAGTAAGGAAGACTTGAGTTCAAAATCCAGCCTCAGATACTTGTTTGCCTTTATTTTCTCATCTATAAAGTGGGAATCATAATAGCAGCTATCTCTTAAGTTTGTTGTGAGGATTCAGTGACAATATCTGTAAAGTGCTCTATAAAGTTTAAGGAACTAAATAAGTGCTAGTTATTATTATAATTATTCTTCTCTTTGGCTACCCTCACTAGTGGTGAATTAATGCTACATCAAAACTTACATCAGAAAGAGTTTGAGTGATTCCATGCCTGGCAGGGTATGACTATGAGAAACGAAAGCAGAACTAACGCCCCGTATCTCTGCAGTTTTGTAGACCTTGGCTTCTGCAGGGTGGAAGGGATGGCAGTGGTTCTTGGGGGGTAACTGATGATCTCATTCAGCTATGGAGTGATGTGTTGTGTGACACTGTTGACTGTCCCCATAGACTTGATTAGTCAGAGGGAACTTTTACATGATATATGCCACTGAGTGTTCTCAGCCTCCTTGGTCTGCATTTACAACTCCACGGCAGATGTGCTATGAAATCTGTGGTGTATCAAATGTCACTGTTCTTTCACTGAGACAACTGTAGAATTCAAAATGAAGCTGATAATAGAGCTAAGAAATATGAGGAGCTGCAAGATAGAAGCCAAAGTCTAGATATGTCATTGTTCTTTCCATGTTTCCATGTCATGGAGCCCAAGTGTATATTATGTGTACACTTGTTGATGTAATAAATGGACAACATCATGGTAGGAAAAACACCGACTGGTAAAATAAAGACTACTGAAACTTGCTGATTTTTCCATTTTGGAAGAAAGTATTCTTTCCCATTTTCCCAGGCAGAAATATTAGCTTGTGTAACTCATGGCTCCTTCTTTCAGCAACCATTGCTTTTGCTTTGTCTCATTTGTGCCTAAGCTGAAAGTTATTTGGTTGGGCAGAAGTTGTGACATTCATACCCTGTCTCCTGGGTTATGCACAGTTTACCATATGGAGTATGCATACTGTATTTTATAGAGTATTAGCACAGAGCCTTATGGTATATGAACACTGTGCTTGGTGGTATATATACCACCTACCTTTAAAAGATTTCCATGCCATGCATGCCTCACAGGGTATATGTGGTATGCCATATGGGATATATGCACTTTGAATTATGGTTCAGAAGCTCTCTTTCTTATGAGGTATGGATACTTTACCTTATATGGCATGTATAACCTGCCTAAGGGATATGAACAACCTTCCTTATGGGAGTCTGAATGTGTGAACACTACTTTATGGGATATATTTTGTTGTGAAACCTTGCCCCATGGGTGTCACCAAAATTGCTGATTAAAGCCGAACAGTTTTCATCTTAAACCAGGTCCTGATTCCATTTCAGCCAAGGATCAAAGAAAGGGCAGAATGAAGATTCCTTAATCTCTTGAGTTTGGTCTGAGCAAAATGAAAAACAAAATCTCAAACCCAAAGACAGGAACAGAGAAAAACAACAAACTCTTCTTCTCCAGTTGCTTTAACTAATTATTTTAAGGCTAAATAATTTAGTAACAATTCTTTCTCCCAGAAAGAAACCTGGTCAAGGGTAACTCAGGTTGATGAAAGGCAGCATTTGTAATCTCCAATACTCTCTGGTGCGTGTCTCCAAAAGTCCCACGGCTCTACAAATTTCTTGTTGCTTACCAAAACCAAAATGAATCCTTAACCTATTCCATTCTATCATTACTTTTGCCAAAAAAGTGTTCAGGTTGACATAAGGCCACCCTACGTTGATGGGAAACTTACCTATCCTTTAGGTAGCAGAAACACCAGACAGGGGATCAGAAGTACCTCAGAGAAAGTCATTTATATGGATAACTAGTAACCAGTAGAATTGAGCAAGTCAAGATCCCATCACAGCACAAAGTAAAGCCCATAACACTGCCCCTTGAAGGCTCTGAATTGAGTTGTATAGGTGATATTTACAGAAAAGTTTTTCTTCCCTTTGAATTACATCCTCCTCCCTCCCTCTATCTACTTCTGGAAGTGAAAGCATAAATAAATTTTTCACTGCTACTTTTTTCTCATTCTTTTGTTTTTGTTGATTTCTCTCAATTTTTTTCTCCTTGGAAGTTAGAAGGCCTTTAGCTTGATCACTTACACAGCTTTGCCTACTTAAAAAACTTTGTCTGGTTTGTTCTTTTTTTAAAAGGTGAATTTGCTTTTCTGGTGAACTCCTTCTAAGAAAGCCCATTTCATTTTTAAACGACTCTAACTATAAGGAAGTTTCTCCTGACAATTTAAATCACATTTTATATACACCATCTTATCTGATCTTTAAACATTCCTATGAGATGAATAGTAGAACTATTATCACCTCTCTTTTACACATAAGGGAACAGAGGCTGAGAATGAATGAATGAATGAATGAATAAAAAAATTCACTAAATGCTTATCCCTTAAGGATCTCACATTCTAACTGAAAACAACTCATAAAACAGACAATAGCCAGGAAAATCTTGATGTGAGGAAGTTATAGAAATGGTGAATGGAACAATAGGGCCATCCATTGCCACTGAGTTTCCAGAGACCATGGTAGTGTTAATTTGATTCATTTCTCAGAGCAAGAGTTGGAAAAGGAAAGGTAGTATCTGCAGTGTGGGAAATGGAAAATGGCTTGGTGTTGGGGGAGAGTGGTGGTGGTGGGAACAAAAGGAAAGTGAAGACTCATTTTCCCAGAGAGCACAGAGCTGATGGCTGAGATCTCCAGTGCATGGTTCCTATTGGCCCACTATGGAGAGGAGGGCAGGGCAGGGCAGGGTATCAGTAGCAGTTGAAGGGCATAAAAAATGAAGAGTGAAATAATATTTTCAAGGCTACAAGACTTTAACTGTGACACTACCATTAACCCCAACCTGTGCACCTGTGAGAGCAGGAACAACTGTGTTTTCCAATATAATTGTACCTTGATGCAATTTTATGTCCTTTATGCAAACCTTCTCCACAACCTCTTCTACTTCTGTCGTAGGTTAAAAAAATTCTTAATTTTGGGCTCTGCTTCTCTTGTCCTCACCCCTTCTAAAAACAAAACAAGTGAGCATTTGAAATTTTCTATTGGATCCTTATTAGGCTCAGTCTTATTTTTTTTTTAGGAACATGGCCTAAATATAGTGAATAATTTCATGGCAGTTCTGATCATGAATGGTCTGCTTTTCTGAAAAGGAGAATTCAGGGCCTGGCATATAGCATTTGTTGAATAACTCCTGCTGGCAGCACTAGGCATATGAGTCAGAAAAATTTGAGGGAACCTGCAAACATGATGGTGTATTTTCCCCCTCATTTTCCCCCCCTTAAACTTTTCCAGGGAGAGAACAGCAGCTTTTAAAATGACGTTCTTACTGGGCAGGAGCCAGAAACTAGATCATGCACATTTTACCTTAGGTCACATCTGGAGCAGAATAGTCTGACATTGTCTCATTAAATAAAGTTATCCCAACTTTCAAACTTATCTACCATGACATTAGTTTATATGGGGGAAAGAGCACGTTGAAACCCATATATTTTTCCCAAAGCAACCCCAAAACCTTGGAGCAGTTTTTGAAATAGTTGAAGAAGAAATAAATAAGGTGTTTCATTAAAGTTTGCAATTCCAGACAAAATGTATGGGCATTTTTGTGCTTTGGATTTTAAAGACCCATTTAGAATGATCCCGATGTCAAGACAGGTAGTGTGGTGACTGAAATTTTATGCACACACACACACACACACACACACACTATTTTTCCCCTACTTACTCCCCTTCCCTTCCAAGGACATACTGGAAATGCATTCAAAAGAATGTATCTTTTTCTAGGAGAATATGTTACAGTAATCATGGTCTTTTACATCTGCAATCTCAAATTTTTTTTTTAACAAAATACTGTGATCTTTACAATAATCTCATGAAGGAAAAGGAGAGGTAATAAATATTTATTAATCACCCACAATGTGCCACCCAATATGCTAAGTGCTTTTTAGATATTATTTCTTTTGATATTCACAAGTATTCTGTGAGGTGGGTAGTATTAATATTCCCATTTTAGAGTTGAGGTGGACAGAGGTTAAGTGATTTGCCCAGGGTCATGTAAGTTGTAAGTGTCTGAGGCTTGATTTAAACTCAGGACTTCCTGACTCTAGGCCCAGTGCTCTATCTACTGTTTCACCAACTGTACAAATTAGGTAGGTCAAAGAGAAGTATATCATTTGAGAGGTGGGAGGGATGATAAAAAATCACCTGGTCCCATTCCCGAGTATTACAATTGAGATTACTTGAACTGGAAGAGGGAAGGGATGTGCCTAAGCTCTCAGAATTTGAGTCCAAAAGCAGATTAGACCAGTGCCTCAGTCTTCTCATTTTCTGTCTAGTACCTTTCCACCATACCATTTATCACACACATAGTTGTCCCCGTCAGCTAGGTAGGTCAAGTATCAATATGTCACATTAATATGCCAAGGATCTGGGATTTGTCAGGTGTGATAGCTCCCTCTACGGACTCAGAAGCCTTCACAACCCTCTGTCAAGTCCACAA
Source organism: Pseudocheirus occidentalis (assembly GCA_028646575.1). Classification (NCBI taxonomy): domain Eukaryota; kingdom Metazoa; phylum Chordata; class Mammalia; order Diprotodontia; family Pseudocheiridae; genus Pseudocheirus; species Pseudocheirus occidentalis. The sequence continues at coordinate 266,820,017 of CM053595.1, read as the reverse complement.
GCATCTCTTTAGTGTTTACTATGTCCCAGGGATGGAGTGAGTTTGAATGAGTGGTCTGAGGATCAGAGTGATTCAGCGATTTGACCATGGTCACATAGCTGTTAATTATGATAGGTAAAATTTGAACACAAATCTTCAACATATTTATAGATGAGGAATACAGAGAATTAATGGCAAAATATGGGCTAAGGCACAAGTTTAAACTTCTCTGAGGCCTAATTAACAAGACTCAAGGAGTTTTGCCCCATACTCTAATTTAGAAGTATGTATACACACACACACACACACACACACACACACACACACACACACGCATGCACATATTTGTGTTTAATGGCAACCATCTCTAGGGTAGGGGAGTAGGAAGAAATTAAATAAATTTACATGATAACTACTCTATTTTTTAAAAAATAGCAAGTCATATGAAATAGATTTATAATTTCGTATGCAAGAATCTTTTCATTATACTGTTATAGAAATGCTTGTTTTATTCCATAAATTAAAAATAAAATAATTAAAATGCTTTCATATTGCAATAAAAATGCTTTTTATCAGTCAATAAACATTTATTAAGTACCTACTATGTTTCAGGCACTATGTTAAGAGCTAGGGATACAAAAAAAGGGAAAAGATAGTTGATGCCCTCAAATATTTTTACCGTCTAAAGAGATAAACAAAAATATACAAAGCAAGCTATATATGGGATAAATAGGAAATAATTAAAAGAGGAATGTCCCTTGAATTAAGAAGGGTTGGGGAAACATTCCTGTAGAAGGCAGGATTTTAGTAGGGGCTTAAACGAAGTTAGGGAGGTCAATAATCAGAGCTGAGAAGGGAGAGTGTTCCAGGCATGGTGAACAGTCACAGAAAATACCTGGAGCTGAGAAGTGGCATTGCTTGTCCAGGGGCAGCCAAGAGACCAATATCTCTGGATTGAGGAGTATGTGTTGGGGTGTTGGGAAATAAAATATGTAAGAAGTCTGGAAAGGTAGGAGGAGGCTAAATCAAGAATGGGTTTAAATGCCAGACAGAGCAGTAGGAAGGCACAGGAATTTATTGAATAAGGGGTGAAATGATATGAAAATCTCTTCATTGCCTAAATGGAGGATTTATTAGAGTGGGGAGAGACTTAAGACAGGCAGACCCAACAGCAGTCTATTATGATAATCAAGTTTTAAGGTACTAAAGGCCTGCACTAGAGTTGGGGCATCATTAAAGGACAGGAGGGAGCATATTTGAGAGATGTTGAGAAATTGATAGGCATTGACAACAGCTTGGATATTGGTGGGGAGGGGGAATGTGAGAGATAGTGAGAAATCCAGTATGACTCCTAATTTGTGAGCCTGAGGGACTGGAGGGGATGGTGTTGCCATCTACAGAAGTAGAGAAGGTCTGTGTGGGTCACTGGGATTTGAGCCTATTAAGTTTAAGATGTCTACTGGACATGCAATTTGTGGTACCTGAAAACCACTTGAAAATGTGAGATTGGAGGTGGGTATAGAGATTGGGACAGGAAAGGCAGATCTGAGAATTTTCAGTATAGAGATGGAAATTCATGGGAACTGATGAGATCATCAAGTGTAGTATAGAGGGAGAAGAGAAAATGGTTCAAAATGGAACCTGAAGGACACCTGTGGTTAGAAGATGGGATCTGGAGGAAGATTCAGTAAAGGACAAAGAGAAAAATGGTCAGATAGGCAAGAGGAGAACCAGAGAGAGTGGTGTTTCCTAATCCTAGGTTTTTTAGAAGAGAGTATAAAGGAGGGAGGGTGATCAATAATGTTAAAGCTACAGAAGAGTCAAGGAAAATAAAGACTTAGAAAAGACTATTTGATTTGGCACATAATAAGTCATTAGTAAATTTGGAGAGAGCAGTTTCAGGGGAATGATAAGGTTGGAAGCCAGATTGTAAGGGGTTTTAAAGAGAATAAAATGAGAGAGTGGAAGCACCTGTTGTAGATGGCCTTTTTTGAGGAGTTTAGCTATAAAGTGCAAAAGCTATAGGAAGATAGTTAGAAGGGGGTGGAAGGATCAAGTGAGGGTTTTTTTTTCCAGAGAGAAGACATGGGCATGTTTGTAGGCAGTAGGAAATGAATGAAAGGAGAGGGAGTGATTGAAAATAGGTGAAGAGTGCAGGTGACAGGAGAGTCAATCTGGTGGAGAAGAGATAAAATGGGATTATCTGAACAAGTAGAGGGATTTGCCTTAGTGAGGAGGAAGACCACCTCATTGTGTGAAACAGAGGTGAAGGAGGAGATATGGCTTGAAGTTGTTTTTTTTTTTTCCTGTAATGTATAAGGCAAGGTTCCAAGTTGAGAGAGTGGTGGGAGAGGGAGCCATGGGAGGTTTGAGGAGGAAGGAGTTGCAGACAAGAGTGTGATAGTGATTTGATAAAGGAGATAGAGTAGGATTGCCTAGTAGAAATGAGGACTCAGTTGAATTTATGTAACAAGTTTGTAGTGGACTCATTCAAAATAATTATGTAATTTTTCCCAATTTTGATCATTGGCAATACAATTTAATAAACATTTATTAACACCTACGATATGCCAGCACTGTGGAAAGCAGGTGTGGAAGGACAAATACAATAATTGGTGGGGGTGATCCAATGCTGAGGCTTAGCTCCTTGTAATCAGTGATATGATGAGAGAGCTAGAGATTCACGAGAAGAAGACAGTATAGAGTTGAATTAGAGTCAAGAAGAGAAAGTGGCTAGTTCAGGAGAGATGGCCTGGGAGACATTGGAATGATCAAGGTAAGTAAAATATTCATGGCTCTATTATTTTACAAGCTATTTTAAATATGTACTTTTACTTAATAATAGTGGCAATATATTTATATAGGATTTTAAGGTTTGCAAAGTCTCTTCTTTCCCATAAACCACCTTGTTTCCCTGTGGGTTAGGATGTTCAAGGATATTATTTCTTCGAAGAGGAGGAGATTGTAGTTAAAAGAGACCAATTTGCTCATAGTCACAGTCTTATCCATGTTGTAGAGTGCACTAGTATCCCCCCAAATCACACACAAGTCCTGGTCTCCCCTCCCCTTCCTTACAGTGAGCTGAATACAGGATTTTAAGGGATGGTGTAGGGAGGCAGGGACAGAAGAGGAAAACATCAGGCTGTTTTTTTTGTTTGTTGGTTTCATTTCTAATCCAGGGAGAACTCCATTAAAAGAGAAAAAAGAAAAAGGAAGAAAATTCTCAATTTGCCAAGTAGTTTTATTTTTATTAACTTTTCAGCAACACTAAATACATGGTCATTGAGCTTATTGGAAAAATTGGCATTGCTATTGATGCCAACTTCAGTGTTCTATGTAGTACACTTCTCTATCTCCCCTTATAATGCTTGTCTCCTTCCTTCCTTCCTTCCTTCCTTCCTTCCTTCCTTCCTTCCTTCCTTCCTTCCTTCCTTCCTTCCTTTCTTCCTTCCTTCCTTTTTTCCTTCTTTCCTTTTTACCTTCTCATTTTTTCCTGTTGTCTCCTATATGTAATTATTAACACACATGGGAGTGGAAGCTAGGTGGGTAGTTCAATGGAGAGTGTGGGCCCTTAAGTTAGGCAAAACTAAGCTCACGTACTCCCTGAAGTACATTCTATTAGTTGTGTGATGTTGGATAAGTCATTTCTCTCAGTTTAAATTTTCTCATCTGTACAATGAAGGGGATGGACTCCTCCACCTCTCAGTATCCTTCTAGCTCAAAATCTCTGGTGGTCTAATATTTTGTTAAGTAGATGTGTCCATTAGGAACAGTCCTTTATTACCCCTTCATTTCTTTGGGCCACTGAGCAATCATGGAAGCCCTGTCCTCAGCTAAATCCCCACTGCTGGAAGGATGTGCATGTGTCTGATGCTGAGGCATTTAAATGGTACCATCCTATTAGTTAGCTTTTGTAATATCTCAGAAAGCCTGGAAGCATTCAGCATCCCCATTTAGAATTCAAAAAAGGTGTGATAAAAATTTTGAGGAATAATTGTTGAGCTTGAGTAAAAATTAAAGAATGAGACATTCTGAAGCTGGCCCAGTGGAGGCTGTGTTTCAATCAGCTTGGTGGCACCTGGAGAGCACAGAGTGACATTGTCCACTGGACCTGGGGACTACAAATCTGAGCCTGCTGTTTTTGCTCTCTAGTTAATGGTCCAGAAAAGGCTGCACAGTTTAATCTTTGTATGGGAAGTGGTCACCAGCTTAGCTGCAGGGGGAAAGGCAGTAGTGGCAGCAGGAGCCAGTGTCTTGGCAGTGATCTACTATATATATATGTGTGGGGATGGGGATTTCTAGCTGGAAGCTAGCAGAAAAAAGGGCATCTTTACTTTAAGGTAAAGGAGGAAAAAAAAGAAAGGAAGAAAAGAAAGCATGTCTTAATGAAATGCTGATGAGAAACTCCAGTTATAGCAAGGCAGCCTGCCAGGTTAGGTTACTGCCATTGGTAGGGAACTTTGGGAGATGTTGCAGGAGAAGATTTTACATGGGAACCATAGATGCTTTGACTGTGTGCACTCTGAAATGTCTCTTTTTGACTCTGAAACTCAGTCATGCCATCCATGTCCTTTTTACTAAGCTGACACCATGATAAAGATTGTGCAGCTCAAAAGTCACCTTCAGTCAGAAAATGTTTTCTGTTTTCCCTGAATCACTGCCACCTCTCATCATCTATTTTGTCCAACCCTTCCCTCTGATATGCACTTCCTTCCATTCTTTACCCTCTTCTCTCCTTTCACTTCAAATCTCCCAATTCCTCTTCCCCCCATTCCAATTTCCTGCCTTGACCTTTTTTCTCTGTTCCCTTGACCCTTTCTAATCTCATTCTGTCTTCCTCCACTCTTTAACCTTTGCAAATCATCTCCCCATCTCCCTCTTTTTTCTTCTTCCTCAACTATTTTCCTTACTCTTTTTGACATTTCCTTTTTTCCACTTTTTTTCCTTATCTTTCATTCTCCCCTTTGTCTTCCATGACCTCCTTTCTATCCTATCTTTTCATTCCTTCTCTCCTTTCTCTCTGTCCTCCCTTCTCTCTGTCCTCCCTTCTCTCTGTCCTCCCTTCTCTCTCTCTCTCTCTCTCTCTCTCTCTCTCTTCTCCTTCCTGTTCCCCTCACATACCCCCCCACCCCCGCCCTGCCACCTTCTTTTGCCCCTTCTCCTGTCACTTCAACACCTGAAAATACCAAAGGAATTGGTGAAAATCAGTTGGCCAGGCTTCCTCTTTGTAGCCAGGGAATAAGATCTCCATGAAATGCTTCCAGCCAATGGATTGCTAAACTGAAATCTTCTATTTGGACCCCCTGCTTGTTATAAATTCGCATTTACAGGAGGCCACCTGTAGTGTTCTCATGTAAATTTGACTGGTCTTTCCTCTGTTAGATTTAGACATTCACTATGGTTGCAGAACCAGCTCTACACACAGACACACACACACACACATGCATGCACACACATACACATACACATGCACACACATACACGTATTCTATAGATGGTGCTTAGCACAAGCGAGCCCTATGTGTAACAGTAATAAGTTTCTAAGACTCCTTTGTATTTCTTTGTAGTTGTGATCCCAGTGACCTCCCTGCTCTTCCTTTTCTCTCATGGGGTGAATGTCTCATGGAGAATATAACTCACTGTAATAGAAATCACCCCCAGCAGATCAAGAGAAGAGTTTTCTGTGTCCATTACTTAACATGTATCTTTCTTTAAGCATTTTATTTCAGGGCTAACTTAAATGGAAACCAGTATGTGCCTCAGTATTTCTTCCCCACTTAATAGAATAGACCTTCAGATCATCATTTTCTGGTTATTTCAGTTTTCTCAACTGTAAAATGAGGGAATAGAGCTATGTGTTCTATAATTTC
>CM053595.1:266782765-266813668 GCA_028646575.1 Pseudocheirus occidentalis | reverse complement strand
CAATAATACTAATTACAATGAAATGTATAAATCTATACAGCTTTGGAAGAGGGCTGAAGAAAGGAAGCAACCTACAAAAACACACTTCAAAAAGCTATTACATCTAAATTACTCTTACTATATTCAACTGCCTTAAAACATTCTCAAAAAAACCCTCAATAAGTAGAGTCCTTCAACATATAGAACTAGAGGTTTGGGATTCTTAAATACAGGCTGACTCTATACCTGTATATTACTTAGATAATTGAGGTCAAACAATACTTGTTGCCCACAATTATTCCAAGTACTTTAGGCAAGGAATTTTATTTTATTTTGTTTGCTTTTAATTTTAACAATTATACGGTCTCATACCCATGTGTATTATTGGTCTGAACTATACAGACAATTTTAGTGGAACATCTTCCATTTATACAGCGCATTATGCTTTGCAAAGTGCTTTAAATACAATATCTTATTTAGTCCCCACAGCACCTATGTAGTAGGTGCCATTATTACTGGTTTTTTTTTTAACAAAAGAGGAAACTGAGACTCAGATGGGCTAAATACCTGGCTCAGGGTTATAGAAATGGGATTGGGTCTCAGTTCTTTTTGGCTCTGAGTTGAGCCCTGCGTTCACTATGCCACTCTGTCTTTTGAAATCAATTAACTGACAAACAAGTTGTGGTACATGATTGTGATAGAATTCTATTGTGCTGTAAAAAATGATGAACTGGTTGATTTTAGAAAAAAACATAGAAAGACACCTGAAATAATGAAGAGTGAAATGAGCAGAACTAAGTGAACATTTTATATAGTAACAGCAATATAGTCAAAGAATAAGTGTGAATGACCAAGTCATTCTGAGTATTATAAGTATTCAAATCAATTACAAAGCACTGATGAAAGATGTTTTCATCAGTTCATTCAGAGAAAGAACTGATAAATAGAAATATATTTATATATACATATATAGAATAGTTTTACATATATTTATATATTTGTGTCAAATGGTTACCTTCTTTACTGTGAGCTGAGAGAGAGAGAGAATAAAGCTTAAAATACAACTAAAATTTAATTTTTAAAAAGAAGAAATAACAATTCTGTATCATTAAAAAAAGAAACCAACTAATCATTAAGTCATATGATCAGGAATAAATTAGCCAAATATATACTTAGATTCAATTTAGTTGAATGATATTCAATTCAGTGTAAATCAACAGTCAGTCATTAAGCTCTTATATGTAAGGTAATAGGAAACCAGCCCTGTCCTCAAAAATTTTATATTTTACTTTCATGGGGGAAGGAGAAGGTAGAGGATATAGTAGAAGTAAGTAAACAAATGAGCACAATATGATTTAAGAAGGGAGAGAGCATTGATAATTTGGAAGATTTGGAAAGGCTTCTTCAGAAAGGTGGTGTGTAAGTTGAGCCTTTAAAGAAACTAGGAATTCTAAAGTAGAGGGATGAGGGAACATAAAAAGGTATTCTCTTCGTAAAGATCAGCATGTGCAAAGGCATGTAAGTTCATGTCAATGTTAGGCAGTAACAAGGCCATTTTGACTAAACCTAGAATTAGTTCATGAAGGAAAATGATTTGAAATATATCTGAAAAGGCAGGCTGGAGATGAAATGTGAGGAGGTTTAAATACCAAAATGAGGAGTTTGTATTTTTTCCTAGAAATAATAGGAAGCAACATAAGTTTCTTAAGCAATGGCATGAGATAGTGCGAGTGGCTAGGTGGCACAGTGAGTAGAGCACCAGCCCTGTAGTCAGGCAAACTCATCTTTGTGAGTTCAAAGCTGGCCTTACTAGCTGTGTGACCCTGGGCAAGTTACCTAACCCTGTTTGCCTCAGTTTCCTCATCTGCAAAATGAGCTGGGGAAGGGAATGGCAAATCACTCCAGTATTTTTGCCAATAAAACCCCAAGTGGTGTGACAAATAGCTGGACATGACTGAAATGACTCAACAATAACCATGGAATAGTAAGTAAGTCATGCTTTGATAAAATATTTTGGCAAATTCATGAAGGATGAATTGGAGAGGGGAAAGATTAGAAGAATGCAGTTCCTTTGTGCCTATGAGACTTGTGAAGATGATACAAAAGAAAAATGACAAATATTGGAGGGACTATGGGGAAACAGTCATATTGATGTGCCATTCGTGGAATTGTAAATGGGTACAAACATTTCAGAAAGCAAGTTGAAATGAAACATTATAAAATTATTTTTTAAATTGTGCCCTTTTGTGGTAGCTAAGTGGTGCAGTGAATAGAGCACCAGCTCTGGAGTCAGGAGGACCTGAGTTCAAATCCAGCCTTCGACACTTAAGACTTACTAGCTGTGTCACTTTGGTCAAGTCACTTAATCCCAATTTCCCCACCCTCCCTTCTCCAAAAAGAAAAAAAAGAAATAAAATTGTGCCCTTTGACCCAGCTACATAACTGGTGGTTCTATAACCAAAAGGGGTGAAAAAAAAGAAGAGAAAGTATTTATGTATCAAAATATTTATGGCAGGAATTTTGTGGTGACAAAACAAAACAAAAATTGGAAAACAAGAGAATGGTCATCAATGGAAGAATGGCTAACCAAATGAACAATTTATACTATAACATTAACATGATAAAAATGAACAATTTTGAGAACTTCTTGTAAACTTAGGAAGAATGAAATGAGCAGATCCAGAACAATTTATACAATGACAGCATCATTGTAAAAGCAAAGAACTTTGTTTTAAGAACTTTGATCAATAAAATGACCATTCATGATCCAGAATGCCAATGATTTTATCCATTACAGAGAGTTGATAATTGAGGATGAGACATATATATTTTTGTGACCAATGATAGGGTGAATTGGTTGTGCTTGACTGTCAATATTTATTATAATAGATTCACTTCCCTTTCTTTTTTTCCCCTAGAGTGGTAAGTATGTACTATACATGTGAAATGTCGCATGTGTTTTTGGATTAAACTACTGTATTATTAGTTTTATTGAACTGTTTTACTTTGTTAGAAAAGGACTTTTAGGTAGTGGGAATAATCTGTAAGTGTTTATAATATAAAACCAGGATATATCCAAACAACTTTTTAAAACAATGATTAACCATAAAAAGGAGGGAGTGCAAATGAAAATTCCATTTTCACTATCTCTAATGAGTTAAGTGATCCCCTGTTAATATAGCCTTTATTTAAATATTTACACATATAAGGGAACTTACTACTTGAGAGGCTAATCCATTCTACATCCCTGTAACTCCATTCCTGTTTAATCTTCCTTGTGTGTGTGATGATGATGAGGAGGAGGAGGTAGAGAAGAAGAGAAAGAAGAAGTGGAAGAACAAGAGGAAGAAGAAGAGAAAGAGGAAGAAGAGGAAAAAGAAGGATAAGAGGAAGAGGAAGAAAAAGAGGAAGAACAAGCAGAAGAAGGAGAAGAAAGAGAAGGAGAAAAGAAGAGGAGAAGAAGAAGAAGAAAAAGAAAAAGAAAAAGAAGAAAAAGAAGAAGAAGAAGAGGAGGAGGAGGAGAGGAAAAGAGGAGGAGGAGAAGGAGAAGAAGAAGAAGAAGAAGAAGAAGAAGAGGAGGAGGAGGAGAAGAAAAGAGGAGAAGAAGAAGTAGAAGAAGAAGAAGAAGAAAAGAGAAGAAGAGAAGGAGGAGGAGGAGGAAGAGGAGGAAGGACAGAAGGAAGGACCAGCCAGGGCACAACCAAGATGGAAGATAAAAGGCAGCAATTCACGTGAGGTCTCCCTCAACCCCTCCCTCCAAACACCTTTAAATAATGCCATAAAACAATTCCCAGAGCAGCACAACATACAAAAGGACAGGGTGAAACATTTTCCCAGCCAAATACAAGTTAGAAGGTAAGCAGGAAAGATCTCTAACACCTGGGAGAGAGGAGAGCACAGACTAGCACTGGCCACTCCAGTGTAGATCAAACCCCAGCAAACCATGACTAGGTCTTAGGGTCCACTGAATCAGCAGCAAGAGCAGCTGTTTCTGGAGCTCTCAGCCCATAGATGAAAAGAGAGTCAAACAACTGATCAGAAGGAGATGACAAAGCTCTCTTTGCTGGCACTGGGGGAGGGGCAGGACTCTGTTACTTTACCCAAACTCAGATTCTGGTCATAGTCCTGGGTGGCAATCCCAGGGTCAGAAGTAGCACAACCAAGCTTGTAGCCACAGTGGAGTAGGGGATGCTCAGCAAACTTCAAGGGCAGAAAGGAGTGCTCGTGGTTGTTCACAAATGAGAGCACAGGCCAGGAGAATAATAAATACATTCTCTCTCAGACCATAGTACCCTGGAAGAACTGAAAAGGTCCCTAAAATATCTCTGAAAACAGTTCATGAAAAACCCTGAAGCTTGGGACAGTGAACCCTTCCACCCTGGAAACAGAGTTCTACTTTAGCACAGAGAAGATATAGGTTGGGAAAATGAATAAACAACAGAAAAATCTGACTATAGAAACTTACTATGGTGAGAAGGGAAATCAAAACCCAAACTCAGAAAAATATAACAAAGTCCAAATTCCTACATCCAAAGCCTCCAAGAAAAAATACAAATTGGTCTCAGGCAATAGAAAAGCTCAAAAAAGATTGTGAAAATCAGGTAAGAGATGAAAAATTGGGAAGAGAAATGACAGTGATGCAAGAAGACCTGAGAAATGAGTCAACTTGGTAAAGAAGATACACAGACACAAAAATACTGAAAAAGATACCATCTTAAAAAACTGACTAAGCAGAATGGTAAAAGAGGTAGAAAAAAGCCAATGAGGAGAAGAATGCCTTAAAAAGAAATGCCTTGCCCAATGGAAAAAGAGGCACAAAAATTCACTAAAGAAAAAACTCCTAAAATGTGGCCAAATGGAAAAGGAAGTACACAAGCTCATTGAAGAAAATTACCTCCTTAAAAATCAGAATTGAGCATTTGGATTTATGACATATCAATGGATTTATGACAAACCAAGAAACAATAAAACAAAACAAAAAAATAGAAGACAACATGAAATACCTCATTGGAAAAACAACTGATCTAGAAAATAGATCCTGGAGATATAATTTAAAAATTGTTGAAAATTCCATGATAAAAAAGCCTAGACACCATCTTTCAAAACAATTGTCAAGGAAAACTGTTCTGTTGTTCTAGAAGCAGAGGGCAAAATAGAAATTGAAAGAATCCATTGATCACCTTCTGCAAGAGATCCCCAAATGAAAACTCTCAGGAATATTACAGCAAAATTCCAGAGCTCCAAGTTCAAGGAAGTAATATTGTAAGTAACCAGAAGGAGACAATTTAAGTATCCTGGAGCCACAGTAAGAATAACACAAGATTTAGCAGTTTCTACATTAAAGGATTGGAGGGTTTGGAATAGATATTCTGGAGGGCAAAGGAGGTAGCATTACAACTAAGAATCACCTGCCCAGCAACACTGAATATAATCCTTCAGGGTCAAAATGGATGTTCAATAAAATGGAGGACTTTCAAGCATTCTTGATGAAAGACAAGAACTGAATAAAAATTTTGTCTTTTAAATACAAGACTCAAGAGAAGCATAAAAAGTTAAACAGGAAACAGAAATCATAAAGGACTTAACAAGGTTAAACTGTTTACATTCCTACATGGAAAGATGATATTTGTAATTCATAAGAATTTTCTTATTATTAGGGCAGTTAGAAGGAGTGTACATACATATATATGTGTATATGTGTGTATACACACATATACATATGAGAGAGAGGCATGTAATTGGAGAAAGGGGAAAAGAAATGTAGAATGGGGCAAATTATTTCACAAAAAAGGGACAGGGAAAAGCCTTTACACTGGAGGGGAAGAGGGGGGAGGTTAAGGAGAGTGAGAGAACCTTACTCTCATCAGAACTGGCTCAAAGAGAGAAAAACATACACATTCAGTTGGGTGAAGAAATCCATCTTACCCTATACTAAAATGGGAGTAGAAGAAATAGGAAAAGTTGGGATAGAAGGGAGGGCAGATTAGGCATAAGAGTAGTTAGAGACAAAACATTTTTGTGGAGGGACAGGGTGAAAGAAGAGAGAGAAAAAAACTTCATGGAATTGGATGGAAATGCATTTAGCAATATTAAAGGTGAAAAAAAGTTTGAAGGAAGTTTTTCTAATAAAGGCCTCATTTCTCAAATATTTAGAGAATGGAGTCAAATTTATAAAAATAAGAACTATTACCCAATTGATAAATGATCAAAAGTTATGGACAGTTGTCAGATGAAGTAATCAAAGCTATCTACTGCCATATGGAAAAAAAAACTCTAACCCACTATTGATTAGAGAAAGGCAAATTAAATCAATTCTGAGTCACTACCTCATACCTATTAGGTTGACAGAAAAGGAAAATTACAACTGTTGGAGGGGATATGGGGAAAAATGAGACATTAATGCACTGTTGGTGGAGTTGTGAACTGATTCAACCATTCTTCACAGGAATTTGGAACTATGTCCAATGGGTCATAAAAGCATACCTTTTGACTTAGCAATACCACTACCAAGTCCATATCCCAAAAGAGATTTAAAAAGGGAAAAGGACTTGTATGCGCAAAAATACTTATAGCAGCTAATTTGTGGTAAAGAATTGGAAAATGAGGGGATGCCCTTCAATTGGGGAATGACTGAACACATTGTGGTATGTGATTACATGTGATATAATTGTGCTATAAGAAATGATGAACAGGATGCTCTGGGGAAAAATACCCTAGCAAGGTATTAATGAGCTAATGCAAAGTGAAATGTGTTGTGTACCAAGTAACAGTAATATTGCAAGATGATCGACTGTGAATGACTTAGCTATTCTCAGCATTATAATGATTCAAGACAACTATGAAGGACTTATGATGAAATGTGCTGTCCATCCTCAGGGAAAGAACTGATGGTGTCTGAATACAGATTGAAGCATATTTAATTTTTTTAAATTTTTCGTGAGATTTTTTTTGTCTTTTTTCTTTCACAACATGACTAGTACGGAAATGTATATAACCTATATCTAATCGCTTGTCTTCTCAAGGAAGGGAGGTGGGGAAGGAGAATGGGAAAGTATTTGGAACTCCAAATTTTAAAACCAAATATTAAAAATTGTTTTAACATGCTAACAAATTTGAAAAAAAACAAAAAGAAGCCTAGTAGAATTAGAATCAATAACAGTTTGTTCAATTTTAAAATTACTTCATACAATGAAATTATCATACATTATGAGCTTATTTACTGTTATTTTCTATTTTCCTCCACAAAGGCTACATGTTTAGTAAGTAATTTGTTCTCTAAGACATATATTTTATTTGTTACTGGACTTCAATTAGTTTCTAAATCTCTAATATAGTACTAGCTTAAGAATAGTAGAACAAAGATAGAATTCATTGAAAAAAATTTGCATTATGTTCTTTCATCAAAATTGATAAAAATACTGTTTCTCAGGAGCCATTATAGTGCTTTGTTTGTTCAATGACATTAGTCTAAATATAAGATGTTAGTTATTGCATATCTGCCTTGCAACAAGCTAAGTATCATCCTGACTATTCAAGACTTTCAATATTCTACCAATATCCGAATGCAGTTACAATTCTACTTTGATACTTCTTCCTTTGTTCAAAGATGGAAGGGCAACTATCCCATACCAGTGAAGCATTTCTCACCATTTTCCTGATTTTATGCTTTCAATCTCTACTTTTCCCATAACCAGTCCTTTAGTCCCATAACCAGACAAACTTTCCTTACTGATAGATTTGGTCATACAGTAACTCTTCTCAAAAGTGTTCAGGGATGCCAGTTGAATCACAGAATGAAAGTTGGAAGGGACCCCAGGAATCATTATACATGAAAGGAATCCCTACTATACTTGTTTATCAAGTGACTGCCCAGTCTCTACTTGAACATTTCCAAAGAAGAGGGGAAACAAAACCTAATAGAGGAAGTTCATCCCATTTTTGGACAACTCTAATTGCTAGAAAGTTTTTCCTAACAAGCCAAATTACCTCTCTGTACCTCCCCAGATGCTTTTTTGAGGCAAAAAATTAACCTAATAATCCCTTCAGTTAATTAAAGGCAACTGTCATATCCTCTCCATGCCTGAATTTTCTTTTCTTGGGGTTAATCACCCCTATTTCCTTGAACAGATCCCCATCTCATATGTGTTGGAGGCCCTTCTTCATTCTGGTTTGCCTTTTCTGAAAACTTTCAGGTTTATCAGTTTTCTTTACTACAAAACAGAGTTCAATTTTTTTCTTGTCTGTCGGTCCAAGCCATTCACAATCTAGTGACACAATTCCTGTATAAATTTTTTTTTCTTATTTTATCACCCTAAATACTCTGTAAGCCAGTTCAGTTGAACTAGTCCCTGTTCTCCAACAAAGGCATTACTATTTTGCCTCTGCATCTTTATCCACTCTGCTTCCTAAGCTTAGAATGTCTTCATATCCCCCCTTAATCTGTTGCATTCATTTTAACCCTTTAAATCTGATTAAAATGGCACCTCATATAGGAAGCTTTCTTTTGTTATTTTATAACTAATTAATCCTCCATTGTGTACTTTATGTAGTATTTAGTTTTACATCCCTCTAATGAACTTATAGTATAGCATTTTGTGTTATAATTTTCTGTTTAGAGGTCTAATCCTTAAACTGGACAGCATGTTCTAGGGGGAAGGGGATATATCTTATCATTTATATATTTTATCATTTGTAACACAATGTTCTTCACGTAATATATGCTTACTAAGTCATGTGGTTACTTAGCATAATGACTGATGTACCAGTTTTGGAGTTGGGGATACCTGAATTATAATTTTGTTTCAGTCACTTGTTAACTGTGTCATCCTGGGCAAGTCATTTAGTCTCCATTGGTCTTAGTTTCTTAATTAGCAAAATGGTAATAATGATAATACCTTAGGCAGTGTTGTAAATTTCAAATGAAATAATTTATATAAGGCAATTTTCAAATGTTAAAGTGCTGGGTTAATTGTAGCTATTAGTTACTACTATTAATTTTTTTTAATGAATTCATGAATACTGTAACCCACCACCCAGTTTAATCCCAAGGTTCACCATACTCAATCCCTTTCAGGATTTTCATTATTGGACAAAGTTTACAAATCATGATTAGTCTGAATTTAGGAAGTTATCCCAAAAACTTTTCCATGGCTTAAAGTTAATGCAACTTATCTAGGCAAAGAAGGAATCACTATGTAAATCATTATCAGTGACAAGTTAAGCCTGAAGTGAAAAGCAGAATATATGTTCTGTATATTTACCTCAGGCTCATTGTCTTAATGGAATAGCTTTCTAAAATTTTCATTCATTCATTCATTCATTCATTCATTCATTCATTCATTCATCCATTCATTCAAAAAAGATACAAATAGCAGGTTGAGATTCACATGTGAAAATAATATTCTTCTGAAAGGTAGTTCTAGTATTCCTTCTAGAATAGCCAAATGCCATTCCTCTAACCATTCTGAAGTCCAGTCTTTTTTTCTCCTTGTCATTCTTACACAGAACTCTGAGGGAAGTAAAACATTGCGTCTGAAAATAGTTGCCATCCAGAAAAATGAAAATGACAAATACCCTTTTAGCTAGACATAAAAAAATAGATTTGGGGTCATTGGTTGATTTATTCTCATCATTTTGTCTGGTCATATATGAAAGAAAATCTGGTTTTCTAGTGACTTTAATATATCATCAGGCATAGAGTTTGAACTGGGTTCCTAAAGGTCATATCAACAGATTACAATTATGCTTGGTTTTACCAAACTTGAAAGACTTTGAGTTAGATCAAGGGATATGTATATGCACATATGCATTCATATGTTAATATATATGTTTATGCATACATATTTTCTGGTCATAGTAACAAATATTTTACTAAGCACAGAGTGGTGGTGATTTGCACTGTGAAAACATTAAGAGAAGGGATCATTTCATTATTTCTATTTGTATCCTCAGCAAACATCACAGTACTTGGCATATAGTAAGTCCTTAATAAATATCTTTGTTTGTTGATTATTTGATTAGAAGGAATGCCCATTTTGACTAAATCACAGATGTTTCAAGTACTGTAAAAAATGCTACCTATATAAATCACATGTTCACCTTTGTTTATGTAACCTGGCCTTTTCTTGTAGATTAACCCAAAATCTATTTAAGAATAAGGTGCAAAATCATAGAAGTTTAGAGTTGGGAGAAATATTAGAGTTCAGTGGGTCTACGCCTACCTGAAAAGTAAATCCACTCAGTATATCCAACAAAGAATCAGACAGATTTTATTTAAAAAAAAAAAGCATTTAAGAGCAAGGATGTTTTTATTTCCTTAGGCAGCCCTTATCATATTGGATAGCCCTAATTGTTGGGATGTGCATTTTTGTATTGTTTGGGAAGCTGAAGTATTCCTTGTAACTTTCAACTTGTCAGCACCATGGCCAGTGGCATGAGTGAAACAGAAAGCCGTGAGCAGAATTGGCATCTTAGCAAGTAATACAGAGCTATAGTACTTGAAAATGAGCTGCTTTAGGCCACCATGGGAGGGGTGGATAGTGTCTGAGCTCGGAAAGGGTATTTAAGGAGGAGGGAAAGTGGACTTTGCTGCTGGCAGTTAGACTGAGTTCTTGAACATCTGAAGCATTATAGTAGTTTGACTTGCTTTCAGAGAGTTATTAAGACCCAGGTGAGGCTTTGGGATTATAGAAGGACACAAATGCATGATTGTGATTTCTCAAAGCTTTCCTGACATGGGTCTATCTCTGTGTGCTTTTTCCAGGCATGCCAGTTCTTGGAAAGTTAGCCAAGAAGTTCTCTCTCTGTGTTTTTCTTCCATAGGTATTTTATACAATGTGGTTATGTTTGGTACCCCCCCCCCAATTTTTAGGGAAAGACCTTCCAATATTAAATAACTCTTATAATAAACCTTTCATGGGACAGAATAGGGCTTCATTTTTATATGGTGCTTATAAAATCTGGGCTCCAAAAAACTTTGCCATAGTTTGAGAACTTTAGATGTAATATAATCACAGGTCCTGGTTCTATGTCCTAGGGCTAATCTGAACATTTTATCTACTTGTCCAACCCTCAGCATATGAAGAAAGTGAAAACATTCATTCTACCCCCCCCATTACCTCTCATCTTCTTCTTCTCTAGGCTAAACATCCCCAATTCTTTCCATTTATTGACCAATTTGATTTGAAGCTGAAAGATACCTTAGAAATAATTTAGTCCATCTCTTCATACTACAGATGAGAAACTCATACCCAGAGATGTTAAGTTTCTTAGAAAAAGTCACAAAGTAAATTAGAGCTGAACTGAGATCCTCTGATTATTAAATTGGCATCTTTTCCACTGTACCATGCTGTCTTTATGATATTATTTTGGGTCCTCTCCACAGCCTAGTCATGCCTCTGTAGACAAATTCCAAATTGTCGGTGATATTTGTAAAATGTGTTACTTGATGCCTAAACACAACATATAAATGTTGTCTGACTAGGAAAAATACAGTAAGAATATTATGTTTCATATTGTGGACATGATGATATTTAAAGCAATGTTAACTTTTTCTATGCTAAATCATGGTTTTATATTGTACTAAATCCCTCATGTCTTCTTCATATAGGCCACAGTCTAACACCAATATTCCATCTTGTAGTTTAAGGGCAGTTAAGTGGGACTATTTTTTAAAATATTTATCAATTTAAAATTTCCTTTTAGCTTCAGATACTTGTTCCGATTATCTAGGGTCTTTACGGATTACATTTTGTCATCCAGTGTATTGGCCTCTTTGCACTTCCCTGAAAAAGACACTTCATCTCCCAATTCCAGATATTTTTACTGGCTGTCCTGCATGCCTGGCATTTTTCCCCTTCTCATCTCTGCCTCCTGGCTTCATTTAGGTCTAATCTAAAATCTTAATTTCTCCAGGCAGTCTTTCCTGATTTCTTACTTGTAGTTCCTTCCTTCTTTTGATTTTTTCCAATTTATCATGCATACAGCATGTTTGCATATAGCTGTTTGCATGTTGTTTCAATACACTGAGCTCCTTGAAAGCAAGGTTTGTATTTTGCCTTTTTTGCATCCCCAGCATTTAGTAACACAGTGCCTGGAGCATAGTAGGTGCTTAAAAAATGATTATTGATTGATTGTCTAAGTGGTCTGTAGGCTTCAACAGAGTGTCAGAGGGGTAAATTATGTGTGTGTATATACATATGTATATATATATATACATACACGCACACACATATACACATACATACACACATATATCTGTGTGTGTATGTATGTATAAAACATATATGTATATTATACACACATACACTATTTGAATGCATGAGAATTATTCAAAGAAAGTGTTCTCTGAAACATAATGCATCAATTTTCCTTATGGAGGATTTATTTCTCCTTCTTTTAGAAGGAAAAGTATACATAAAAGAGAGCATGTTGAACAAATGATAAGAATAGTAATCATTACAAATTTTATGTATTATTTAATTTAATCTTCATAATAATTGGGGGTGTGATTCTAGGATGATCATCTTCATTTTATGGATTAGTAAAATGAAGTTCTGAGAAATGTGGCAATTACCCACAGTCTCAAGACTAGAAAGTGCCTAAGCAAAGATTCAGATTTGGGTGTTCTGACTCCATGTCCAGTGGTCTAGTTATTATACTAGAAAGTGTTATTTTTGGTGTGTTTGTGGGTCAGTTTTTGAATCTCAGAAAATATGCATAATTTGCAGTGTTTTGTTCCCCTAAATGAAATCATCTCACAGGATATGAGAATTTTTTTAAGTTTTAACAACCTATAATAAGTGTAAATTTTTATTATTAGTATATTTAAACTAATAAAGAAAAGAATTTTTTATATAAGTAACTTGGACCAAAGACACATAGCTACTAATAAAACATCTCCTAGATCCCAACCCACTAGCTGCTGTATCTCACCACTTTTTTTATTTTGTAGGAAAACACTAGCTTCATGATATTTTGCTTTTTCACATTTGTTCTATTGTGAAGTCTGTGAATATGTGAGCCACATTTATATGTCTTTGCTATGGGCTTTCAGGGCTTTAAAAACATCCAGGTTGGCCGCAGAGGATCATCAAGTGCATAATTATAGCCTAGTCTCTAGAGCAGCTTGGTTTTTAAATAGGAATAGCTTTCTTTCTTGATGGGAGAGGCAGCAGGAGGGATTGAAGTATACACAGAAGGTTTTGAAGAATGTAACTTGAACCCCTGTGGTGTTTGACACTTTAAAGGCAGAAGCATTTCCCTCTTTGATGACTCTATAAAAATCCCTCATATTCCCAAAGTTTGAAGATGTATCAAAAGTCATCTTGTCCAACCCATGTATCAGGTCCTGGCTTCAGATACAGAACAACAGAATCTAGAAGTTTGAAGGTAACTAAAAATATCATGTACATGAACAGAATCCTTTCCATAACATCCCCAGTGAACATACATAATGGTTTTTTTTCCTGAAATACTGAGATGGGAAATTCACTATTCCCCAAAGCAACCTATTCTATTTTTAGCTTTAATTATTCGAAAGTTTATATTGAACTTTTTTTTTCTTTCTATGACTTCAACTTTTTGCTTCTAGGACCTTTAAAACAAGATTAATTTCTTCCTGATAGGAATAATCTTGAAGTATTTGAAGGCAACTATAGTACTACATTTCCCATCTTATTTTTGTTGTTGTTCTTGAGTCATTTAAATGTGTCTGACTCTTCCTGATCCCACTTGAGGTTTTCTTCGTAAAGATACTAGAGTGGTTTGCCATTCCTTTTCCAGCTTGTTTTACAGATGAGGAACTGAGGTAAACAGGTTTAAGTGACTTGCCCAGAGTCACACATCTCATAAATTTCTGAGGCCAGATTTGAATTCAGGTCTTCCTCACTCCAGGACTGGTGCTGTATCCATTGTGCCAGCTAGCTGTCCTTACAATGCTTATAGGCCACAATTTTTAGAAATATTGAATTCCTCTTACCCAGCTCAGTACAAGTTCAAAATTGTTCAGGTTCCAGAAATGAACAGAAGACTGTAGATGTGGTCTGATGTTAGAGGACAATAATATTATCATTTCTATTATTTGAGGTAGCACATCTCTTCTTTTACAATAATCTAAGCTTGAATTAATCTTAATATTTTTTCTGTGTTTCTCTACTGAAGGAATTCATCACAAGACTGATTCATATTGACTTCATAAGTCCACTATAATCTCCAGATCTTTAAAAGTACTTACTTAAAGAAATGAATCATGGAGAAGATGCCTTTTTTGATGGTTATAGTTCTTTTGTACTCAGAGGCCTCACCTGCTGAAGGCTACTAACCATTGGTTTTAGGAGATGCTGAACCACCAGCCATCCTCAAATACTGAAATCTCAACAGATTCTCACTTTGTTTTCTTTGTTAATTAGACCTGTATCCTTATTGAACTTTTCTAACACATCGTTTCCCAGTGTTTTAATGTCTACATTCACTTCACACTTATCCTCAAGGCTCCTCAGACTTATTTTTTTTCCTTTATTGATTTTGTTAAAGCTTTCAGTCCAATGAGTCATTTGAGGACATGGTATAGACTAGTCATTCCCTAACTTTTTTTTGTCTTAGGGACTTTTTGCATTTTTTAAAGTTACTGATAACCTCCCAAAGAACTTTGTTTATATGCATTATATCTCTCAACATTTACTATATTATGTATTAAAAGCCTTAGAATTACTATGAAAATAGTTTTCACATTGTAGATTAACTAAAAAGGTCTTAGAGACTTGTAGAGGTGCCCAGACAATACTTTTGGAGCTGCTGTCTTAGACTACGAAAAATCAATCTTTAATTCTAGGTCCTTAATTTTGCATCTTGGTCAGTCTAGGTCACCTTAATAAGTGAAAATTTGATTCAAGATTTGTAGATAAGAGACATAGTAATAATGATTTGTATTTGTATACTACTTCAAAGTTTTGCCAAGATGTTAAACATCTACTTTGTTAAAACTTCCCCATCTACTTTCCTTTGAAGTAGGCTGGAATGTTGTTGTTGTTCTCATTATATTTAATGTCACCATTATTTGTATTATTATCATTAATAATATAATTATTTTTATCATCATCATCATCAGTAGTAGTAGTAGTAGTAGTAGTAGTAGTAGTAGTAATAGTAGTAGTAGTGGTTTTGGTGGTGGTAATGGGCCCAAATAATACAGCTAGTAATTGTTGAATCTGGTACTTCAATCCAAGTCATCTTATTCTAAGACTTTTTTGAGCAATATAATAATACTATTCTCTCCATTTCTCTATCCAAATGTTCATTTGAGCCAAAATAAGAGAAGAAACAATTTTAAGAATATCACCATTTAAAAGAGTATCAACTATGCTTAATACACATGGTGCAATAGACACAAGGATTTTTAGTAAGATCTAAATATCCTACTTGACACACAACCCATAGGAAGTATGACAAAACATACTGAAATGAAAAAAAAAACAGCATTCTTTGTATCTGGGATCAATAAGATCAGAGCTTTCCCTCAGTTCTTTTATGTATCACTTCTTCTCTGTATATTTCCTTATCTTCCAAGTGAGGACATCAAGGGGACGGGCCTTCCCTTCCCTGTTTGATTTTATTGTACTTTGTTTTCTTTATATAATCACCACATTGTATTGAACACACACACACACACTTTACTCTCTGTCTTATTTCACTTTAAAAATCTTATGTTCTAGTGTTTTATATTCTACTGTCTTTTCTAATTCTCATAGTCATTTCATACATCTTAACAGTGTATGATCAAGTGGTCTTTCTAGCTAACTTGTTCCATGTTCTCTATTCTAATAATGTATTCTAAGGTCCCTTGGTAGCTTTAACATTCTGAAAGTCTGTATGTTTGCAGGAGTATTTAAAAATAATTCCTTTTAAAACTCTAATGAATAGTTCTCAAGTTCATGGAAGTGTTTATTTACAAATCAGTAATTCCATATTTGAGATGAACGTGATGGTGAAACCAAACTTCTGATTAAAGATCTATCAACAATGGAACAATCTTTGCTGGGATTTTGTATGTCAGAGGGGAAAAATTAATTCAACTTATAAATTTTTTATTCTCACTTAACTTTTCAGAGACAGCTCTATGGCACAAAATGAGGCAAGTATAGAGCACATTGTCTAAGTGGGACAGATTTTCTCTGCTACTTGGTGACCCCTGATCTAGGTCACTGTTTCTGGAGCACCTTCAGAGCATAGAATGGCAAGTGCTACATAACTAGAAATAGTAGTCATTAATATTGCATGAGTGCACTTTTCCAGGTAAGAACTAATGAGATGGGCCCTCCTAAATTTGCTTTATTGTATCTGTCAGGGGACTGATCATTTCAAAAAAGGGGTAATTCCAGAGTTTTCTGAACAGCTGTGCAACTAGTCCCAGGCCTTTCTCAGGACTCAGTATTCTCTACTGCATTTTGAAGAAGAGTTAAAATCCCTCTCATCAAAAAAATATCACAACATGTCAACCCTAAAAAGAAACTTAAAAAAAAAACAACCTGTGATTTTATGGGTAAGGAATTCCTGATGAGAAAACTGTCTCTCTAATCCAATCCAATCCAATCCAATTAACATTTATTAAGTGCCTAGTATGTGCCAAGCATGGTGCTAAATACTGGTGATATAGCTAATAAAAATAAAAGATTGTACTTGTCCTCAAGGAGATTACATTCTAAAGGGAAAACAACACATAAAAGGAAACAGGAAAGGTAGGAAGGGGCTGACACCAGGGGCTATCTGGTTCAGGACCAGTCATCTTGTTTTTGGAATAGAAACCAGGCAACACAGTCAATATAGATTGGAGTGAGCCAAAAGTCCAGTTTTTGCCCTCCATAGAAGAAGGTAGATGCATTACTCTCCAGTCTTCAAATTACTCTAAGAGTAGTGGTAGCTGTACAGCATCCACTGCTCTGCCTGTTTTTCTTTTTTTTCAACCCTACAGAACAAGAAGCATTTCCCAGGTTAAGTTTATCAACTCAAATTTCATCATCATGTTGCTACCTCAAGGCTTGATTGTCACCACCATCCTCAGTCTACTCTCCCTTTTAATTGGAAGACTGGAGGATGCTGGGAGAGAAACTCTCTCTCTTTCTCTCTCTCTCTCTCTCTCTCTCTCTCTTCAGTCCAGCAGCTCAGCTCCAAGATGCTGAGACAATCCTGCTTCCTCCACAGGAAAATTCCAATTCTGTCTCTCTGTCTCTAGAATTCTTCTTATATACACACTGGCCTCCTGTTTCAGCCAATAGCCTTCTTCCACCAACAGGGGAGCTCACACCTTCTCAGCAGTGGACAGGCCTCAGACCTTCCAGACAGGGCTCACACCTTTCACACAGAGTTCACATCTTCTATACTTAGCCCTAAGTTTCCTAAACTGATTGCTATTACACTGAAGCAAACAGGGTTAAGTGACTTGCCTAGGGTCCCATAGCTATTAAGTGTTTGAAGCCAGATTTAAACCCAGGAATATGAGTCTTCCTGACTTTAGGCCTGGCACTCTATGCACTACACTACCTAGCTGCCCCTCTGTAACCTTAGCAATGCATTTTATTATATGCATTTAAAAACACAATTTTTGAGATTCAAGGGACCATAGCTTTCATAAGACTGCCAAAACATTAAAAATTCTTTCTTTGGGACATGAAGGAGACAAAGAACATAGAATATTAAGGTAGAAAGGAACTTAATACTAAGAACTGATATTTTTTTAGCATTTTATTATTTGCAAACTACTTTTCAAACATTATCTCATTTGATTCTTAAAAGAACTTTGTAATTTATGTCCCATAGGAATTGCTGTCCTTGTTTTAAGGAAAAGAAAATATAAGTAGAGAAATATGAAGTGACCTGTCCAAAGTCACACAGTCAGTAAGTCCCCAAGGTACTGAACTCAGTGGAGTATCTTCAGTCTCTAGGCATAAGGTTCCATGTTTACTATATATTACTGCTTTGAGAAACATAGAATACTTAGAAAATGAAATACTATAGCTAAATTAGTTCTTAGGAATGGAACAGAGTTTGTTAAATGCCTACTATGTGCCAAATAACTGGTTGAAACACTTTTAAAACCTTATCTCATTTGATTCTCTCAACAACCCTGGGGGCAGGTGCTGCTATGTTCTCCATAGTTGAGAACACAGTTGAGGAAACTGAGACAGAAAGATTAAGTAATTTACCCATAGTTAGACAACTAGTTAATGTCAGACTGAATTTAAACCTTGATCTATCCTGACTCTAGGTCTAGGGCTTTACGCATTATAACACCTAGGCTTCCCTGAAGATAAACTGTTAGAAGTCTAACACAATGCCCTTAAAGATAGATACCAAATGAATATAAGACATGGGGAATAAGAGAATTTAGTAATTTTCTCAAATAATAAATTTGGAACTAGAAGGATCCTTAAAGGCCATTAATCCTAACCTTGCAATATTAAAGATGAGGAAAATTGGTATAGAGAGCTTAGGTAACATGTTGAGTATAACACAATTTTAAGTGTCAGAGGCAGAATTTGAACCCTGGACTTCCTGCTTCCAAGTCAACTGTTCTATCCACTAAAGTATGCTTCTTCTCTAAACTTGCATTGCATAGTTCCCAAGTGTATTAGTGTCATAGTGAGATCTTGAATTCAGGTCTCCTGATTCCCAGTCCTGTGTTCTTTTGATGATTCAAGTATGATGCAGATGTGATTCAATTTCATTGTTGGAAAATGACAATAATAATAACAAGAACAACAACGATAATAAAATCCATTGTTGGGAAGAGTGAGGTGCAGAGTTAGAAGGAAGACTTCACTGAGAATGGACTATGCCATCTTTGTGTAAAAAAGGACTTGTACATCAATCATTTTATTCTACACCCTTTTACTTTATTACTTTCAGTTGGCTCTTAATGGGAAAAATCTCTTATTAAACATTTGCAGAGGAGGATGAACAGAGAAATAGATCTGGTGCTGTTTCTTTTAGTGGAGTAATGGGCAACACAGTAGCCCTGCATTGTCCCTATATTGCACCACCCTTTGTCCTTGGGCCTATAGTGTAAACTTTTAGCATTAAAGAGCAAGAATGGTAGTCAATAATCACTTAATAATATTCTTCTCTCCCCTTTAGTAAAGCTTTAGGTACATTAGGCTCCAGGTAATTACCTCATTCATAATCCTCTATCGCAAGTAATATTTTCTACATCTTATGAAGCATAATTGGAAAATGTTTTCTTTGTACATAAACTATTCGTATTCCCTCTTTAATCTAACTTTGCCCAGCAGTGCCTTGCCCAGAAACACCAGAGTGAGTAAGTAATCAAATCTTTTGAGTGGAGATTCATTTTTCTTAATCTCACTGGGATCCAAAGCTAACCTTGAGATAGACCTGCATTCTGATAGGAAGTATTGTGGGACACAATTAGAACTTCAATGAGGTTGTTGAAGAAAGTATAAACCAAAGAGTTATTGTGTCATCCTAGGCCTACATGCAGGAATTTTATTTTAATGTGTATCTGGGATAAGTGCTGGAGCACAGGAGAGCAGGTCCTCCACCCATAGAGGTACAGTATACCAAATGCTTCCTTTATTGGAACCATGGGAGGTAGACAGGGCAGCTGTGACAAAGATATAATAAGTGATCTGTCCAAGGGCAAAGGCTTGATTTCCATGAAACTGAGATTCATGCCTGGCCTTAAGACTTCTAATCCAGTGTATTCCATACTTTTCTAGGTGTGTTTTCATTGTAAGTCTGTGTGTTAAAAAAAAAAAGTCATGAGATGTGCCACGTATTTCCAAAAAGAGCACTCCCGCCCATACTCCATTTGACTACAACAGAAGTATTAGGAGATGGAGAAGTAAGCAGGTTACTGGAATTGGAATTAAAATAAGAGGGGAACAGGAAAGTGAAACCAAGATTTATGGCAACATTGGGAATCAGAAGATTTTAGTTCAACGTTCAGATAGTTTAATATGTGTGTGACCTAGAACAATTCATTTAATCTCTATGGGTCTCGTTTTCTTGAACTATAAAATGGGAGGGTTTGTATGATGGTTTCTAAGGTCTGTCCTGGCTGTAGATCCTATAATCTCATTTGATTATTTAGAGGGAATACAATAAGATTATGTACAGCTTAGTGGTGCAGGCAATGGAGTTCTGAACTTGGAGTCAGGAAGTCCTGAGTTTGAATCTTTCCCTGCTTATTTACTAGCTATGTGATCCTAGGCACTTAACAATTCAGTCTCATTTTTATCATCCATAAAATGGGAATAAGAATAGCACCTGCCTCCCCCCAAAAAGGAGGTTCAAAGGAGGATATATGTATGCATGCATACATATACACATATGTGTGTATATCTGTACATATATGTATACATATACATATAGTGATTTGCAAATAAAAACTATGCAAAGGCTAGTTATTATTATTATTAAAGCAAATGATTTAAGTATCTGGTGTCAGTATTTTATTTATTACAAGAGAACTCTGCAGTAGCTTGGAACATCTTGTATAAGCATAACTATAGGTAAATATTTTGTTGCCTGTCACCTGGAGTCTGGAAATGTGGGAGTAAATGTATATGGGGGAGACTAAACCTAAACTGAAATAATTCTGTTTTTCCCAAAATGAAGATTGCTATCCTTTGATGTGCAATGCAATTCCTGTGTATAGTTTGCAATGGAATGTTATCCTTGTAAGTCTAAAACTGAAGAAAGTAAAAAGAAGACAAAGAACAATAGAAAGGGAGAAATTCAAGTGATCTGAGCTGGATGCATGACAGTTATTTAACATCTACTGTAAGACAAGTCATTTAAATTCCTTAAGCCTCAGTTTTCACAGCTGCAAAATGGATAATAATAATAATATTTCCACTGACAGGTTTCTGAGTGTTGATATGCAGTTATATATGGGAAAGGGCTTTTTAAAGTAAAGGTACTATACAGATATGAGGTATTGTTATTGTTGTTGCTTGAGAAGTGGCACAGCTTAGTAAGAAAGGACATGACATGATGAATATAGAGCTAGCCTTAAGAGTTATGAGGATATGAGTTCAAGAACTGCTACTTGATTTCTGAGCCCTCTAGGTTGCTCTCTGAGATCATACGTTACAGATGACTGTGAATCTGCTTGAGTGGGTGTTGTTTCCATACAGGGAACTGTTTCTTGTATTGATGAAATTACATGTCCAGAACAACAACAAAAAGGATAGGGTAGACTGAAGATTAGCAGTCCTGTGTTCAAATCCCAGTGCTACCATGAGCCTTATCTGTAAATGGGGTGGGGAGGCATGAACAAGTGTAACCTGCCTACCTCAAAGAGCTATTTTGAGGATCACATAAGATAATGGATGTAAATCTCTTTGGAGGGCACTATAGACATGTAAGATATTAGGATTATTTTTTTAATAGCTGTGCATTTGCTTTTAAAAAATTAATATCAACATCCCACTGGAAACCTTTTTAGTGTCTCCTCATGGTACAGAAGAATCCCAAGGCCTTGGAAGGCTGTTCTAATAGAGAGTAAACTTGGATCTTGGATCGATCTTACCCAGTTGGAAAGTTAACTGTCTCATGCTTGGCAAAGGGCTGTATGACTATTATCTTAGAACCAATATACCTTAAGATTCGGAGACCCACCCAATAGTAGACTGACATCCAGCTGATGCTGCACAAGTGTGAAGAGGCTGCTATTTAGTATGCACAACAATGAAAGATGAAGTCCTTCTGAAGAATGAATGCCAATAGTGAATAATATGATTATTTCTTCCTCCAGGCTTAGGACCCACCTCAGGATAAGATAAGAATGTAGGATTCTTGACTTCTGCTGATAACAGTCACTACCATATGACCTTGGGCAAGTCATTCAACTTCTTAGTGAGTCCATATTTAACATAGACAACTATCAAACTAGTTCTCTTAAACAGCTGCCTCCCAGGGTTTCAGAGAAGGCTTAATTAATGTTTGTAAAGTGCTTAATTTATTTCACAATAGTACAAACGAAAGGAAGGCACAGGCACTTGCTCAGCCTTCCCTGGGTTATAATGCAATTCTATATGCTTAATTTTTTCATCACCTACAAGATAAATCATA
Organism: Pseudocheirus occidentalis; assembly: GCA_028646575.1. Classification (NCBI taxonomy): domain Eukaryota; kingdom Metazoa; phylum Chordata; class Mammalia; order Diprotodontia; family Pseudocheiridae; genus Pseudocheirus; species Pseudocheirus occidentalis. The sequence continues at coordinate 266,791,600 of CM053595.1, read as the reverse complement.
GGAAGTATTGACAGATGTCTAAAGATATTACTGAATTCCAGTTGCCAATATTCAGGATCCATGCTTGCCAAAGCCTGTCCCCTGCCCAGGAGAGCTGAAATGATGTAACCCTCTCTGATTCCTGGGCAAGTATATTCCTGCCTCCTTATTCTGACACTCTGCCCTGCTTGTTCTCAGACAGCTTGTAAAAGTTCCTATTAATCTCAATATCTTTCCATGTCTCAGGAGCTCCCTGCTCTATCAGAGCTTGCAGGCAAAAGTCGGATCTCAGCAATTTTTTGCTTACCACCCCCTATATGTGCTGTACTTTTTCAATCAATCATAGTATTGATTGATCTGAAATATTTTTAACTACTCTTGCTTAAAAAAAAAGACAAAGGTATAGCCCTTTTTGCAGAAGAGTGTAGATATATGGAACTCAAATGACACTGCCCTTTGATTCTTTCTCACATTGGTACATTTTGAGCAAGACTCCAGTAGCTGGAGGAAACAAGTCTATAATTCAATAAATCAACTCAACAAACCAATTTGGTTGAATTGAAATTATGTCAGTTGAAGATAACTTGAAAGGACTGGAGGGACATTTAGTATGGAAAAGAGAAGATGAGGGGTGGGAGGTTATACTGTTTTCAAATATTTGAAAGACTTTCATATATAGAAGATAGATTAAACTTGCTCTACTTGGCCCTAGAGGGCAGAACTAGACTCTATGGGTAGCACCTACAGGGAGGCAAATTGAAGGATATTATCTGAAAGATAATAACCTAATGGTTAGAGCTGTCTCAAAGGAGAATGGGCTGCCTTGGGAGGTGGTAGCTTTCCTATTACTGGAAGGCTTAAAGTTGAGAAGAAATGATCACTTTTTAGGGAGACTTGGTGAGACCTATCCTTCAGAAAAGGATTGGACCAGATAACCGCTGAATGATTTTTTAGCTCAAAGATTCTAGCATTTCACATATATTCTCATTTGATCTTTACAATAACCCTTGGAGGTAGGTAGTACAGAGAATGCTCTCTGCATTTTACACGTGGTAAAACTGAATCTTAGAGGGATAGAATGACTTGCCAAAGAACACACACACATCTGGTGAATGGCAGAATGTGACTTGAACTAAATTCTTCTGACCTAATTGGCTATTGCTATGCTTAATAAAAATACTGATTGACATTTGGATAGACCTTTAATATTTTTGAATCACTTTATAGAAATTATTACATTTGGACCTCATAGATGGTTATTGAATTGTAGTTCATAAGGTCTAAGAGATGATCTATTTTGTTATCCTTCTGTTAACATAGGAAGAAATGTCATCAAATATGAGACACATTTTTCCTAAGGTGATAGGACACATATGTGGCAAAGCCATGAATCAAATCCTGGTCTTCTGACTTCAAGTCCAGAGTTTCCACTACATCGTGCTTCCTTCTTTGGTAAGGGAATCTGCCAAATTCACATATAAATATTATAAAAGTGGAAAGTGATAAGAGAGATATGTAAAGTTGGGAAAAAGAAAGAAACTTCTCACCTGGGGGAATGAAGGAAGACTTCAAGGAGGTGAAATTTAAACTTGACCTTGTCAGATGGGTTAAGATTTCAACAAGTAAAAATAGGGAGGAGGGCTAGGTATTGAGGTCAATTCAAGTAATGGTACAGACATGGTACAAACAAACAAGATGATGCCAATGACAGCCATAATGAAATTGAAGTATGTAGTTAATTTCAATAGCAAGTTTGGTTTTGGATATGATTTGTGATAATTATGAGACATATTATATATTTCCTTCTCAGCATTTGTTCCACCCCACCCCCCCTTCTTGTGAATATGAAATAATTTAATATCTTTTTTCTTTCCTTTTTAGTCTATTGTCCCTCATACAGATGAAGGCTCTACTCAAGGTTTCTCTGTCTGTGCCCTCCCTTTTTTTGCTCCTTCCCATCCCCATCCCCATCCCCAGAAAATAAGGATCCTTGTTTTGTTTTTTTTAAACAGGATTATATTGGTGCAGTGATCTTGTGTGTTGATATTAGTAGTTTTCATTTTTCCTCATTTATTCTCAGATTGTAAATTTCTGGCTACTATTTCCAAGCTTTAAAGGCAGTGGGAGAATCAGAGTTCAAATCTCTAGAAAAGAGTTGCCTGACAGCTCTCATTTCTCAGATTCACGGGAGAAAATAAAAGAGGCAGGGAGAATAGAACAAGCAAACCAGGGCTCTTTCACCTGTGATTATATTTGCCCCCCAGGGAAAATCCTTCCCTCTATACACATGATTCTTTAGCACATACTTATAGCTTATAAAGACAGGCCTGAGGAAGCCCCTGGCACTGTGACTAACTGCTACATGTTATCTGAGGTGGTTTTAAACTGTTATTACAAGAATATTTACAATTAAAATGCAGTACTGCTTGGCTTAAAGAGCACCTGTTTAATCAAGGAGAGAAAGTCATATTTTGTATATGCCACTCGGTGTAGAGCTGACTCGAATACCAATGCACTCACTGACTATTCTCTATTTGGGTGGAGATTTCCATTTACGGAATTCTTAGGAGATATGCTCAGTTCAAATTATGGCTGAAATTGTATTCAGGAAGGATGACATATTCATTGTAGCTTGGATTTTTCCTCCAGTGCACAAGACTCTTTTTGCCTTTGACATGTGGGTATAAGTATGTGTATGTATGTGTATACTTATGTATGTGTGTATGAATTTATAGGTGCTGGTTTATATGCATGTGTGTATCCCTCTCAATACCCAGAAAAAGGCCAGTAGCTGGAAATATCAGGCACAAAAGAAAAATGTCACCATTGACTGTATTCATAGAAGCAGTGTCTAGAATAAGTGTGTTCATGTGTGTGCGTGTGTGTGTGAGTGTGTGTGTGTGTGTTGGGAGAGGGGAGGAGTACAGTGGTGATACTCCTGTACCACAATATTGATTTCTGAGTAGTAGATTTTATTTTATTCTCACTTCTCACATAACTGGAACTCAGTGAATGGAATGCTAGAATCCCAGATTTGGAAAAGACTACATCTGAGAAAAATTAATCTGGTAAAGATTCAGAGGATGGTGAATAAATGAATGAAGAAATGGATGAATAAAAAATATTAAGTGCTAATTATGAATGTGTACTATGCTAAGTGATGGCAAGTGGAAACTGGAGAATATATAAAATCCCTGTCTTCCAAAGTTTGAAGGGTTACCATGTGGAAGAATGATAGACTTGTATTTCTTGACCCCACAGGGTAGAAACTAGAATCGATGTATCTCATAATTAACCCACTGCCTGGTACATAGTAGGCATTTAATAAATGTTTGTTGACTTGACTTACTGATTGAATCACAATCTCAAAGAAGGATACTTTAAACACGAAGAAGTATTTTCTTCCAATTAGAGCCATTCAAAATTAAAATGAAGTATCTTGGAAGACAGTTAATTCTCCATCTTTGGGAATTCCTTATCAGAGACTTGGTGACCAGTTGGGAGGTATTTTGTAGAAAGGGTTCCTGCTCAGATTTGGGTGATTTCCTAGGTTCTTTCTAATTTGATGATTCTGAAGCTGGAACTTTCCTGAGATTTCCAGATCCATAATTGAAAACAAAGAGAATGTAGTAAATTATTATTTGTCGGTACAGGTTGAGCTACTTGGTATTTTGGATAATTGAAAATTTTAGTTAACTAAGTCTGTATTCTGTAGTGGTCAATTATCCTAGATTTTGCAGGACAGTTTCAACTTGAAATATTTTAACCTTTACACAGTCTTTCCAAAATTCAACAAATAATGGTTCCCATAAATTAAATGTTTTTTTAAAAAATCTCTATGAGATCATATCTCAATTTTTGGTCAATACAATATGATCACTGAGTATCTGCCCAATTACTGGATTAGGCTATAACATTATACACACAATCCATTTGTTCTTTGTTTACTGAGTCAAAGATAGTGGAGGAACAATGAGCACTGTATAAAGATCACTGTATTTGGAGACAGAAGATTTGAGTTCAGACCCTAACTATGCTAAATACTATGGACCTTACTATTTCAGTTTTACAGATGGTGAAACTGAGGCTGAGAAGGTTGTTTGACTTTGGGCAAATCATCCAAATTAACAAGGATACAGAAACACAGACACATATATACACATACAAACAGCTATTTGGCATAGTAAATAAAGCACTGGGCTTGGCATAAGGAAAACCCATCTCTAAGAGTTCAAATCCAGCCTTCAGACACTTACCAGCTGTGCGACCCTGAGCAAGTCAGTTAACTCTGTTTACCTCAGTTCCTTATCTTTAAAATGAGCTAAAGGAAATGACAAAGCATTCCAATATGTTTGCCAAGAAAACTTCAAAATAGGGTCACAAAGAGTTAGGCTTAACTTAAGCAGCACAACAACATGCATGTGTATGTATATATGTATGAGGTTGACCTTGATGACCTCTAACGTCCCAACTGGTCCATATGATCTGTGATCTCCTAAGTCAGCATTGCTTTTTATAGTTGAAAAGGACCTAAGTTTTCAGAATGAAAGAACATAAAACAAGACTACTAGAACTAGAAGGACTAAGAAATGAACTGATCTGACCTCTCAGTTTGATGAAACTGAAGAATAGAAAGGCAAAATAACTTGTCAGAACTTGAACCTAGGTCTCCTAGCTATATGTTCAGAGGTTATTATGCTATACCATATTTCTCAGATGTTGATTGTATGGAATATAATGAATATTAGAAGTTGTTAAGACATCAACAATTCTAACACTTACTTACTTTTCCCTTTTCTCATTTGAAAGCAGAAAACATGTCCATCAGCATTCCAGATATTTGAGCATTATGGATATTTGAGGATTATGGACTCTGGTCCCAGTTACATCCGATTATTTATATTTAATATTTGGAACCTCACTCCATTCCTCAAACCTTCCGTTGTACCACCTGTAAAGTGGAAATATTTTCTACTTATTTATATTTCAAAGAGTTGTTGCAAAAATAAAATGTGTATTTATTAATCCTAAAATATTTGAGTCAGAAGGAAAATTAGAGGTCTTCTGGGCCAACTTTTCTCAAAAACATGAATCTCACAAAATTATCCCTAAAAAGCAATAATCTCTCTCTTCCCAGCTTTAAGTTTTCCAGCAGTAATGCCTAAGTCTTCTGACTTATAAAGCATTAGTTTATTAATAAGAAAAATAAGAAAAAAATATATTTTGTATAGAAATAGTGCTGTGTTTCTGTTTTTACACCTCTAGGTCACAAGTGCTTTTTAACAGGACCCCCTAGACTCTAAGTCTACATTGCAATAATTATTCATATTGTTTCAGTGAGGTTTCAACCTTAAACTCATGATCTCAAGGCCAACAATGAGAAATTCTAAATTGAATCAAGAGGTTACTTCTCTATAGCTTTTCTCTGTTGCTTTCTCAGAAATCAGATGCACCATTCTTTTTTGAATTCTATTAGAAATTATCATCAAGAATAAGTGGTAACTATGAGCCTTGAGTGTTCAGAGTGTGGAAAACTCTACTTTTTATCTAGATTCAACCCTGATAACTGATATAAAAAAACAAAACAAAACCCTAATCAGTCCCTGCTGCCTAAATGACTGTTCAGAATATCCATGTGACAGCTATTAGCATACCTAGCTGTTGTCTTGGGCATTTATATATGACATAAGTAAGTCAAATTTTCTGTTGGTAATGTTGGTAATGTTCTTTCCCAGAAACAGGAACTAATAGCAATTTGCACAGCAAATTGCTCCTAAAGTGCTCCTCCAATATCTCATCATAGAATGGAGGTAACTCAGAGTTCTCAAAAGCTGTATCAACAAATTCTAAATTCTCATAGGTTTTATCAGCCTGGACAAGCTTAGAAAAAGAGACTGATCATAGAAATTTCTTTGTTATAGGGATGAGCTTAAATGTTGAGGAACTTATCTCCTTGATCGCTAAATGGTATGATAGAGTCATGGATTTGGAGTCTTGGAGACTAATTTCTAATCTTATGTTGGATACTTCCTAGCTGTGTACCTCTGGACAAGTCCCTTAACCTCTCCCAATCTCAGTTTCCTCATCTGTGAAAGGAGGGGTTTAGATTGGATGGTTTCTAAGGTTTTTTCTGGCTCTAAGCCTACAAATGTTTTGACCCTTAATTTATTAGCCACTAAATGGTATATTTTTTTTTAGTTTCAGCAATTCAAGTAGACTACTAAAGTATGATCATATGTAGACAAAATGACACCAGTGAAGATTCTGATAGAGTTTTAACCTATTGGATACTCCAAATCTTATCCTTTCCATCTACTTTATCACAAAGGGAACTGGGCTTAAAGTTAGAAGATCCATCACTTAGTAACTGTGTGATCTTTGGAATTCTTTTTTCCCCCTAAAAGTCACAGTTGAGCCACATTTTGTATACTCTGTAAAATGGCAGCGATAAAACATGACCTACCTTCCTCACAGAATTGTGAATATAAAGAAGATGACGTATATGTGTTGTAAATAAGTTTTAAAAACAGAAAGAAATACAATTATGAAGTCTGGTTAAATCAACAACCATATATATTAAATATGTCCACATACCACACATTGTGCTGAGTTCCAGGGATACAAAGAAAGGCAAAAGAAAAAGTCCTTTCTCCTTTCTCTCGAGGAGCTCACAGAATAATGGAGGAGAAAAATTCAAATATTTATGCATAAGCAAGATATAAACATGGTAAATCTTAGGGGAAGACCTGAGCATTAAGGGATATTGAAGAAGGCTTCTTTCGAACACTGAGATTTTAGCTGTGCCTTATAGGAAACACAGAAGATAGTAGGCAGATAATAGGAGAGAGAGAATTCCAGGCATGGAGGAGAGTCAATGAAAATGACCACAGTCAGGAAATGGGGTGTCTTGAGGGAGGAAAAAGGGGCCAGTGTCATTGAATGGTAGAGTACGTGTGTTTGTGTGTTGAGGGGAAAGGTCATTAAATAGGTAATGTATAACAAGACTGGAAAGGTAGAAGGGGACAGATTATGATGGCCAGGTAAAGGTGATAACAATGAGTATGCTCTTGGTAGTGTCTTGAGTGAGCATTTACATGTAACTTGCTTGAATTACTAATATCAATAGGTAACATTCAATTTGTCAAATTTTATTAGGCATCTACTTCTATGTGTAAAAAACTATTCTTTATTTTGGGAGTAGATGCAAAGTTGCAGTGAGACAAAATCCTTGCACTCAGTAAGGTTAGAATCCAGGCTAAGCATGTGAAACAAAGACAACTATAGTGCGTGCTAAGTGAATTATGGGATTGTGAACAATATGAGTCTATGGTAAAAGGCCATGTCTTACAGGTGATGATGGAAGGTTTCTGGGCAGAAAAATCCTGTTCCCTGCTTGAAATACATATCTTATTTTTTGTCCTTAAATTTTTTTACTTGTTTTATCAATAAATAAAGGTCTAATTTTCCAACTGTCTTATCTATAATTAAACCTAAGCAACAATTTGAAAGCCATGGGAATCAGTAATTATAGTATAAATATCTTTTAAAATCTGAATCCATAACTGATGATGGGAGCCCTAGTACTAAAAGGTAACTACAAAGTCAACATGATGAATGTCCTATCTTTCAACTGTAGCCTTTCTATTGCTTCTATCCAAGAAGTATTATAATAGCAGTGGTGGGGTTTGTGTTCTGATTCCATATCTATATTTGGGCTGGTATCCTCATACTCCAGCAGTCACACAACTGGGTTCATATTCTCTGTGCTTTTTTTATACTTAAGTGTTTTGCAAAGTTTCTACTCAGAGCTCTATGAAAGTAATAAAAATAAAAAAAGTAGTTAGCATGTATATAGTGTTTGAAAGTTTACACATATTAACTCATTTTATTTGCACAAAACCCTAGGAGGTACATATGGTTGTTATCTTCATTTTATACAGAAGGAAACTGAGTCACAGAGCAAGAGACTTTCCTCAGTTTTCTTCAAAGTTTAGCTCAAATGACACCTTATGCATCAAGCCATTCCTGATTTCCCAGCTGTTAATGCCACATCATACCCCAAAATCCTTATATTTATTCTATTTATTTATATCTATTATATTAATGTTGAACATGTTAACATTTGTTTTATTTTGCATATATTCCACTGTTGTTTCACTTGATGGAATGAAAGCTCAATGAGGGCAATGACTGTATTATTTTTTTTGTCTTGTGTTGCCAGTACCTAGCAGAGTACCTGGCACATAGGAAACCCTAATGTTTATTGATTATTGATATTTAAATAATTTAAGGGTTATGCAACATGTTCTGCATAACAGCTCTGTGAGGAACAATTTATTGTTGTTATAATTATTAGTTTTTCTGAGCTAGACCTATGATTTCACTGGTAGAGGTAACACCTGATACAGAAACTCCCTCTACCAATGCAGATTAATGCTGCAGACATCTGCTTGGTTCAATGAGAAATCAAAGGACTCATCTTGTGTCACAGAGAACTCAAGGTCACAAAAGAAGAAAACAAGCATTTTTAAGCATCTCCTATAGTCTAAATAAGTGCATTACAAACAGTATTATGTTGATTCTCTCAATAACCCTTTTTGAAACTGAGGCAGCTAGTAAATAATGTCTGAGGGCAGATCTAAACTCAGGTATTCCTGACTCCAAGCCATGCACTTTATCCATTGTGCCACCTGGTAGTCAATATGATTCAGGTGTGAGACTGGAACCCAGGAGTTCCTTATTCTAAGACCAGTTCTTTATCAGCTATGTCACATGGCCTCTGACAGGAGAGCATGTGCATATCATTATACCCATTTTATTAATAACTTCTCTTTATGAAGAGCTATAAAGTTTGCA